>PYUH01000120.1:1202293-1280395 GCA_016808085.1 Suaeda aralocaspica | reverse complement strand
AAAAAAAAAAAAAAAAAAAAAAAAAAGAGTTTATAAGATAAAAAAAAAAAAAAAAAAAAAAAATTTAACTTTGAGGGTTATGTATGAGTGATTATTAGACCCACTTCAAGGGGCATAAGAAAGCACTAACAACAGCAGAAGAAATTTAAGGGGTTGTTTGGTATGTTTATGTTTATGTTTATGTTTATGATTATGTGTGTATTGTAGCAGCCTCTTAGTTGATGGCTTCTTCCTCTCCTTTGGAAGCAACCAAACAGACAACTTTCATTTTTTTTGTAGAGAGAGAAAGTGGTGGATGTTTGTTTAGAGAGAGAGTGAGTGGTGTTTGTTTGTGTTTTTTTTTTATAAAGAGAGAGTGTGTGTGTGTGTGAGAAGGAGGTCTAAATAAGGCTAAAACCAGCACTCTAGGTTGTACTCTATATTTTTTTTTNTTTTTTTTTTTTTTTTTTTTGTGTGTGATAAAATAATGAGTAAAATATGGTTATAAGATCAAGAAAAATGAAAATATCCCCCAATAAATTGTAGAAAGAGAAATAAGGTCTGTTTGGTTGTGTGGATGTGAGAAAAAACATAAAATAAATAAAAATGAAAAAGAAAAGAAAAAAAGAGGGAAGGTTTGTTTGGGCTTACAGAAAAAGCCACAGCTAACCCAAATTCCAAAGGAGAAAAATGGCAAACTAACTTGCAGAAAATATATTATAAATTAATTAATGAAAAATAAGAGTATATTTAGTTGATAAATAAAAAATAATTAAAAAAAAAAAATCAAATCAGATGTTGGCCAATTTGTCATTTTCCTTTAGTTTGGGGCCTCTTGTATATCTTTTTCCTTACCCCCAAAAAAATCATTTTCTTTCTTTACTACTCTAATTTTAATTTTCTACATTTAAAAAAAAAAAAAATTAACAAAAAAGAAAAGGGGAAAAAAAAGGGCATTAGTAAAAGTTAATTTTTAAATGGGAGGGTCAAGTGCTAAAAACTTTAGTTTAATGTAACCATGCATCTTTCCAATCTGTGCTAAAAAGTTGGATGGAAAAAAAAAAAAAAAGTAAATGTAAAAAAGGAGCAAATGATTTGTAAATGAAGAGAGACAACAATTACAAAATAAAATTGAAAAAAAAAAAAAAAAAAGAAGTGTGAATTGAAGAAGTGTCTATTTTTATTTGTATATTCTAAAGCATCAGAGTATCTTTAATTTGGGAGTACATACGTTGTAGAGAAGTAGAAATTCATGTTACACAAGCTTTCTTTTGTACTTTAATCAATTTTCCTGAATTAATAAGCTTTTTTGAGTGTATATTCATTTTCAGCTTTTGTTCTTCTGTTATTTTTCTACCTTAGTGTTAATAAGCTTTATCATGTTTTCACTAATTTGAGTTCTGTATTATGTTATAGTTTTGGGTTAGCTAGTTGGACAGGTCAAATATGCAATATCAATTATCAAGTGGGATTAGGACTAACTATGGCCCTTTTATTTTCACTTTTTTTTTTTTTTTTATGAGAGAGTTTAGTTTAGCTTTTAAATTAACGTTTAGATGCATCTGTTCATAGCAAGCCACTAGAAGTGACGATATGGAAAAGATTCAATTTCAGGTCTTGATTGAGTGCACCATTAATATCTCTTTTGACTTAATTAGCTTTAACTAGTTACGTATATAATCCAATTGAGATCCACGCTATTCAAAAATCGATTTACTTATATTCCGGATTTCAGATAAGAAGTCACCAACTTATAAATACCAATCCCTTCATTTTAAATTATTAAGAATAAAGCAAATACTCACATAAATCGTGAAATGGACATAAAATAATAATAATCTATACGCACAAAATTTTCAAAATGTTTAATGCTATAGTGCATGTTGTGTGTTACTAGGTGCTAGTTTATCTGGACATTATGTTTTAGTTAATACAAATTAGCAACTGGGTTTGGAAGAAAAGAATGTTGCAATTTGCAAATACCAAATAGCAGGATTCTGAATTCTCAAAGTAAAAACAGCATTAGAGCATTCATGTTGCGACTTACACACTGTAACATTTTGTATTGTTGTTAGAATTTGTATTTTGATAGTAGTCAATAATTAATGGCCAATTGTGGGTTCTAGATATTTGAATATTTGGTTAAAATATTGTGGTTTAATAATCATGATCTGTTACACCTGTTGATGAAAATATTATATTAATGCCCATTAAGTATATATGGCTGCATGTTTAATTACATTTTCACTAGTCACTTACATTGTTTATATTTAGGAGTGATGAATTATATAATGGCGTAGTGATGTTCTTAGAGTAAATGCATGAGATATCAAGATTAATATAAACTTCATTTTTTTAGATTTTATTCAATGATAAGATTATGAAAGAGGGGACCCAAAAGGACTCAAACAAGGAAGAGGAAGATAAGGTATCGCGTGGAAATTAAACAAGTGTCCTTTATTCTGAAAATTATTTTCCATATGAAAAATATTTTCGAGGAATTTCAATTCTTTCTTTCATATAAATAGCGTATTTTTAATAATTTAAGAGGGAATACCATAGTAATATACGGATCGAGTATATTTTCTTAAACAGTCATCATCCAATAATGTGTAATGAATTACTACTAATATAATGCATGTTTTCCTAAACTGCCACCATCCAATAATGTGTAATGAATTACCAAAAATATAATGTTTTCGACTAGATTATGATGAGAAGTTGTTCAACCTACATTGATAATTAATTGCTATATCGATTAATTATGGTCTAACAATTAACGAAAGATCGAAAGTTAACGAAGGGGGGAAAGGATCCACCATTTTATATCTAAACAAAGAATAATCAATCACTCACTCTCCTCTTTGGACTTTGGCTTTAAATTCCTTATCCAAGTACGTACACTTGCATGACTTTTATTATTGTTTTAATTATTGTAATTAAGATACTAATTAGTTCACAATTATATGGTCATTATAGAAAAGCAATTTTCATGGTTCACCTCACTTGAAAATGACGGTACAATTGAAAGAAATTGAGACGGAGAATTTTATTGCAGCAAGAGCTAGGAAGTTGCTTAGTCAAGTTGATGTATCATTTGTGTAATTGTCCTACTAAAAATCAAGCTTCTCTTGATAGTAACTTCTTTCATTCTAACACTTAAACTTTAATATAAAATGGAAAAGAATATAGAAGAAAGACTAATTGGTCAAAAATGTGAATGCAATTGACTTGATCGAATTCCACTAGAGTTCAAATTTGTAATTTTCTCAATTCATTTGCTTGACATAGTGACATATATCAATAAAATAGTGGTAGTTAGGTACAGTGAGGAAGCTTACATAATTCTTAATTGCTTTAATTTTAGCCTTTATAATTAATTTAAGTAGTTAGTAATATGTATATATATTGTGGTAAAAGTTATCAAAGTGGTACAATATGTATGCTAAATCCATTGCATCTTAGCTAGTGGAACGAGAAACTTATGTTATATGTAATAGTGGTTTGCCGCTTTACAATAATTATGTGAACTTTGACGTGTTATAAAGTACATTATAATTTATAAGGCATTCTAATGATCGATCAATAACAATAAGATTGATAAATATATAATGTCGTAGTTTTTAGAAAGACGGTTTTTAAAATGTGCCTTATATTTAATTTTGAGTAGTTCAAGAGGTTAATTTAAAGATGATCGTTCCTCCTCTCACTCTAGGCTTTCTCGATCTCTCATGTGTCGTGTCAAAGATATACAAATCCATAATGAGGAAAACTATACGAAATCCTATATCACTGGGTTAGAGCTTGGCAAAGGGAGTTGCAATATATTTAGGTTTTCATATGGGCCGCTGATCGAAAGAAAGCAACTTGATCATAAAAATTTTGACAACTCAAAAGATACTCAGTAGAAGTTACCAAATTGGCCTACTCTTCTCAATGCTAGTTCATTTTGATTGAAATCCTGCTTTACTAAACTATTCTCATCAAATTCAATCTCAAATAGTGAGAGAGGGGCATACTAATCAATTTATCGATCATCGAGTAATACATTTTTTCATGCATTATTTCTAGGATAGAAATATATAATAATATATGGAGGATGACTAACATAATAATTCTCGTGTCAGCAACAAAAAAAAAAAAAAAAATTCTCGTGTCACTTTCAAGTCGATCATTCTTTATCTCCATTTTCGCATGGCACTATCTTTCATTTCCATTCATTGTTAGAATTAGCCTATTACTACAAGTCCATGATTGAGAAGCTCCCTCTATCCCTTTCATGTTAGCTAGAGTAGCAAATATGCATACATTGTTCTCAAAGTTACAATCATTAATCTATATTTAGAGTATCAAATTGAAAGATCATAAGAGTTAATTTTTGTTCTTTTCAACCCTAATATTATATTCCTATGAAAAAAAAAAATTGATACAATGATGACAAATATAAGTGTCACATACATACGAGTTAATTTCTGTTCTTTTCAACCCTAATATTAAATTCCTATGAAAATAAAAATTGATACAATGATGACAAATATAAATGTCACATACATATACTGATATACTACAAAACCCTTAACTCAAAAATGTAAATTTGGCCCTAAAGGGTGTCAAATACAAATAAGTATAGCAGTTCACTAAAACCAGGAATTGAAGCCAATTGAATTCAATAAACGTACTTAATTCTGTTAGAAGTTCAATTTTCAGTGGGTCCAAAAATGTTGGTTTTTTCTGTTTTATGTTTCTGGCATTTTTCTCATTAAATTGTGTTCTCATTCAATATATGGCTGTTGTTTCAGTTTCATATATACCTATACAGGCACACCAGCTACACTGGTATACAATTATAGGACTATTGTTTTAGGGTTGTTTGGAATTTCTTGTTTTTACTAGCTAATATTGGTTTGAATATTATATTTTATTATTCCATTTTTCAGGTTAGTTTAGCATGTTTTTGAGTATGCATACAATTAGTATTTATTTCCTGAACATAACAAAAGAACAACTACACAACAATATGATATTTTGATGGTGGTTGAATTATTATACCAAGTATAGGAAAGGTGATTTGTATATTACATTATCATACATAGGTATATATACCGCCCTTAGTATTACGTTAGCTAGTGTATCAAGTTATGCTAAAGTATGACAAATGTGAATACTTAGTTTGACGCTACTATAGATATCAGCACTAATTTGCCAAAATTGAATGGATTGCATATTTCGGCTAGTCCAAGCTAACAGAAAATCTTTGTTTAAAAAAAAAAAAAAACAAATTATACTTATAGTCATTATTTATAACACGTGACTCGCTTTTGTATATTCGATAATCTCCTAGTAGATATCGGCAAAATTATAACATTATTAATGTAAATGTTCGTGTCTTATAATCAACTTTCAGTCACATAGATTAATGTATATATATAATAGCCTTCAGAATAAATTACATATTGTAGTGATTTCCGGTAAATGTACGTGTGTGTATATATTAACACTTAAAAAATAGCAATGATTTTGTTCTAAAAATTTCTAATTAGCTGACTATAAGGAAACATAATTCTTGAATATATTTAGTGAATGTTGTATCCAGCTAGTGCCCATGCATGCATGCATCCAAATAAGCAAAATGTGTTAAAACCCAACAAGTTGCAAGTCACAATAAGTGCAATTCTCATGAGCTATAGATTAGCTAGCTAACAGTAATTAAGATTAAATCTCCTCACGCGTTTTGTACGAATCAACGTAACCCTGGTCTAATGATCCTTTTATTGATTGTGAAAGAGGCTAAATTAGAGATGATCAGAATCACTAACCAATCAATTATCAGTTTTTATGCTTATTTTAAGCTAAAACAAGCACATGATCGAGTGAACTACAACAACAACAACGTACAGAATTAGAAGCACGTTGAGAGCTTGAGATCAAACCTAGTTTTGCTAATTAAGTGACCACGTTAGGTTGAATTTTCAAATGCGGGAGCCTCTTTGGTGGTTCAATTGAAAAAATGAACCATCGTTAAATATCTCTGTCAATAGCTCGAAACTCGCATTGAACCGGAATAGTTGATTGTGTTTTGGTAGCTGGAGATTAGTCGAGGTTTACTGCTAGTGAGAGGTCATAATTTGGTAGTCAACATTAAGGCGACGATGGCATAGTGAAAATTTGAAGGAGATGTTAAGGGCTTGTTTACTTCGTCTTAAAATCCGTTCAGTTCAGTTCACCTTTTCTCTTATTTTGCTATCCATTAATCCTTCATATAAAAAACTTTCAGTTCAGTTCAATTCAGTTTAGTTCATTTCAATTCGGCTTCAATCAATTCAATTCAGTTGAGCTATTTTCAGCTGAAATAAACATGCCCTAAGTTAAAAAGTGTCTAGGATGGACATAATTAGGTCCAATATTGAATAAACTAAAATTGAGTTTTTTAATAAAAAAAGTAATAAAAGTTGAGATTATTTTTAATACGAAAGAAAAAAAAATGAGGACAATTTATAAGACGAGTAAGTAAATCTTGTATATTAATCCTAACCCTTGATTATATCCTCTTTTACCCTAGAAATAGCTTACAAAACTCGGATCAGTAAAGTGAGTTTTTACTTTATAAGTTCAGGAGTTTACACCCAAAATCATGTGACATTATAGCCAATAGTCGAATAGTAACCCCTTAACTTTATAAAGTATCTAACAACCTATTCTTTTAATTAATGTCGGACATACAATTACGTACATTGTTCGATGATAGCTGTACGTATGAGCTTCAAGATCAGAATATGTGACAAATTTGATATGACTTAATGATGGCTTGATTATTATTCATCAATAGGTTGAGCTAGTGTTTATACAAAACCTAAGTAACACAAGATAGGAAACAATCTTCCTAAAAGATATACTACTAAAACCTAAAAGATATATGCTACCATAAACTAATAAATATTTTAACATAAATAAACCTAAATTATATTATTCTCCTAATTATATCTAGGGACACATATATTTTCCGATATTATCTCTAACAATATGCTTAACATTTTTGTTTTGTACAATGGTTTGATGACTTATTAGTGTATGGTTATTAATCAAGTAAATCAATGATAGATTTTGTTCGTTAAATTGTGTAACATTCATATATTATTCTTATCTTCTAATGACACTGTACTTAATCCACTTATGTGACTAAGATCAGCTAGGGAATATACATGTTTCATATTATTACAAGTATCAAAGCACTTAATAATATATATGGCAATTCAAATGTACGTAGCATATTTAGAATTTCGTTCTTTGGATTTGTCACTAGCTGAAAAGATACTCTTAATAATTTCTCCAATCTTGAAAATTTATTATTGGTACACTGCATGTCATACAATGATATGTTCGTTGTCACTAGTTTCGTTTAATCAGTGTTCTCTCTCAACTTAGGGGGCTAATTAATTAATATATTATGATATTATATAGTGGACTTATTTTTAAAAGCAACCGCATAAATAAAAATGGATTTGTTACATTACTATTAAATATTTTACTTTTTTATTTCGATTTTGTCCTCGTTTTAATTTGTCTTATACTTCATTATTATTTATTTTTTATTTTGGAATTAGATTTTCCTCTACGAATTGAAATGCTATGTTACATTACTATAGGTAGCAATTCATAAAATTTATTGTAAATTTTAAATTTTAAATATTATTAATTTCAATCGACATATCAATAAGATAGACCGCGGATGACACATATGGTAGACAAATCACAATAATATGCTAGAGAATTAGACTCCTCTTTCAACCACTTCCACATTGGCCAAATGTACGTGCTAACCCAGCTCATAACACCTTAAACAAATTTGTTAGATTTTTAATTTAGAAAAATCAAAAGTTCAATGATTGTTGATCATATATTAGATAATGTAATTATTTATTGTGATTGAAAAAAATATTCGTGTGTGAAGGCTAAGGATAAGCTCCTATATGGCTTTACATATATTACGTGGAAAGTAAGCCTCCTACCCTACATACCTATATGGCTATATCTAATATGTTCATAAAAAAAATCTATTAATTCAATAATTCATTAATACAAAGAAGATCAGAAAATGTTGTATGATGTTAATATATAAAGCATGGGTATCAAAATCATTTTTGTATATTAGTTTGGAAACACTAATATATTACGTATTCAATTCATAGTTTTAATTTCTTATATATATATGTGAGCGTGCTCTTCTATCAATTGTGAGACTTTCTTATATATTTGTGTGTTTATGTTATCGGTCAAAAATTGCTGAAGCATATACTTAATTACAATGTTAATTTAAATAATAATAATCGAAACTTTAATTTTGTTGGATGTATACATAATATATATATACATATACACATTTTGTGTCTCATATTTTTTTGGGTCATATCTATTCTCCTTTAAATTCATCATGTTGATGTTCAAATACTCAGTGTAATTATTACAAAAAAGTGCAAGCCTTACAAAAATGATGAAACATATATAAGCATATATAGGTAGGCAAATCTTTATGTCACAAATGATTTGATAACTCTTATTAAATTCTAGAAATGTTCACTCCCTTTCTAGACATCGCGCAATAGTGTGATAATGTTACGTCAAAATGCATATCATTAGTCACTAGAAAGTAGATGGTGGTAGACACCCAAAATTTTTTATGTATTTTCATGGATTTATGACCACTAATCTAGTTTTTAAATTGACTGTCTTTCAATATTTAACGAGTTGCATTTTTTGTAATGCTGAATATATAAAAGCAATGCAAGCTAATTGGAAAGGGAATTAACATATACATTAGGGTTGAAAATTTGATTTAATGGTTCTTAGTTAACATTCATCTAGTTTGAATAACTCATGATCGATGCAAAAAAAAAATTTTTTTTCACCATCGTAACACACAAAACTATTATGACGTAATTGATTAGTTTACGAATAAGCTAATTATGAATCAATAATCATGTTGTAGGTCTATACTCATACTTGTTACTACTTGATAGTCTAGCTACATTTGTGTCAATTGTTTAATCAAATTATCAAAATTAAATTAGTGTCTTAAAAATGTAGCTAACAAAATAAAATTAACGTAAAGGTGAATACACAATAAATTGCAAATCGTCACACATTTGAACAATGATGGCTGGAGATCTTTGGATTGTATATAACTACTATCACTGATTCACTGATTCACTGATTCACTGATACATATTAGAATTACATGTGAAGGATTACCCCACATAAAATATTCCTTACCTTTCTTGTATTCACATTCCATAATGTACATGCTCCATCATTCAATATGAATAATACAAGTTGAGGAAATAAGCAGCAAACAAAATAAAAGCCTTTTAAGAAATTTGATTTATTGAATCAAATTTATCATCAATTTTATGGTTGATTGCTCTAAGATTCATCATTCAAATGTTTGGAGTCTATATATGTATGTTGCCATGTTAGTGGGGGTGGTACACAGCTAGAGAATATTTTGCAGCCATGCACAGCATCATCATATTGAGGAACAAGACATGCAACACGGACCCATTTTTTAATGGGAGCTTTTTAGCTTAAATGTTGCAAAAATTAAGGGACGGAAGGAGTAAGTATTATATCCATTTTAATTTCGTTTTTATTACATTGTACTCCTGTAGTCTTAAAAATGTCACAATATTTGAAAAACATACATACTAAAGGCCTATTTACTTATCTTAAAATCAATTCAGTTCAGTTCAATTCAATTCAGTTCAGCTCTGATTAGCTCAGTTCAGTTCAGCTCTTCTTTTATTTTGCTACTGATTAGTCCTTCATTGAAAACTTTCAATTCAGTTTAGTTCAACTCCAATCAGTTCAGTTCAGTTCAGTTGTTTTCAATTGAAGTAAACAGGCTCTAATGTTAGTAAATACTACTTTTGTTTCATATTAATTGAAATAATTAAATATTTTATATCTCATAAATAATATCCAATTGTTGCAACTAATATATAAAACAGAGGTAATAGTAAATGTACGTTGAGCAATGGCTATGTTTTCTTCCATATCAATCAATAAACAAATCTACAAAATTATATTACAAGCTAAGATAATTAATATTGTCACTGTCAAAATATTACATTGTTACATATGTGAACATAAATAATGACTGAGGGAGTAGTAGAGTAGATACGGACACTCTAATTAAAATGAGAGTACATCCAAATTAAAGAATTCTTCAACTAAGTTCATGATCAATTTTATTTGAGGGAAAAAAAAAATTTGAAGGCTTAAAAAATAATGAAAAAAATAGGAGAGAGGGAAAAGCAATGCATAAAAGACAAGAATGCCTTCTGGCATGTCGTTGTATGAAAGAGAGGCTAAATTTTCATCAAAATCTCATTTTATTATGTTACATGAGTGACCGAAAGAACAATTCCATTTTCCAGCCTAGCTTGGCTAGCTATACCAAGTTCCAACAATCTCTCTTGCCCATTCTACAGCCCCACAGACCACATCCTTTGCTTCTTTTCTCACCAAAATATCATGATTTATGTGAAAATTATCGAGTTTAAATAATTAAAATTAATTATGTAAATTTTTTATTGATGAAATAATAAATCGAGTTGTCTTCTTAAAAAAAATTGAGTTAATCAAGCATCGATTTGAAATATAGCGGCTGAATAATTAAGGTGTATTTACTACGTATGTTGCATTCTACAAAGTATTACTTTGATAAGAGAAGACATGCCTAGAAATCTAGAATTAGACGAATTAATTAGCTAACAATGATGCATTTCAAAAGAGCGGAAAGGTGACAAATGAACAATGCCTAAGATATTTTTATGTACGGAGTACATTACAATAAGAATCTATTTTAATTTGCAAATAATATATTTCGTTTATATTTGGTGCTATGAAGTCATATTATCATCCAATTCGGCTGATAATGAAAATCGGTCTGATGAGTCATAATATTATGAAATTTTTTTTTTTAAAAATCAAAACTATAATCAACCGATCGAGCTAGGGCTTGTTAACTTCAGCTTAAAATCAGTTCAGTTCAGCTCTTCTCTTATTTTGCTACTCATTAATCCTTCATAAAAAACTTTCAGTTCAGCTGTTTTCAGCTGAAGTAAACAGGCCCCTAGTCGTCACTATCTACTATCATCATATCGAATTCATCTGCTCAATTATATATAATCACACTTTTGTAACCAACAAATTAATGTTCGTATTTACTTTACCATAAATTTAATCACAAGCTTATCCTAATTTCCTGCTACAGATGCATGAAGCATGCACCTTTGCTTATAAATTAAATAAGTAGCTAGGTTAATCAATTGATTAAATAAAGAGTGCATGACAGCATTTGGGTGCATGAGGAGGATATATACACGCGGATAATATTGACCATGTAAGACTTTTGGCTATAAGTAGTATACCATTATATTATACCAAAATGTACGTATCATATCGTCAAAAATGAGTCAACAGTCGATCGATCTAAGCAGAAAATTACAATAATTTCAATTATTTATTTTCCTAGCTAATCTATCGCTTAGCTCGTAAACAACTAACTTATAAACTACTACGTTATACAGTTCCAGTAGTTTTATTTTTGACCCTATTAGCTAATTAATTGTGACTTTGGAGCTTATATATATATAATTACAAATTTAAGAAAGATAAATTTTGGACTTGTATGAAGAAAATCTGCTACGTGATGTTTCGCCGTCTTCCTTGGAGCTTCTTCACTAAACCTATACCATTGACCGGAGACGACGACCAATATGTATTTGTGTTTATGAATTTACTACTTATATTTTATTTGTGTGCTCTACCATGAGGAGTTACCATCACATTTGACGAGTGAACTAAACTCATGCGAGAGTTTAGATGGGTATTTTAATGGACAACATCGCTTTCAGTTATGTTATTTTTTTTTTTTTGTGTTCTCAATACTTGTGTAGTAGTAGTTAGATTTTAACTCTACCTCCTAGAAATTTGTTGAAAGAGTAATGTTAATTAAGCAATTTCTGTAATGCAATTGAAAGAGATTGTATGACAAATTAACGAATAAATCGGTATTGTAAACAGTTTATTTAGTTAACTATAAATTTCCTTTTATATTTTTTTATATAGTTATATATAACTCTATGGGTTATGTATATTATTATCTACATTATGTTAAAATTCTTGGAGAATTTGAATCAATTAGTGAGCGATAGACATTTTTAGAATTTTCTAAAAATATATGGATAATTAGTGAGCGATATTCTAACAATTCTATATATATTAGCCTGCCTCTTACTTTAATTTAAAATTAAACTTGCAAAAACACCTAATTATACAGCTAATCTTTAACAGCTATTATTTACATGTAGTTCAGCTATCACGACAGCTAACAACTATTCAAAAGCTAATAGCTGACAGCTACAACTAGTTTTGCCAAACACACTCATAAGTTCATAACTCCATATATATATACTTTTATGCATTTTTTTAATGCTTTTATGCATTTAAACATTGAAAATTGAAGAATGATGGATCACAATCAATTTGTGGACTAAAACGTGCAAAAGATCATACGTACTAAAATCGAGTTAAATCATATTATGCTTAACATCAATTAACACATGCATATTGACAATTATTAAAAGTGAAGCTTGTTTTGTATGCTAAATAATTTGTTTGTCTCAACTCAATAAACTAAATTGTCATGGAAGTTCGAGTTACCTGTTAGTGTGTCTAATCAGTTGATTAAACTACTGGGAGAGTAATTTTAATTAGTAATTAAATTAAGATAGTTACAATAAATAAATAACCATGCATCTACTTGTATATATCCTGTGAATAATTGCAAAAATGGAATCTGAATTCTTCTAAAGTCCTAAAGTAAGTGGATGGCACCTTTTTAACCGTTATTAATATAATAAATCAAAAAAGTTGGTGCTACAAAGAAACAGGTATATAATGTCAATATGCCATTGAGATTCATTTGTGTAAACAAATGCTTTCTTGTCCTTCAAAACAAGGTAATGTGTTATATTGTTATATATATGTGAACGATCATATTGTATAAAAGTATACAGTTTTATGCATCTTTAATTTGCAGAGAATCATTTGCTCATCATTTTTATTAGACCGACTAATTGAAGTGGTTATTATTACTGATGCACTTCATTAGTTTAAGCAGTACTTATTTAATTTGCTGAAAGGTCAAAACCTAGGAGAGTTTGTATTATAATCCTTTTCTCATCCCAAAATTGAGCTAGGGGGTCATTTGAATTATTAGGTTTGTTGATGCCATTATCACACCATTAGTCATTCAAGCTAGGGCTAGTATGCTATATGCGGCGATTTCAATGAGGCCATGAGTCATTTATATGTGTCAATTAAATAGATTGTTAAACTAAATTATCACCATTAGACAATTAAGGATTTTAGTTGAGTTGGGTTAGGCTGACGTACAATCGTATACTTCATAATTTTATTCATGTATGATGATGATCGAGAAAGTATATAGCACAATTTTATCAAGTTCACATGTATACATACATGTCAAGATGTGTTGTTAAAATTCTACCGCGACTACGGGAGTACTTATGGATATAAGTAGGGTAGTATGTACGGTAGAATTGAACCAAAAACAAGTAAGCAAGGAAGATTTAATGGAAGCACAA
Source organism: Suaeda aralocaspica (assembly GCA_016808085.1). Taxonomy (NCBI): domain Eukaryota; kingdom Viridiplantae; phylum Streptophyta; class Magnoliopsida; order Caryophyllales; family Amaranthaceae; genus Suaeda; species Suaeda aralocaspica. Next base: position 1,266,749 of record PYUH01000120.1, on the reverse strand, counting down.
TAACAAAATAATGAATGCAAATGATGTAGTGAGTGGTGACCAATAATAATAAGAGATACGTAGGACAGAAATACAATCTAAAGAGTGAAAATGATAAGTCAATATATGTAGGCCTACTACCAAAAAAAAAAAAAAAAATTTGGGTAAACTGATGATGAAACAGAAAGCTATGAGAATAACCCATGAATGGGAGCACTGATGATGCAGAGTTCACGAGTGTGGCTTTTATACATTTCGTGTAATTAAGGGCGTGTTTGGTGACTTGTGATTGTGAGTCCCACTTCCTCCTTTAATCATTGAGGTATCAAAAGACCCACATAACAATTGTTCTTTCTTTTCAACACCATTCTATAACATACATATTCCGTGTTATCGGATTATGGTAACTATTACGTACTAATCTTTGTGTTTCGTAATAATTATAACATAATAATTTTACGGGACATACTTAATTAGATCATTAGATGATTTTTAAGGATTAAAATTTATATTCTTATATGTTTAAGGAATAAGTATGATATGATATGCTTAACTTATTATTAGTATATGTTGTTACAACATCATGATGACACATTGTAGAAATCATAAGGTTGACTAGGGTTTTGGAGATCTTGAATAATAGATTGTTTTTCCAACCAAATGGAATTTGTAGCAGATTAGCTAATGTAAATTTGATTTGGTTGGTGCTAATTGACTATATAACATGTGTGATGTGTAGACATCAATAACGTAGCACCAACCAATTCAATTAGAAGTATATGTTAGAAGGGCTATCTAATTTAGTTTTCTAATCATTATCTTATTAAAAAAATTTTTTTTTTAAGCGTATGTGATTATTTGTTAAACATCAAATTTCACAGAAAATAATGAACAAAATCTAGTCTTAACTATAATGTTAAGCCCTTTTTGGCTAAATTTGAAACCTCACGTCTTATGGTATACCTACTAGTCTATTATTACTATTGTTAATATTCATACGAGACATTTTTTATCAAACCATTCATTCCATTTCTTGATCACAAGTAGGGGGGCGTACACGGTCCGGTTTGGTGCGGTCTGGGGACTAGACCAGACCAGACCGCAAAATTGCGATCTAGGTGTTTTCTAGACCAGATCAGACCATATTTTAGACCAGACCAGACCACACCATAGTTTTTAAACGGTCTGGTCTAGTACGGTTTACGATTAAACCGCAATTCCTGAAAGATTTTATGAAGCATAACGTTATAAGAGCGAAATGCTAATACACAACAAACGATAAGTTTACCTATACAACCAAGTGCAAGTCCACAACTGGAAAATGACAATATAACATCTATTAATCAATCATAAAATGGAAAACCATACAGAGTTACAAATTTAAAAGGTTGCATATTTGCAATACTACAAATCTAAAGCCGCAAATCATAATTATTTACGGTTTACGGTCTGGTCTGGTAAAAAAAAAAAAAAACCAGACCAGACCGCAAAAGTTACGGTCTAGTTTAAAAAAAAAATAGACCATAAATTTTGGACCGCAGACCAGACCAGACCACAGAAATACAGATTGTTCCGCGGTTTGGTGCGGTCCAGACCATTCTCTGTACAGCCCTAATCACAAGCGACAAATCGACTACACTTTTGTGGCTAACAGCACCCAAACGATAACGATGAATATTTGAAAAGAGTTCTTCCAAATGTAATGCTGCAAAACCTGTGTTACAATATAGACTAAAATACTAAATGCCATTTACCTGAATCTAAAGTGATCCCTTCATCACTTCTATGTTTCCCATACTGTGTGACATGTTAGATGCAAGCAATACTGATATTTCCGCAGCTTGTAAATGCGACAACAAACAGACGAACCACTACAACTGAGGAGCTATATCATCGATACAACCTGCATACACAACCCTCCCTTGTAGTCCAATGCTTAGAAAACAAAACCAAAAATACATAGGCAACAATTACTGGGCTGGCACAAATGAAAAGATGATAAGAGTGTTATCTTGGAAACATATTTCCAGTAAAGGGTAGAATATAATCACTTAATGTCATGTACAGCCAAATTGGTAAACTATACTTTGTACTGTGAAAATTTCAATCACAAAGATTTAATACCTATCATACACCCCACAAGGCCCCATTTATGTAAGAATTCAAGGTATTGTTCTTGGACAATAATTGTGAACACTGCAATATAATCTATAGAGACGGATCCCTGCCAGAGAAGGGGTGATTACAGATTTACAGGGATGCGAAGTCCATCGTAGCTCAGTTGAACATCAATTCCTTCAGTATCCTTCAATTCCAACAATTGTGCATTCACTATATCGTGATCCATATGGTGCATCATGCCTTCAAATCAATGCCAGAAAAAAGAAAAAAAAGAATCAGTGGAAACACAAAGCAGCACTAGTTTATGAGACAATGCATTTTTCATAACTGAGATTTTAGGGATTGGTTGGAAATTTGAAAGACAATGAACAAACTAACAGATGAGGGTAATATCAAATAAAACATGTCCAGTAGAAGACTTGATATAGCAGCTCGAAACATACCAGTAAAAAGTGTCCTCTTGGGTCTGATTTTCCGTACTTCACGTAATGCCTGCAAGAACAACATGGGAAACGACATTCAAATAATCAGGGTCAGGATAGAATGGATCAAACAAGAAAAACTGGAAAAAAAAATAGAGTGCTTACCCTTGGAAGTCCAAAATGGGTTGGAGTAGATTGACTGGGTTTCAAAGCATCCTAAGTGAAATTAGCAATTCATATCAATTACAAGCCAAAGCAGGGAAAATTGCAGATAGAACAGAATCATCAAGCAAACAGAGATGTAGAGAAGGAAAAAAAGAAGGGATACCAGAATCAGTAGGTCACAATTCTCCATAAGTGGATAAGTTTCATCAGGAATATCACTAGCATCGCTGCAAAAAATAACAAATGACAAAGTGCCCATAGAAGTCTAGACAAATAGGATGTAAATTAAAGTACCGGCATTTCTGAGAAGGAAAAAATCATTCAGCAACTATACCTTATGTAGCAGATGTTACCAAAGCGAAATCCAAGAGAACGATAGCCTATGCCATGCCACACAGGTAAAGGAGTAATCTGAAAAATAAATATATTAATATGTAAAAATTTCAAACAGGAATCATGGTATTGTCATCTCAAAGACCTTATTACCTTAAGATCATGCACAATGAAAGGCTCCTCATGAATGATATTGAACTGCAACTCAGAGACAGCAGCACCTTCTAAAACTACACTTGTATCGACTAGATAGTAATGAGTCTTCTTCATCACCTGAAATTATTGTATCAAGTATCATTATCTCAACAACCAACATAACGATACATTGATACATGATACAGCATGAAAAAGGAGTCACAGATTTTAAAATCAGAAGACACCATACTGCAATAACCTGTCCACATAATGACTGCCACCAACTTACAGATATAAGTGGTAAACGACAGCTCCAAAGCAAGGTACACAATCTTATCACTCACATAACATAAACAAAGCGGAGAAGCAACTCAAGCAAGTAAACATAAAAGGTGTTGCGGAATAAAAACTGGATAAATACGTAGCCAATTAGCACACTACGTGTGGCAATAAACAAGCTTCATTTTTGCTTACTAATGTGTTTTCTTAAGAAAACAACCCAATGGACAACTTTATTGAACACGGTGACATATGTCACTGTAATTATAAGTCACATTAGCTTCCAAGTGCAAGAGTAGCAAGACTATGAAAGTAGGCAACCGATGCGATTGAAGGCAAAAGCTTATTCAATTGCATAATTGCAATGAGGAATTGGGCATACAAACAAGAGGACACGCTTCCCAGATATAAGCCAGAAATACCCCCTCTTATATCATTCATCATCGTATGGTTCGTTAAGGAGGAGCAGACAAATCCCTGAAAACTATTATACCCCCTCAATTAGAGAAAAAGTGAACTTTGGTGGGCAGAACACCCAAACAAGGACTGGTTCACCATTTCGCAGATGCAAAAGGAAAGTTAGTGGCATATGGTAGCCTCCCATCTCATACAAAAATTCTAGCACATTCTCCATTTGGGAAACCATAAGATACATTAGAACCCATCATATGATACTTTTAGGATATCGAACATCTTATGAAACAATGATTTTCATAACTATTGAAATAGGGTTGCATTTCTTCAGCATAGAATAAATAAAAAAAAAAAAGTGGATATAGACCTCAAAATCACGCCTAGCAACATATATTGGAATGAACGGTTGAACATTGTTTGTCCAGTCTCTGAGATCGTCAAGACCTAAATATGAAATTAAAGGTCAGGAGGTTAAACTTAAATGTAACAAATATCAGGGGAGTCAAGTGAAAATAAAATATTAGGAGTTTTCATGTCAGAGACCTCCAATAGCATCAGCATGAGAGTGAGTAATAATAACCGCATCAAGAGTTCTTATCCTGGCAGAAATGCAACTAGTCATGAAAGGGTATAAAAGATTCTGGCATATACATGACTCTGAACACTCATAACAATGTATCATGATATGCTTGGATCCATACATTAGCTATACTAAAGTTTGATGGAAGAAACCAAATCAGACTAATATATAAATGATATAGAGCCATGTTTTGAAGCTAAGGCACATATAACAACTTTTGTTGAAACAATTATCCTAGGAAAATCCCATCGTGCACAATGAGGGCTTGCAACTTCATATCTGAAAGAAGTTCTATCACAAATGAACACCTCAAGTACAATTTTTCAGAGCCTCCTTCAAATATACCGCTAGGCATGCTACTTTGGTATGCCTCAATGTGTTACAGTTGGCAAAGTTCTAATAATTTAGCATAATTTTAGGCAGAATGAAGTATCAAGTGTCCACATTCTTGTTTGGAGTATCAAGTATTCCAGTATGAATAAGTGAAATGAAGTACCAAATCTAAAATTGTACTTCAACTTGTTATTCTTTATTTGCCAAAAATTAGTAAAAACTTTGTTACTTTGACAGGGTACATATCCATGAGATGGACAAGTAAAATGCTAATATCTCAGACACAACTCCTGTCCTCCAAGCATGTATGATAAAAAATAATAAATTCATGACTTCAGGCATGTGTTTTTTTCAAGTGATCAACGTAAACAAATACATATTTGGCTGATCTAGTTTAATGTTTTTGCTAAGTTTATGATCTAAAGCGAGTGTATATCCATCTGTCGCACAATTTGTGTTCTGCTTACCTATTGTTGCACAATAATTATATACGAATAAGTAGTTTTTATTGATTGAAAGTGTAGAGATGACAAGTAAAGTGTCAAGGATTCCAGAACCTTGTCAGAGTGTCGAGTGTCACGGGTAAATGAGAAGAGATGAAGTATCAAAGGCTCAAAGCAATATAGAGTACAAGCTAGAATTCATAAAAAATTTAAAAGATGTAAGATATTTCCTTATCTTCCTTTTTAGATATGTTTGAAAGCCTTAGAGTCTGAACCTTTCCCTCAAAATTCCTTATTTACTGAAGTGTGAATTGTAGATCAGACAAGAAGACCATTGGGCAGGTCCTAGGTACTTTGAAGCGTTTAAAAAGTGAGGCATCAATCTATTGAAGTACCCCAATAAAAAATTTCTATGAGAAACCTAGAACTCCAAAAACAGTAACAATGCCATAATTTATCAACATCTCGACACACATTAGAGCTTTCACATATAATTAGGGACGCAGTTGCTTTTGAATCAGTAATGTTAATGTGTGGTAGCGCTATTGCTTACCCGTTAGGAGGAAACCAGCGCAGGGCACTATGATAGAAAAACCTGCATCAAATTTAAGAAGCTCTTCAATGAAGATAGTGAAGTACATTGGGGTAAACAATTGAAAGATACTTGAAATTCTTGCGAAAAAAAAAAACTGAGCTTGTTCAGCACAATCGAAACGATCATAGTACACAACTAAATTAAGGGGAAAAAGGGACGAATAACACAAATTCTGAATGTCAATTGCTTCTTCAATACCAAGTAAGACTCTAGAGATATGATCCATGTGATATAAATAATTGCATATTGGAATATCAACATTGTCACTTGAATGCTCTATAACAGTGAAAAAAACCTTACTATTGCAACACAGAACAATCAACAAGGTTTGGAAACCAGAAAAAATTGTGGTCACAACTAATATAATGTGATATGAATCAAACAATTGAACCAAAAAAGAAGCACAAGTATGTCATTTGTCTTCACTAACAAGATGCCACAAATGACAACCAATAGGAAACATTAGAAACATAATTAAAACCAAAACTAATTGAGGATTGGCATCCAAGAGGAACAAGAGAGGCAGACAAATAATTGCTTAAAAAATTTATTGTGCATCTTGAGCTAATTGAGGGTTCTCTGTATCAAAAGAAAGAATGTCCAATGTTGTATAGTTGTGGTAGAAAATACGCAGCCCATTGATTACAAATGTAACACGTTGTGGCCTATAGTTGGCTCATCAGCAATATTCAAATGAGGAATAAATAAAGAAGCCTCACAAGCACAAGCCACCTTGTAGTCATTGGTGCAAGTTTGTCTTCAATACTTTATAAGAAAATACAAGTTTTAAATTTTAAGGGGAACAGCTAATTATATACTTAGTCCACTAATCTAGGACTCTAGGCCAGTGCTACATAATTCTTCCATTGATTCGCTTAAAAAATTCACAATTCACCATAGTAAAATAAACCAAAACGGCAAAACCGATCATAATTTGCAATTCGCAGGTAGATTGGGGAATTAGGTAACACTGCTCTAAGCAATTAAACAACTACACATAGCATCCTACTACATTTCATTTAACTACTCTTCCATTTAAACTCTAGATACTTCAAAGTACAATCACTATTATACCCTAAGATTGAAAACTTCATCAACTATAAACTGAAAATAAAGCCAATATAATAATAGCAGACATACTTTCCAGCATCAATGAGAAGATTGCGCATCCCAGAAGATCCATTGTAACGGATCATAAGGCTTGTGTTGAGTCTCTTATTCTTGTTATCCGGCTCCGCTGCTTTCTTGCATACCTTGAAAAGTAAACGGGGGACATAATTTCATTCTTTTTGGATCAATTACATTATTGATGATTTGATATATTAAATGATAATAGTAATTGTGGTATTAAAGACAGGGTTCATACTGAACAATTTTTGTAAGGGTCAGTCAAGCAGCTAACACGTGGAATGCCTTCACTTGTACCTGTTCCCACAAATATGATCTCAGACTGTCCTTCTACGGGAGTAATGTAGCTGTTGCTCGTAGATTCTACAGGAACAGGAAAAAAATAATCCAAATTAACACTCAACAAACTACCTTCAAAATAGTTTCTTTAGCAAGCAATGTCTATCTAATCTTCTAATCAAGAGTATAATTTAAAAAACCTCATTGATTGGTCCACTCAAACAGGCGAACACAAACCACAAAGTTCTTTGTTAGGTATCAAATTTTCTAATAGCAGAAGATATTTGTAAGAGCAATACTTAAACAAAAGTTCTAAAATGTTTCCTTTTTCACATCACGTCCACAACTACTTGTAACCTGTGGAAAATTCTTATAGAGATACTTGGACTCTACCATTTAATGATAGTTATGCATGATTAATTGCAATTTAAAGTGACCAAGTGTCATACCAATGTTCAAGGATCAATTAACTAACGAAGAGTCGGCAAAACATAGGCTGCTGGATTACAAACTTAAAACGGCCAACTATAATCACTAAATCTTTAATTCCCCATTACATTGAATCTTAAAATCTTCTTCACAGAGAAGCTCTCAAAATTCTTAGCAGGCAAAATTCTCCTTTAGTCCAACTAACCCAACAAGCACCACTCTCTTTCATCAATGATCTCCTTCGAATTCCGCTGCAATCCTACAAGTTAATAGTAGTAGTTTCTTTAATTCATGGTTTGATTAAAATGCAACGACCAAGCACAACCAACACCCCACAAACCCTTCCCCCCCCCCCCCCCCCCACCATTACCAAAATGCCTAAGGGTATTTCATAAGTACTGCAAACAACCATGAATAATACTCCAAATCTAATTACACCACCATCAATTATTCCTCATTAAACCCTAAGTAACAAACCAATTGTTATGATCCTCAAACTCCCCTAAAGAAGCAGCTCAAAATGGGTGTATTGGGAAATGAGAAATGCTTCACTGAACAATCAAAGATCCTACCATAAGAAAAACCATCTATAAAACAATAATAACCCAAAACAATGATTCATGAACAAAAACAATATACAATTACATTATTGCAAGAAAAAATAGCAGAAATATACATTGAACAATGAACAATATGAAATCAAAAAAAACTAAAAACAGGAAAAAAAAAAAAAAAAAAGTGAATTAAAGATATACCAGTATGTAGAGAAGCTTTCAATGTTGATTTAAATGGATGAAATAAAGAAGACCCATTTCTGGAAACTGAAATTAGGTTTCTAGAAAAAGCAAATTTGAATCTTTGATTAGCAAAGTTACACAATGAATATGGAACTGGACGAACTGTAATCAGAAATGCCGCCATTTTTAAGTTCTAAATATTAATTAAATAATTCCCAGAATAAAAAAATTTGCAAAAGATTGAAAATCTGTTGTAAAGATTAGAACTTTATTGATTGAAGAAACAGAAATTTGAAAAAGAAAAGGAAAAAAAGAAAATTGGTTTTTTTTTTTTTAGTGTCTTTGGACTTTGGTGATGAGTGATGATGATTCAACTTTGTAACTTTGGTGTTTTGGTCCCCAAAATGTGTGGAGCTAAACGACGTCGTGGGGAATCATATCGTGTGATTTGAAGTCAATTTTGACCTTATTCATCCTAAAATATCGTGTGATTTGAAGTCAATTTTGACCTTATTCATCCTAAAATCTACCCGGTGTCAAGTGTCAACCCTAATGAGACTTATGTCGAAAACAAAAACCCACTATTTCTTTATATGATTTTTTACGTTGATGATCCGACATCTGAGTTGAATATGACTAAAATACTCGTTTGTCTGGTAATAGAATGGTCAAATGAACATATTCATTGTAATTTTACTATTATCATCATACAAGTCTCACGATTCTTAAATAAAGCCAAAAATACTAGAAGAACCCACTATTGTTCATTTGTGTACCTCCATAGTCTATACTCTAAAGAAGGTGTCACGGCTCTTACTGTCTAAAAGAGTCACATTTTTACTCTCTCCCTCAAATATTGCCGAATCATTCATTGTTTGACATCTAACTTAGGCATCGGAGGTTCTCCTTTGAGATCCATTTTCAAGGCTTGGATTCCACCTTGTAAGTTCATAGCCATAAGCAGCCTTCTGCCTCTGTATAGTTTGGATAGTCAAATTTTGCTGAAACACTCACTCAAAGTTATAATTAAACAAATAATATGTTATTAATATTTTTTTTGTGTGATGCACACGATTTCTTTAACCAATTTCATCATATCTAAGGTTAAAACTCGTCAATCTTGTGCTTGCATATATGATGGTCGAGATGGCTAACTTTAAACAATAGTTACCTTTTTGTTAAATAAAAAACTAAACAAGTTGAAGGATGTATATGGTACAACCGGTTGTATTATAGGATACACGGTAAACTATATTGTCGATCATCCAATCCATTTTTAAAACAATCACTTATAATTAATCAAACAAATCTTCCAAATTCCATAGATTCCTCAAGTATGAATTATGAAATATATACGAGAGGACAAACAAGGAGAATCAATAATCACTCTTAGTACTCTATTTTTTTTTTTTTAATTTTTTATTTAGTGTTAGGAAGTTACCGGGGCAAATAATGAGAATCGATCTCAAAATCTTTTTGCATTGAAAGAAAAACTTAAATCACTACATAAACTATCCCTCAAGTATGCCCCGTCCCAAATAAACTCAGCATGCATCGAAATCGAGCGACCCAATCGCAACCTATCTAAAGGGCTAAACCCAACGATTCAACGAAGACCACAACACCCCACCCCCCAACTCTGCGACCCAGACATTACTCTTTTGAGTCTTTCCTCAGTTCAGAATTTGTGGTCTCTTGTTTTAGACGGTTTCCCAAAATAAAAAAAAAACAACTACTTTTCTTCTTCAACTTCTCTCCTGAAGTAGATCACAACTATGGAAAAACCTCAATCCAAAAATGGCAACCCACCCAATTTTTCCCGCACTTTCAAGTACCTTCTTGGTTAGTCAATTTATTCAATTTCTTTTCAATTTTTTATTTAGTTTTCAATTTTAATTAATATTCTGCATTTTTTCCATTAAACAGCAACTCAATTATTGTCAAGGGGTATTCCTTTCATCTTCAATACTTGGATGATCAGACATCTTACTGCTGGTGATTATGCTGTAAGAAAGATTCAATCTTTTTTCTACAATTTAATTTCTTTTTTCTGTATTTCTTTTTGGGTTTTTTGAACTTTGAAGATGAAGTAAAGTTTATACTTTTAGGGTTTGTAAATTCAATTGGGGGAAAAGAATTGTAATCAAACCCTAAAATTTGTTTGTGTAATCAATTGATTTCAACTTTAATTTCTTTTGGGGTGTTTTAATTTATTTTATTTCACATCATATAGTTTGAATGCTTGGAAAAAAGTGATAAAGAGAGTGTGATTAATCTAATTGTCATTTAATATTGGTACAATGTGATGGTATGTATATTATGGTATGTTGTTATTAATTTGTTAATATGATTTGATTAATGGTGCATTTTGGTTTTAAGCTTTAATGTTTCTGTTGGAAATTCTTTTGTTTTTGTACTAAGATTATAGAACTGGATATATATATGTATTAATGCCAAAATACAGCTTTATGCAGTTCAATTTCACCTGTTGGTTACTTGTATACTGTTTCTCAGTCGAGAAGGGTTTAGGCGAGCGTGCATGCGGGCTGAAATCAAGAGGTGTTTCTCTTGCTTTCTTATCGTTTTAATTGAATCCTGGAACTCTATAGTATTTTTCTTGATTACTGCTTTGCTCTATTGTGTTCTGCGTACGAAATGTTCAAGGTTTTTCGCTGCCAATTGCGAGTGCTTTGCTAATTTTTCTCGTTCTTTCGTGTAAATATTTTCTTGAAATTATTTTCGGGAGTGTAATTACCCAATTGCCAAGAATTTTGTGCCTTACTATGAGATCTAGTTATGTGCTGCTATGGGGAAATAAAAAGGGTTTGCTGTGTATTATGCAGTGATGATGCTTCGATAGAAGAATACGCAGCAAAGATATTGAAAGTAGCCTGGCTGTCTCTTCCACTTGGAATAGTTATTACGGTGATAGCATGTGTATCTATCTTCTGGTGGCAAGAGTTGAGTTATTCCACTCCCTATGGGCGAGCTATATTACTAAATGGTAATCCATATATCATTTCTAGTACGTTTTGTTTTGTGTAAAAATCCTTTTCTTAGTGCAAATGACTCTTTTGTTATATTCTTTTACTGAATGAATGTAAAATTTGACAAGTCATGTCAATGTTATCCTTTCATGCCTATTTTCTTTGCTTGATTGTTCTTTTGGGGTCGAGGGGAAAGATTTTTAGGATCATACATAAGATGCCCTTACTGAATTAGAGTGTAGTCCTTGGGTGGTTCAGTTAGTCCAACTTTCGTAAGCTGTATAGACATGTGAGCTATTGGAAGTTTGGGCTTAGTGAAAATAAATTTTCATATTTGTTTAGGTTTGTTTGATATATAATGTCTTCAATAATGTATTTACTAAGTACTAATCTATTGGGTTCAAGCTAGAGAAGTACATTAAATTCTGGGATCTGAAGTTATTGTGTTCACATGTGGAAAACCAAACATAAGTTGAGTCAGTAAGTTTATCATCATTGCAGGACTTGCATGCTTGCTGGAGCTTTTGGGTGAGCCATTTTATATTCTTGCCCAGTATCTGTTTTGTCTCAAACTCCGAATGGTGGTCGAAAGTGCAGCAACACTTTCTCGTTGTTTAACAACATATGCCCTCATTATTGGGATCAGTGGCATGGTAAGACATTAGCTGTAGTATCAATTGAGATACTGATACGCACATTACACTTTTCCTGCAAAGCCTTGCAATCATTTATTTTATCTTCTATATTGTTGTACTGGTACCTGAATTAGTTTCTGTTGTATTTCTGCTTTATTTTGACAAACTGTGGCAAGGGTTCAATGCAAAAGTTCACTTAAAGTTACCTAAATCCGGAATCACTCTCGATTTGCTACTTCATTGAGTTGCTATTGCTTAGGTCATGTGGCGTCCCCCTTCTTTCACTATATAAGGCGATGTTGGCTCTGTGATTCCTCATGTATTGCCTACATTGTGCTTTCAGATTTTATGTCTCAAACTTTTGCTGGTGCGTCTAGTGCAGTCAACGGGCCTATATTTCTGATTATAAATTCTCCATTGACTAACTTAGAAGGTACCTTGATGAAAAGTTATTCTATTTACTTGCAGGAAAAGGCGACTGTGTTTTCCTTATCACAAGTTTCATATGGAGCTTGCGTGTTCTTAGGTTATTGGGGCTACTTTGTCTTTTATCATAAATTACAGGGTTCAAAATTTATACCTTTCAGGTAATAATTTTATACTTTCTTACTCGAACTACTATCTAATTTATGTAAAAACTATTTGCGTTTAGGTAAGAGCTACAAAGTTGAAATCTAACGGCCTGCACTAGAAAGTTAAATATAGTGTTAAACTGTTAGCAAATATGCCTGGTTGCTTATTATGACCTTAGTAACAACATGCAGTTTGGTGAGTATAATAAGATATTTGAGCTCATTTTCAAGCCACTTGCTGATATTTTACACAAGTATTGGATCATTTTGTTAGAGAACTTTAATGAAGAATCATTGCATGTGCATTTGTTACTGTCGGGCTTTGATAATTTCTAGTTTGGGAAATGTGAATATATTTTCTAGTGTCAAGCTTCAAATATTAGCTGAAGTATTTTCTCTATTTATTTCGCTTATATTATGTGTGAATCTTTGTATCCTTCATTTAAATATTGATAGTTGATAATTGATTTATTCAAAATTTCAAATTGCTTCAAAATATATGTTCTGCTGCTCCCTTGTAGCTGGGAAGCTTTTCATGCTCATGTCATGTTAGAGTATTGCATTAATCTCAGTCTACTGTTGTTTATTGTCATTTTGTATCCATTTCTCTCAGGGTAGGTGATATGACAAGCTATGATAAGCCACTGTTCAAGATGTGTACATTGTTTACGCTTCAGTCTTTTCGTAAATTGGTTCTTCAAGAAGGAGAAAAAATGGTACTTGTGTGGTTTGACACGCCATATAACCAAGCTGTATATGGACTAATAGACAAATTAGGTGATTTCTTTTAACTTCTTGACCGTTGGGTTAGAGCTCTGTTGTTTTCATTTTAACTGAAAGGTGAAAAATTTAAGTATCTACAGTTCTACACTATCTTGTGGAGTTTAGACAGATAGTAGATAACTGTATAAGGCTCAACTGCTTATTTGTTTTACCAATTTCTGTTTGCCAGGTAGCTTAGTGGTGAGAATGGTGTTTCTTCCTTTTGAAGAAAGTTCGTATACCATCTTTGCAAGGTGTGCTTCAGGTCAAGTTTTTTATTTTTATCACTTTTCGTCATTCTCATATAGGGCTCCATAATATAATTCATATGCTTCAGCAGGTTCTAATAGTGACCATACAAGCATTAATTTTCTTGGAATATATTGTTTACAACTTTACACTCCCAACCTGTTCCATACTTAATAAATTCACCTACCCTTTTCATTCTTATTAAATTCAGATTGTTTCCCTCATTTATGTGGAAATATTTAAATTGTTATTCTGAAGCACGGTCTGTCCAAAAATTATGTTACTCTTGAAAATCTTCTTCTGTAATTGTCGGCAGACTAATAGAATTTATCAGATTTGTCTTATCATGTACATTGCTGTTGGAATAAAATGGGAAAAGGTTGTATAAACTGTGCCCTTTTGGCCTTTATAAGTGAACACTCATCCATCATTTGTAAAATTTGCCTCACCTACAGCTTGTTATGCACAAATTCATTAATTTCTTTTGCTCTTTCATATGATCTTTGGCAATCGCTATCCTCTACATCCATACTGTTTGCTCTTCCCTCCCATGAAACGCATAAAGCTTAAAGCATTTAAATCTCGCATTTTATTCTGCAGAGGGATCTAAAGATAGAAAGAAGGATCTGGGACGCCGCCTTACTGAAGCCCTAAAGCTTGTACTATTGATTGGTATGTCCTGTATAATTAATTTGTTGATTTACTGTCTTAATTTCTACTTTATGTGGAATCATTTTTCTGGTTGATTCCTCAATGTTTTGATAGTTCATCAAGTGGGCATTGAAAGTAACACTAGCTAAAAGGAGACCATTAAATTCGTCTTCAAACCAATGTTGCAAGTTTGCAACAGCTTCGTTGGTTATTCACTTACTCTTGTGAAATTTAAAGTGCAAACTTTTTGTTTCTTTGCTGGGTTGTTGCTTCGTGATTTAGATATATGCCCAAACCTTGTAATATTTACATATTAGCTCTCCTTGAAAATAAGAAACTGAGTGTTAGCTTCTGGTAAACTCCAACTCTAAGCCTACCATTTTTGTTGCTACTTGTTTTGATGTTTTTCGATAATGATCGTGTAGATACTTTTTATCTTGAATGTGCTATAATTTTGACTTTTCCTCTGCCTGCCTTGGCGATAATTTGGAATACTGAGAATTAGGAGTTAGAAGTATATAATAGACTAATAGATTAATAGACATGCATGTCTTCTCTGTCCATTAACTTTATGTTTTGACTTTGTTTACTTTTGCAGGTCTCATTTTTATTGCTTTTGGACCCAGCTATTCCTATTCTCTTGTGAGATTGCTGTATGGCCAAAAATGGAGTGATGGAGAAGCTTCAAATGCTCTCAGATACTACTGCCTGTACATTATGGCTCTGGCCATGAATGGTTAGTGATATATTCTGGCCATGTAATTTTTATCGTACACTCTGGAACCTGGAAATTTAGATATGGAAAGCAAGATATGGTCTTTTGATTGCATTGTCAAATTTTTATAGTTGTGTATACATTTGTCTTCAGAGGTAGTTCTGTGATGTAGTTAGTAATTTGACAATGAACCTGACTTGATTCTAAAATACGTGAAGAAATTTTATTTTATTTTAATTTATTTTTCTCCTCTTGGTTCCCATTGTTGTAATTTGGCATAGTATGACATTGAAATATGAATGTGCAATGTTTTCTTTGTATCAGGAACGACAGAAGCTTTTCTGCACGCGGTTGCTGATGAGAGCCAATTGAAGCGCTCTAATGCTTCTCTGCTTGTGTTCTCTTTGATCTATATTTTTCTGAATATCGTGCTGGTACGATCAGCTGGTGCAATTGGTTTAATCTTTGCAAATTCTACTAGTATCCTTACCTTTGGTCTCATTTCTGCCATATACCTAGTAATTGTGTTTTCATGGTACAATGACCCTATAATCCATTATGAATCCTGCTGGAGTAAGTGTCTATAAAAGTCTAGCTGTATGCAACATTCTCTAACAGTAAATAGATATTATTATTAGTTCCAACCATTGAATTCATGTACTATGAT
Organism: Suaeda aralocaspica; assembly: GCA_016808085.1. Taxonomy (NCBI): domain Eukaryota; kingdom Viridiplantae; phylum Streptophyta; class Magnoliopsida; order Caryophyllales; family Amaranthaceae; genus Suaeda; species Suaeda aralocaspica. The sequence continues at coordinate 1,251,139 of PYUH01000120.1, read as the reverse complement.
TGATTGATTGTACTTTAGCCTTGTAAATTATGACAGTAATAGACATGATTAGCCCAATTGCTGTAGAATGTAGATTAAGGTTTCTATTGTCATTAATAATGGCTACTTGTATTGTGCGCATGCTTTATACTCCTTGTTGTTGCCCTGACTGTGGTGTAGATATGGCACTGCGGATAGCATATTCTGCAGTATTTATCAAGCATTACTTCCAGGTTTGTCCTTCTCCTTCACTTTAATCTTTACATATTTTGTGTGTAAGGAATTTAGCAGTCCCATTTGTAGAGATACATCTTGTTTACATTATTGATTTATGTGCTGCATACAGGGCTCTTCATCGTTTTCATTCCGTAGCTGTTTGCCTTCTGGTTGGATAGTGCTGCTCATTTCTGGAGCGGTTACTCTCTTATCTGAGAAGCTATTGCTGGACCGGGAAAATTTCTTTACTACATTTTTGCTCCACTTTTCGGTTGGGTTTGCTTGTTTTTGTGCTTCAGCTGTTGTCATGTAAGTTGTGTTTCTCATCTCTTTATTTCCAATGATCACCTTGCTCCTAACATACACAGTTTGACCTGGTAGAGGAACTCAATACCATCATGTGAGAGACTGGATGAAATTATTACTCTTTAGGAGGGCACGGGAGAACTTGTTAGTCCTTATTGAGAATGGTTATCACCCTCCGTAATTAATTTTAGGTTGTGTTTACAATTAATTACCTGTTTTACCCCTGTTCCAAGGGTAGCTTTAAAAGACAAGAAATCTACTTCTTATATGTTGCTCTTTGCTCTTGCATTAAATTTACACCCTACGCTCCCCTGCCTAACTGAAAATTAGGCCATGTTCCTGGGTGCAGCAATGCACCTTCTGGATCCGATGATTAATACCTATGATTATGTAGTTTAAAGATTATGAACCTGTATTTCATAAATTACAAGGACATAGGTTTATTTTGGGTTACCTAGCTGCGAAAATGCACAAAGTTCAACCATATTGAACATAAGAAAATGTTCATAATCGATGACTACATGCTCATAATTTTGACCTGGCATCATGATGTCCGTGGTGCATGATTTCAAATTGGCGTTCATACAAATCAATTACACATTCTTTTCGGTTCTGTGCATGTTATTCAGTGCACTAGTGAATCTGTAGTATACATTATATATTGTGACTGGTTCCTTGCATCAACAGTTATTACCGTGAGCGAGACTTTATCAACAGATTGATACGCATTCGCCATCATGCTGACTAGATGATACCAACACCTTTTTCCAGTCATGATTGGAGGTAATTTGCTAAATTATATACTATTTTCTAACTCTCGTGCACTACCTTTTGGCTCTTGCTTCTTGACTTGTGCTATCGCCACTTCTTGACTTTGTGTTTACTAGGGCTTTGGAAGGGTACAAGAAAATGAGTATCTTAGGAGTCTGTTCAACTTTTGCAATCTGTTCACCAGAATTCAATTTGTGTAGTATACACGTTACTGATCTACTAAACCAAGCTGAGAAGTCTTATCCAGGGTAAAATACTGTTCGTTTCCTTAATTTTATTGTAGGTTCTAAATTAAAATATTCTATTGAGCTTATCTGGATATGCATTTGAGGTTAGCGATAGTGCATGGGTTTATTTTCCCGGCTCAAGTCTTTTGTAAATTTCTGCATGCTTTTGCATTTTGCAGCTTTCTATCATCTTATCCCTCTCAGCAATCCATTTCCAAATTAAGGGGCTATCTGCGTTGGATAGGCATCAACTGGTGTCAAAAATTCGTTTACAGCTTTTCCATGTAAACCCTTTTTAGTGATTGGAATTCCATATTGGCGTAGCTTACTGTACCTTTGCTTGTTGGTTGGTAGGAATGTAAACTTGCTGTTAGCAAAGGCTTGATCAATTGATATACATTTTTCCTTGATAAGTGGTTGGACTAGAGTCGCGGATCACTATTCAGTAGCTACTTCAGTACTATGATTTTCAAACCAGTGCATGTGCCTTGGGACATGGGTGTCCCTCATTAGTCTAGACAATAGAGAAAATTTTCATTTTACCGAAGAAGGCCTCTTCAGAGGTCTCAATCAAGGCTATTATCCACTGTTTTGTAAGATTCCAGGTCTCGGAAAAAATGTTGCCAAAAACATTCCGTAGGCAATTTGGGGTGGGAAGACCTTAAGAGGGATGATAAAAAGTTTTTAGACAGGCCCAAAAATAATTATGTTTCCGTTCTATGGAAAAAGGCCATAAAATTGATGATAACATATTTTTAGATTTCGAAATCGATTTAGGGGAGTCTTGTGGTGGCCCATAGCATACGGTAAAAAATACAGTGAAAATAACTTGGGGCTTGAGTAGGCCCCTCCGAATGCCTCAATCATAGGATATTATCCACTGTTTTTTATGATTCTAGAATACCGAAAAAAAAAGTTGTGGAAAACTCTCCGAGGTGCATGTATGGTTAAAATATAAATATGAATGCAAACTAAACGATTTGGGGTAAAAAGGCCTTAAGAAGGATGATAACAAGTTTTTAGAGAGACCTATAATCGTTGTATTTTCGTTCTTCAGAAAAGGCCATAATAGAGATAATAACAGGTTTTTAAGGGTTGAAGCCGATCTTAGAGTCCTGTAGTGGCTCATAGCATGTGGTAAAAATACAGAGTGAAAAATAAAATAGGGCCAGGGAAGGCCCTTCCGAAGGCCTCAATCAAAGGCATCTACTGTTTTTTGAGATTTCGAGGTTCCGGAAAAAGTTGCCAAAAACTCTTGGAAATGCCTGTATAATTAAAATATAAACTAAGATCAAGCGATATGGGATGGGAAGGCCTGAAGAAGAAAGTTACTATTCCTTTTTACCAACGATTAATAGCTTTAAAAAGAAAGTAATGCCAACGATAGTACAATAATAACATGCTTGACTATAGTATCCAGAAAAATGTACTTTGTCTTAGTCAAACTTTCTAAAAGCAGAAAGATGGATTTTAGAGGTGGGAATTCAAGTTTGAAGTACAAGCACTTTGTATTCATGTTAGAATCCACTTGGTCAATTTGTAACCATTTTATGGTGCAAATTGGAAAATCACAATGTTCACATTTCTGATTTATTTATTTGAGGAAAAATTGAATTTCTATTAGAATAATAATATTATTATGATTATTAACATATACACGAGTAATCCACACAACTACCCTCTTTCTAATGGGTTACTTTACAAGTAATTACTTGAGCTTATCCAAAATCTTATTTATCCACAATATATAGCTGTCTTCTTCAAATTAAACCATACAATATTCATTATATACAAAGCACTTTTATTATGGTCACATGATTATCATCATAATATAATGTTAGTTTATCTGAAAATACTCATTTACAGGTATACACATATCATAAGGATTTTGGTAACACGGTGTAATAATGTACGTAACTTCGTAAGTCATTTTCAGCATTTTTTTCCACTTTTGAGAATGATGATCTCACATTTGCTTAAAAGTCATGCTTGTTTGTTTATGTGGTGTTTTTTCAGCAATTGTTTTTGCATTGCTTGTTCCTTTCCCATTTGAGGATTTTGCCTTCTGTTTTTGCTTGCCTTGTCTTGTATTTATTGATGTAATTAGGTAGGTTTGAAAATTTTGCTACTTTATCCATTGAAAATATTAATTGTCACTTGAGGTTATGATCTCACGTTGAATTAATTAATTAATTAAGCGATTTAAAGATGGCTACAACAGTAGTGAAGCTAGGTCAAATTTTTTCGTAAGGTTGGAGCTGGGATGGCGCATGATATATATAGTTCTATCATAACTCTTTTAGTTATGGACCTATAAATCGTAATTTGATTAAGATCAATTTGTATGGATGTCACCCGATTCAGTGTTAGCTAAGGACCAACCTTTTTTTTCCCCCTATACGTATATATAAAATTCACTTAAAGCCCTTATATTTTGCACATAGCACTACATGTATGTTCAAAACTTACTTGACATGCATAAGCGTTGTACACTACAGAAAAATACACATTCATGTAAAAAAAAAATAATAATAAAGACAAAAGTCAAACATAATCCTAATTAATAAAACATGTAAAGATTGTGTTACTGATTAATCAAAATATAGACTGTATGACTACATAAGGTTGAAGAAAGCTAAGAGTCCTCAGTCCCCATTTACGTCGTATTTGACTTGCGTAAGGTTAAAAATGGCGGTTGGGCCGAAAATCGAAATCGTAATATTATATTGAAATTGGAAATCATTCTTTGGATAACCTAATAAAAGTATATACGAAGTATAAATGTATGTAAATCAAATCAAGTCTTTAGCTCAAAAAGGAGTAGCAATAGTTTGACTTTTATAACTTTTGATTTTCTTGTCTCTCAGGCTCATAACTCATAAATAGTATGGTGCAAATTTTAGGTATACGGAAGCATGATGTAATTAGTCCACTGTATGTTAATATATATAATTGTGACTTCAAAATTGAACACGTTATTAGATACTCCGATTGAACAATTATTAGAACTAAACACATTATTACATTGAACAATAGAACGGTAATAACACCGATTGATTAACACCACATATTGTTTGCAAAAGTATGGTTAGCCCGTTAGGCCAAGCAATAATACATAAATATTAAGTTTGTCGCTACTATATTGTTTATAATATGTTAGAGTCACATATTCACATTACATTATTCTACATTAATCAAATGTTACATTGCAAAAGGATGACTAGATAATGAGAATATGATTTCAGCAAAAAAGTATTATATGTATATATATATATATTGATCGATCATATATCAATGAGGGATTCCCGGTTAATAAGTGTGAGAAACTAAGTTGGTTACTCATAGACCTATTTTATAATTATATCATATCACAATAGAAGTTCATAATTACTCGGTTTTAGTATGATATTATTATAGAATAAGACTGTGAGCTGAGAAACCAAGTAAGATATTCACAATTAGAAACTATAAATTTTCCTATATCAACTGACTAGCTACATACAAGTATAATATTGTCGCCGTTCCATTATATTATCGGCACAAGATTTACGTACATACACACACCAACTGAAAGAGATCTGTTAATTTAAATGACAAATCTACTCATTACATTTTTCATAAAATATACAATTTGTTGCATAAAAAAATGGATGGTCAGTTCATATTCTTATAACCGATACGGTCAGACGGTCAACTAATAACTTTCGGATGCGCTAATCTAGTACTTATTTTGGCTTATTATAATTAAGTGACGCTGCATGCATGGTCGTCAATATTGAACCATTAATATAACGCGTAGCTTCTACTTGCTTGCTAATTTGCTAGAGTTTAGAGTATCAGATTATTTAATTTAGGGTAATTAATTTCTATTTGCATGATTTGATAACGGTAACCTCTTGAAAAATGTACCTAACCAAAATTAGATATTTATCAAAACCAAGAATCTTCCTAAATTGTAGGATGATGAAGAGGGCATAAACTCGTATAGTAATTGATCCATGATCCAAGATCCAAGATCCAAGATCCAAGAAGGTGTGCTGATCTAGGATGACGGGGTAATAAGATGGCAATCTGCAACTTTCCGACTTTGTGCATAATGAGCATACTTTAAGTACAATTCCGTCCATTTTAGCGATTCACAGAATATGAGTTATATATTTGCATCAGCTTAATTAAAATCTATTCAGTTCAGTTCAGCCATTTTTCTATTTTGTTATTCATTAATTTTTTAAAAAAACTTTTAGTTCAGTTCAGCTCAGTTCAGCTCAGTTCATTTCAATTCAGTTGTTTTCAGCTGAAGTAAACAGGCTCCAAGTGCTAACCGATTATTTCGCATATTAATGTAGGATATATATAGAGAGAGAGAGAGAGCACCGTTATATTTGTAAAATTTCTTTTTTAGCAATTTATGCTCCATACTACTCATTATTGGTATAATCCGTCTTATGAAGTAAATAAGTCTCAAAGTTTACTCCATGTAGAAGACCTATTTAGCAATAGTGTGTAGATTAAAAAGCAAATTAAAATCTTGCAACGAAAAAGTTAGACTATTTAGTGATATTTTCAGAGAATGAGAGACATCTCAATTGGTTAAAGCTTTATTCTCAATTTTACTAGGTGATCAAAAGATCGATTTGCAACATTTGTCCTTGTAGCTCTCTAACGACATGATAAAGCAATTATTAATCAAAAAATGTATATAATAGAAGTATATATGTAACGTTTTTCAAAGCCGTAAACCTCAACTAATTAGATTTCAATTAGATGATTTCGATTTACTATTTTTAACAAGCCAACCACCGTAAGAATCCAAATCTAAAACTTTGACCATTGACTAAGGCTATTCTATTATATATATATATATATATATAATATATATATATATATATATATTTTTTTTTTCAACTTGACATACTCGTTTATCTATGTCATTTCTAAACAAAATTCAGTTACCATATTGTTATTGTCTAATAAGTAATAACACATTAACACCTACCTAACTACCTTTTCCTCAACCTTCATTGCTATCCACTAACCTCGATGTTGATTTTCTCTAATGTAAACAAAGTTTAATTACTAGTCCAACTAAGCTACATTGTGTAAATAAACATCTTACTTATATAATTTTAGATTTAAAAAAGGATAATTAGTGGAATTACAGATTTGTAAGAATGACAAGATCGAATTAACATCTTATTTCAAAGATAATAGGAGTACTTCGTAATAACCTATTATTTAATTATTTTTAAAAAAAATAACACCTAATTTTTATCCAACAAAACCAAAAACTAAAAGATAGCTAAACTAGATATTTGCTAAATAATAATTTAAGATGATAAGGTTAACGAAACTGATTTCTATCTTAACATAACAAATTCGAATAGATTGAAAAAAAAAAAAAAACTATATTATAAAATTATATACCTCAAAACATGTGTCAATGGTCCCACCCCCTCTAAATTTGACTTTCATATTTTCCACATCATATTTTCTCATCATCCATATAAAATACACCTATCTACCTTCTCTATAAATACCATACACAAATTAATATATCCTTTAAATCATATTCACTCATTCATATCTCTTATTCTCATGTTCTAATACTATACTATACTATACCACGACCAACCATGAAATTCATCATGTTATTGCTTCTAGTTTCGCTCTTCCTTGGTTATGGTAGCATTGAGAGTCAAGCACTCCGGCCTATTCCGACGCCGCAACCGTATCGGACGGCCTACCATTTTCAACCTATTCGCAATTGGATCAACGGTACACAATTTTTTTAGTAAAGGATAATGCATATTTGCTATATTTTGTGATTGTTTGTTTTTTTTTTTTTTTTTTTNTTTTTTTTTTTTTTTTTTTTTTTTTTTTGATCAAAGGTTGACTTTTTATTGTCCTTGTTTATGCAAAATTTGCATGGTGGAATGCGTAACTGGACAAATTTTGTACATTTTGCAGACCCTAATGGTTAGTTTTTCTTTACCTCCTAACTTCAATTTTTTTTTTTACTTAAAATTTAAGTCAACATCTTAACAAAATGTATATTGAGCATTGATAGAATATTGAATTCTTTAATAAAAAATTATTGCCTTTTATGGTCTATTATGTAATGTTATGCATTCATTATCTAATATAGTATATTGGGCACATCCTTCTTCAAACTTTAATTTAGTTACATATACATAATAAGTTTTAAATTAGAAAATAAAAGTCTATTATTATTAGTCATACTTTAAAATTTACTTGAAACTTCAATCTAATTTGGTCATAGAGATGAAGCCAAGGGGGATGAGGGATGATTTTTAGTTTCACACGTTCCCTATAAAACTTAAGTTGTTAAAAAATGGTGTGCTAAAAATTATATGCATGTTATTTGATTTGATGAATTCAGTTTATATGCATTTGAAAAGTATATACCTAAATATTGTTATTCAACAATTGCCGTCAATTGGGAAATTAAAGGGTGTACTCTTCAAATTATTTAATTAGTTGATATATCTTATTTTACTCTCTATATTTTATTAAAGAAATAAAACTTATCAGCTACGAATAACTTTCTTTAATTTGCCCCACATTGTTTAGTTACTCTTTTCACGAGAATTTGTTATATCGATCAAACATATTAAAAAAATAAATTATATGTACAAAAATCTAAAAATTCTAACTATTTTCTTTATTCAATTTATGAGTAAAATTATAATACTCGGTACCCAACAAAAAACGAACCATTTTTTTTATATTTGTTGAACTGAATTTATTACTGATTTCATATAATTTTGTTGAAAATTTGTCAATCATAGAATCAATCCGTCAACTGTGGCTAATAATACAATATTAAAAAAAATCAATACAAAATTAAAATATGAGAAAAACACAGCATGAATTGGGTTACCGGGTTAAGGTAGACAATGACAAGCTGTCTATAAGTGGGTGTTCTTTTTGGATCTTGTGAATAACTTATGTAGCCTTCATATCATTTTATAAAGTAAGTTTCTGGATCTTTTCCTACTCGTCAATTTTTATAACCTTGACTTTCCACCGCCTTTTGTTTCTTTCCATCACTCCAATTTTATCTGTTTTATTTATTTGTAAAATGGTTAGTTAGTTTCTGACTGAATGATACTTGTTTCTTGTTAATTATCACTCCTCTCACTAATTAAACAATACTAATTTGATTAATTTTCTGAGTGCATGATACTTGAAAGGAAGTTTCGTACCAACTTTAAAAATAATACTCTATTACTTGGTTTTTATACATAGAATAGGGTTGAAAACATGTTTTTCAATCTCAAATATTATATGTCATCATCTAATTAATTCCAAAATTTAAAATTTAAATACAATTAACTTAAATATTGTATGACATAATACAATAGTTAAAATCCGAGAATAAATTTAACTAATTAATCTACTAGGATGAATTGGTATCTGTCAATTTCAAAAAGTCGTCTTCTCATATTTAGTATCTAACATTTACTTTATGAATCTATACTTTGCACTCCGTGAATGCCCGTATTAAATTTGATTTGTAGGACCAATGCTATTTAAAGGAATATACCATCTATTCTACCAGTACAACCCAAAAGGAGTAATATGGGGTCCACCAGTGTGGGGCCACTCAACATCAACCGATCTAGTAAACTGGACGCCACAACCTTTAACGTTGCTACATCTATGGCCGGCTAATTTTAACGGAAGTTGGTCGGGTTCAGCCACAATTCTCCCCGGAAATAAACCGGCAATTCTATTTACAGGAATTAATCCAGCCAATGAACAAGTACAAGCTTTAGCCTACCCTAAAGATTTATCAGACCCTTATCTTAAGGAATGGCTTCTAGCACATCATAATCCGGTTATGTATAGTACTGCATTAAACAAGATCAATGCTTCATCATTTCGAGACCCAACCACTGGCTGGTTGTTACCCGATGGCAAGTGGCGTGTCATTGTTGGGAATAAGAGAGGGACACGTGGAGTTTCGTTGTTATATAGAAGCAAGGATTTTGTTAATTGGGTTGAAGCTAAGCACCCTTTATATTCTTATAAACCAGGTGGTATGTGGGAATGCCCTGATTTTTACCCCGTTTATGTGGATGGTATTATGGATGGTGTTGATACATCTGCAATCGGTCCTAATATTAAGCACGTGCACAAAATTAGTTTAGATGAAACTAAACATGATGTTTATACAATTGGAACGTATGATACTAAGAAGGACTCGTACAAGCCTGATAGCGGTTTTATGAATGACTCGAGCTTGAGATACGATTATGGGAAATACTATGCTTCTAAGACATTTTATGATGGCCTTAATAAGGAGAGGATTTTACTTGGCTGGGCTAATGAGTCTTCCAGCGTCAAAGATGACAAAACTAAAGGATGGTCTGGTATACATGTAAGATTATTATTCTTTTCGTCTTAGTTAACTTACATGTATAATATGATCTCTTTGTGCCAAAATGCTAATTTTTGATTTAAAATGCAGACAATTCCAAGGAAGATTTGGCTTGACAAATCAGGGAAGCAGTTGACCCAATGGCCAATTTCAAATATTGAAAGCTTGAGGCAAAAACCGGTTAATTTAGATAGCAAAGTCATCAAAGCAAAATCAAAGATAAAAGTCTCTGGTATTACTGCATCACAGGTAAAAACATAATAACAATCTATTTTATTAATTACTTTTGTAATATAAATGATATTATTTTAATCAAATTAAATTAATAGGTAGATGTTGAGGTATCATTCAAAATCAAGGACTTCAAAGATGTAGAGAAGTTTGATCCAAAATGGACCAATCCACAATTACTATGTAGCAATAAAGGAGCATCAGTTAATGGTGGGGTTGGACCATTTGGGTTGTTGACTTTGGCTTCTAAAAATTTGGAAGAATACACAGCTATTTTCTTCAGAATTTTTAAAGATTATAACAACAATAAGCTTGTTGTCCTTATGTGCAGTGACCAAAGCAGGTGATTTATTAGACTTATCATTTTTAGTACTATAATCATATTTACATTTTTTTTTTTTCACATATATGGTACTTTACTATACTTGTAGGTCGTCTTTGAATTCGTGTAATGACAAAACAACATACGGAACATTTGTCGATGTTGATCCTACTACTGATGAAGGCCTCTCTTTGAGAGTTTTGGTAAGTCGAATGCAATTGATCGATAAGTTCTAATTATAGACTATATAATTAAATTTAATTATATATCATAAATCATAATAATGTATGTATGTATGTTTTATATATATAATTGACAGGTTGATCACTCTGTTGTGGAGAGTTTTGGAGCAAAAGGAAAGAATGTGATAACAGCAAGAGTATATCCTGTTTTGGCAATTGATGAGAAGGCTCATTTGTATGTCTTCAATAAAGGAAGAACAAATGTCGAGATTGCAGGATTAACTGCTTGGAGCATGAAGAAAGCGAGCATTGCTTAATCAATGTATAAGATTGTATTACTTTACAAAATAATTAGTTTGTTAGTTAGTTTTAGAGGGATATGTGTTGATATTCTTTGTTTTTTTTTTAACATTCTTTTATATTATACCGAGTATGGAAGAATTTTTCCCATTTTCCACTTTAATATAAATACAATTTCAAACAATGATGTCAACAATTCATGTATATTATTCTTATTTCAAAGTAGTTGAGTATTATTATTATTATTACTTTTTTCTTTCAAATACCGCCGCCTTGAATACTTGATTGTTATTTTGAAAACCGAGGTGATTGTTTGTTGAATTGAAGGCTAGAAACCAATTCAAAACCTAGAATGGATGTTCACGATAAATAGCTTAATTGATTAAAATTCTATTTTATTATAGTGGATGTATGCACCAAAAGGACAGAAGAAAAATAATACAAAAACTTGTAAACATGTAGGATAGACAAATACAAAAAGAATGACATTACAGCATGAAATAATTGTGTGTTGCTCCGTACATATTACTCGAATAAAACCACACCGAATCAAGCGTTACGTAGTCGGAAGTTGGTACAACAAAGGGGCAACTCCACTCCATCTGCTTGGCTTCAGCCTTGTGGCAACTTGACAACCAGCAAAATAAAATTAAAGAATTTGACTGAATTCAATTTATTTTATTATTTTTTGTATATAATCTTTATGTTTTTTTTTCTCTAGCTCATTGTAAGTCAAGCTAATTAAATAAGAGTGTATTTGACATTAGCTTTTGAGGAATCTTTTAGAGATTGGGATAGTTTTTCTCAAAAGCTACATATATTAGCTTTTGAGTTAGAAATTGCCAAATGCAACTAAATTCTTATATAGATTTTACTATTTCAATAGCAAAATTTGCCAAACTCTCTTGCTTAAAACAACTAATTACATAGTTAATCTCTAACAGCTACTATTATAGTTCACAGCTACCTCGATAGCCAGCAGCTACAGCTAGTTTTACCAAACACACTTTAAGGGAGTGTTTGGTTGCTAGCTTTTCAGCTAACTTTAGGCTTGTTTGACTTGGTCAAACAGCTTAAATACTTTTTTTTTTTTTTTTTTTTTACTTTTTACATTGGCTGAAAAGCTAGCTTTTAAGCCAAAAATCACAAGCTAGTAAGAGAAGCTTTTTCTTTTGGTTTTTGGCTAGTAAATAAGTAAATTATAATTTTATCCCTTGATGACTAAAATAATTTCATTTCTTAATTAAAATAATTAAAATAAGCATGTTCTTGAAAGTAATTGTACATACTAACAGTCAAAAGCCAACAACTAGTTATCAAACAAAACAACTAACAACTACCAACCAGTACAATTAGCCTGACAAACGAGCTAGCAGCTACCAGCCAATTATCAAACAGTGCCTAAATAAGTGACAGTAGTAGTGGCTGAGAGTTTTATTCATCTTGAGATCCAAGGGGATAGCCTAGTTTTTATTAATTCTATCAAAGGCCTCTTTAAACCACCTTGGAGCATTAAGAGTTTGGCCCAAGAAATAAGCGCTCTACTCACAAACTTTTAGTGTGTGTCTATTGCTCATATCTACCGTGAAGGAAATCTAGCTACTAATTAGATTTCAAATGTAGGTCATCTTATGGTACACAATATTTNACTTTGTCAAACAGTTTAAATTTTTTTTTTTTTTTTTTTTTTTACTTTTTACATTGGCTGAAAAGCTAGCTTTTAAGCCAAAAATCACAAGCTAGTAAGAGAAGCTTTTTCTTTTGGTTTTTGGCTAGTAAATAAGTAAATTATAATTTTATCCCTTGATGACTAAAATAATTTCATTTCTTAATTAAAATAATTAAAATAAGCATGTTCTTGAAAGTAATTGTACATACTAACAGTCAAAAGCCAACAACTAGTTATCAAACAAAACAACTAACAACTACCAACCAGTACAATTAGCCTGACAAACGAGCTAGCAGCTACCAGCCAATTATCAAACAGTGCCTAAATAAGTGACAGTAGTAGTGGCTGAGAGTTTTATTCATCTTGAGATCCAAGGGGATAGCCTAGTTTTTATTAATTCTATCAAAGGCCTCTTTAAACCACCTTGGAGCATTAAGAGTTTGGCCCAAGAAATAAGCGCTCTACTCACAAACTTTTAGTGTGTGTCTATTGCTCATATCTACCGTGAAGGAAATCTAGCTACTAATTAGATTTCAAATGTAGGTCATCTTATGGTACACAATATTTATTAAATATTAAAATATATATAACTATGAGTAAGAATTGCAAAAATCAAATCATTATAAAAAAATAAAATAAAATACTGAGATAATCATTGATATCACATAGGCGCATATATTTATGTTTTTCATACGCATATAAAACAAAGTGGGTCAAAGCTCCGAGACAATTAATTTTATTGATATTTATCTAACTAGTCAAATTAGCTTACTCGAGTGTTTTTTTTTTATTATTATTAATTTACCATCTTTATACTGTAATTGGCTAAACTTGCTCATGAAGTTCATATTCATTAGTATTTAAAATTAATTTATCAATCTAAATATGTGTGTGACATAATAATTATTTAAACAAAACAAAAATTAGTTATGTTGAGCATGATTAGCCTAGGATGGACACCATACATACGCGTTTTCAAAATGTTGGCAAAGGATAAGGAGCCAATTTTTTTTTTAGTTTTTTTTTTTACGTGTATGTATGATGTAATAAATTAATAATTTACGTAAGCACATGATTCATGGAGAATTATTGACTTATTGCAATATAATATGTAGTAGCTAATTCCCCTAAAAAATTACTTGCTACATAGGAGAGTGGAACAAATATTTATGTAGGTCATTGTCATGTGGAGGTCCAACTATTAAAAATGAGAAGGATGGGTTAAATGAGTGATTTGAGTAAAATAAGCACAATTAAATACCAAAATACAACTAAATTGCGGGCACTTTTGTATAGTCACTAAAGGACCCACTTCCATAAATAGAAATGTAGCAAGTAAATTGAGATTTCCATTTAAGGTAAATGTAACAACTAAAAAAAGACGGAGAGAGTACAATGTTGGGTGGGACTTATTTTAAAAAAAAATTCATATTATTATTATTATTGTTATTTATTTATTATTTATTATTTTTTTTAGAACATATAGGATTAATTTAAATACCATTGAAAATAGAAATCCAGCATCGTAATAGTTGTAAATATATAATGTAGTTATATAATTATATCCTGTAATGACCGACCTTAAGACCTAAGAATAAAAAATTATGAGTGGCTCATGTGCTGAATAACCAATAGAGATATATCAAATTTTCAGGGGAAATTTTAAAATGAAGAAAAATACTCCGGGGTGTAAATAGAAAATTTGAGTAGCCATTTTATGAAGAAAAAAAAAGACTAATAACTTCTTGTATTGCCTAATTAAAATCTAATTAATTGATAATAGAGGCAAAATAAAGATAATTATGAATTATGCAATTCAACAAATTAAAATAAGCAAGTATTTAAACATGCATGCACGTAACGTGACATATTATTAAAACAAACAAATCCCCTCTCTTTGTCTCCGTATCTTATATTGGACTTTGACCTCAATTACGTATGTATGTATGTGTTCCAATAAGTCAATAATCCAATAATTAATTACTTAATTATATACTCATATACAGAGTAATTCTCTATAAATACAATTGCTAACTATATTTAAATTTATATATACATCTCTTTGAATCCTCAATATCTATCATAGACATAATGGCTTCCTTCTTCTTCTCAACACATTGGATGTTATCGATTTTGTTGCTTGTTACTTTGCTTCTTAGCTATGGTGTAATTGAGCTACAAGCATCTCAGCATGTCTATAACCATCCCCAAAATGGCGTTGTTGATCAACCGTATCGAACCGGATACCATTTTCAATCTCTCAAGAATTGGATTAACGGTAAGCAATAGTAGAGAAACATATATATATATATATATATATATGTTTATGTTTAGCCGTTTTTGGTCTTCTATGAACATATCACTGACATATTGTGACTCACATTAAAATTGTATTTCGTATAATTAATTTTGCATGCATGGCACTTATTAGTAGTATACTAGTATATGTAATAATGTACAAATTTTTTTATATTTATTGTTGATGTTGCTAATTTTTTGTTTATTATTACTTATGATCAAGTCTTTGATCCAATCAATCATGTAGTTAATTAACCCCAATTCTTCTTTCTTCTTTGCATATTTGGTTATGTGATGGTGGTGGAATGCGCAAATGATGCATATTGGATATTATATGAAGACCCTAATGGTTAGTTTCCTTGTATTTTTCCAAGTCAATTCAACTTTCACATACATGTCTTTAGTTTAATTATTTCTAAGGGATAAAACTATAAAAAGCATTTACAATACCTAGCAATGATTTGTTTATCTAATGATTGGAATTGAGAGTAATCAAACAAAGAACTAAGCTTTTTGATGGAGAGTGAGGGATATCTCACTTTATTAGAATTTCTCTCCTAAATTCCAAAAAAACGATCCAGGATCGCTATTCAGCTCCGTCCTTATGTATCCCTAGCACCCAACAAAAATTATACAAATAAGGTCCTAATTAGTTTTGTTTCCCTTGCAGGACCAATGATATACAAAGGAATATATCACCTGTTTTATCAATACAATCCTAATGGGGCAATATGGGCTCCACCAGTATGGGCCCACTCAACATCAACAGATTTAGTCAACTGGACCCCACAGCCAATAGCTATTCAACCCCAAATGGAAGCCAACATCAATGGAAGTTGGTCAGGATCAGCTACTATACTTCCAGGAAATAGACCAGCAATGCTTTTTACTGGGCTTAACTCTAAATATGAGCAAGTTCAAGTTTTGGCTTTCCCTAAAAATTTAACAGACCCATATCTCAAACATTGGGCTTTAGTGGCCCAAAATCCGGTTATGTACCCAACACCAGAAAATAATATTAATGCCAGCTCATTTCGTGACCCGACGACGGCTTGGATGCTGCCAGATGGCAGATGGAGAGTGCTTGTTGGGAGCAAAACAGGAAGAAGTGGTATATCATTGTTATATAGAAGCAAGGATTTTGTTAATTGGATCCAAGCTAAACACACCTTATATGAATATAAAGATAGTGGCATGTGGGAATGTCCTGATTTTTTCCCTGTTTATGCCAATGGTGAAGCAATTGGTGTTGAGACTTGTACAATTGGACCTAATGTTAGGCATGTGCTTAAAAATAGTTTGGATGAAACTAAGCATGATGTTTATACAATTGGTAGTTATGATATTTTCAAGGATGCATACTTGCCCGATGTTGGCTTTATGAATGACTCGAGTTTGAGGTATGATTATGGGAAGTATTACGCTTCCAAAACATTTTTCGACGATGTTACTAAAAGGAGGATCTTGCTTGGTTGGGCTAACGAGTCCTCTACCGTAGAGGATGACATTGAAAAAGGATGGTCTGGTATTCATGTAAGATTGATAAATCTCGTTTTGAAATATTTACGTTGCTTACTTATTGTTGCATGTGACAATCAATTTTATTTAGAGTTGATATATATATATATATATATATATATTTTTTTTTTTTTCAAAATTTAATGCAGACAATTCCTCGGAATATTTGGCTTGACAAATATGGGAAGCAATTGATCCAATGGCCAATTTGTGAGCTTGAATCCCTAAGAGGAAAACCCGTGGATATACCTGCCCAAGTGATTAAGGGAAATTCACTCATCGAAATCCCTGGAATCACTGCTGAACAAGTAAATTTTTGTACCTATTTTATATGCTAATTACTAATATATGTTTTCAACATTTCAAAAATTAAGGTTTATTTGTAATTGCATGATTATTAACAGGCAGATGTTGAAGTATCATTTGCAATTCATGACTTGAGGAATATAGAGAAATTTGAAGCAAATTGGACTGACCCACAATTGCTGTGTAGCCAAAAAGGGGCCTCAGTCAACGGTGGGCTAGGCCCATTTGGGTTGTTGACTTTGGCTTCAAAGGAGTTGCAAGAATATACAGCTGTGTTCTTCAGGGTTTTCAAAGCTAATCACAAAAAATTTGTGGTGCTAATGTGCAGTGATCAAAGCAGGTGATTTCCACTAAATACTCTTTGTTTAGCTGAAAAAATATAACCTAGTTGTGTTTATAATCGTCTTTGATTTTCATTTTTAGGTCGTCTTTAAATCCAACTCCTGACAAAACAACTTATGGAAGTTTTGTAGACGTGAATCCAATTCGTGAAGGATTGCCCTTGAGAATATTGGTAAGCAAGTGATCGATGGTTGAATATCACATATAGTATAATCTAAACTAGAAAAAATTGAGACATAAATTACATACTCCTTAAATTTAGTTATGAGTTCTCTTTTGAAAATGTAATGTTTATTTATTATTATTATTATTATTATTATTATTTTTTAATTTTTTAATTTTTTTTTTTTTTTTTTTGTAATGGCAGATTGATCGGTCCGTAGTTGAAAGTTTTGGAGGGAAAGGGAAGATTGTGATTACATCTAGGGTGTACCCAACTTTGGCAATACATGGTGATGCGCATTTGTATGCTTTTAACTATGGAAGAAGCAGCATACGTATCACTTCATTGACTGCCTGGTCTATGAAAAAAGCTAATATTGCTTAGCTCCAATTCCAATTTGTGCTTTCAAGAAATAAACACGTATGCTAGTTAAGTTACATTTGATATTCAACATATAGGATTGTATTTTTTGTAATATTCATACATAACCGTCTTTCAAATTCCATCCAATATGAGATGGAATGGAACTTTGTGACCAATATATTGTACATCCAATACATATACTCCTACAAGAAATAAATTGCATTTTCTTAAACATTATTGAATATATATCCATCTATTGATTAGGTTTGTTTTTTAATTTTCCAAACAACTGAAATCATAGTCTATAGGTCAGTATTGTTTTGCTATGCGCTACATTTTTTTTACGGGTTGCTATGCGCTATATGTGTATAATACGACTTGGCCTTTTTACTTTATATATTTGTAATATGTATATTTAGAAAAAAAAATAGTTATTGGCACGGACGATTTCCCTGGTTATTGAGAATTTATCATTATCAAGAAATTGAAAAATAATCAATGGAATTTAATAAACGAGACTGTGATAAGACTGTTTTACATTATCACATTCAACTTACTATTTGTAGATTTTTTGTAACTATTGGATTTATTCATTTAATTAATACATATGTTGTCTAACTATCTAGTTGTCTCACCACCGTCTTATATAAGTTTTTGTTAACTATAATTAATGCAACTATTAATCCATGTGACAATATATGGGGCAACGGATGAATGACACGTGTCCTCTTATTAACAAATATTATAATGCAAAAAGCCAAGTGGTAGAAAGGAACCCCCATAACACGCCGGGTTATCCTCCTCTCCCTCTCCACCAAAAGGAGGAGAAGAATAGTACTCTACTGTACAAAGGATTAAATAGTGAATTCTCACCAGTATAAATACCCACGAAAAACTTGAAGAAAGGGACAATATACACATTTATTACAGGCATTTATTGTGCTCAATCTCTCTCTAAAAATTTCTCTCTGCATCCTTCATACATTTACTTACTTAAGCATCGGAGAGAGATAAATCCAACAAGGATTTATTCCTTTGTGCAGGTATACAAGACGTGGAAACTCTGCTCGCCCAGTGACCTAAGAAAGCCAAGTTCTCTTAAGTCAGCGCCATCTCCATCACCCGTTGGTGTGGACGCCGAAGCGTAACGCCAGGTCAATCAGCAAAAGTATTGTCTGTAGCATTATTGTGTGATCTTTGTATTAAAATCCTATAATCCTGTAATTATTTGTAAGGATACAACAGGGAGTAAGTTAGAAAGACGTGGATTGGCTTTATTGTTTAGGAGCAAAGATTTTGTTAATTGGGTTCAAGCTGATCACCCTTTATATTCATATGAAAATACTATACTGGTATGGGGAATGTCCTGATTTTTTCCCGGTTTATAGAAATGGGGCTCCAATTGGTGTTGATACCTCGTTTATTGAACCTTTTGTTAAACATGTGTTCAATGTTAGTTTGGATGATACTAAACATGATATTTACCCAATTGGTACATATGATGTTACCAAGGATGCTTATATTTCCGATGTAAGATTTTTGAATGACTCGAGTTTGCGATACGATTATGGAAAATATTATGCTTCAAAAACATTTTATGACCCATATAAGATGCCTTGAACATTGCTAAGTTGGGTTAATGAGTCATCGACCTTGGCAGAGATGATCTTGAAAAGGGATGGTCTGGAATTCATGTAAGATATCTTTCTTTCCACACAAGTACTCTATTTTTGTTGTTCTTTTTCCTAGTTTAGTACTAAATTGATTTATTTTTTCAAATTTGAATTATAGGGTACTCCAATGCTAATTTGGCTTGATAGACTAGGAAAACAATTGATCCAATGGCCAATTAGAGAAATTGAAATATTGGGAGTAAATCCAATCATCTTACCCACCCAAATGATCAAAGGAGGATCAATACTTGAAGTTCCTACGATTACTGCTGCACAAGTAAGTTTAAAATAAAAAAATACATCCGTTACAAATTAGTTACAATAAATGGTTATTTTATACTCATTATATTTGTAGTAATTAATTCGTGATGAAGATGTTATTACAAAGCATACACCTTGTTGCCTCTAACAAAGTTGGAGTAATAATGGATGTTGGTTATTGATTTACTGATTTATTACAGGCAGATGTAGAACTATCAATTGGAATTACAAATATATCAATGGTTGAGAAATTTGACCCAAGTTGGACCGACCCACAATTGCTCTGTACCCAAAAAGGGGCCTCCACTAGTGGTGGGCTTGGCCCATTTGGGTTGCTCTCCTTAGCATCAAAAAGCCTTGAAGAGTATACAGCTGTGTTCTTCAGGATTTTCAAAGCTTATAACACTAATAAAGTTGTGGTTTTAATGTGCACTGACCAAAGCAGGTAATCTATATTCTGTTTTCTTTTCCATTAATACATCTGTAAACATATACTTGCAACAAATTATTATTTTTACCTTTTGAACGTAAATTGTCTAATGATGAGAAATTTGTTAATGGATATAAATATTGCTCAGCTTTATCAGATTAAGATAAATGAAATATATGTGTAGACGCCGAAAATTTATTAAAGTGTCAAAATTAAAATAAATTAATTTTCTGAGTTAAATAAAATAAATATTTGCTCAATATAATTAATTTAGCCCTTTAAATTAAAATATCCAAATTAATTAAATAATTTGGGTCATAATTACATTATTTGGGCCGACTATATTGTTAGTCCAACTAAAATGTTTATTGGGCCAAAAAGACTACAAAACTTCCAAGTCATCAGAAGAGTCCAAGCCCACTTCTCCGGGTCCAAGATGGAGGTCAAAATCTCCTATAAATACCCATCATCACCTCAAAGGTGAAAGGAGGAAGAGGAGAGAAATTCATTGGAAAAAAAAAAGGTCAATCGAAGACACTCCAAAGAATTTACAAACTCTCTCTGTCAGCAATCAACAAGCACTACAAAATTGTGCCGATTGTTCAGAAATACTCAAACACATTCAAAGTGACATTGAAGTTGGTCAATCCCCACACAAATTTGGTTGACGTCGACAAGTGTTATCCTAGCAGTGGAGCAGAATCAGAGGACTTAGTTTATTTTCTATAAACTGTTTACAGGGATTGTACCCATGTTCAAATTATTAATAAAATATCATTTGTTTACTTAATTGCTTGTCGTTGACTTTGACTTGAAATTTAGTAGCAACAAATTTCTGGCACGCTCGGTGGGACCATCTCTGCTTCTCATCTCTGTTCTTCAAGCACTTTAAAAAAAATTTAAGAAATGTCTTCCAACAAGACCATTTCAAAGTCTGCTGAGAGAAAGAAGTCTGTCAATACTCGACGACAATCAGCAAGCCTCGGTGAAGTCATTGGAAATCCTGACAGTGGCATATTCACCAGGGGAATGAAAAGAGCTGCAGTCACGTCTGCTGCAGCAAGTCTGCGTGCAGCCGCGGTACCTACCAAAGTACGCAATAATAGCGTTGTTGAGGCTGCTTTGGAGGCACTTAACACATCTTATAGGGCGCGTGAGTCTCCTGTCTTTGGTTTAAACTCTGCCACTGAACATACAAGTTCAAGTTCCATTGCTGGACAAAAACGATTGTCATTGACTTCTTTCAGCGCCAAGACAAATGATGTTGACAAGGAAGAAGACTTAGTCGTCACACTAGTCCCCTTTACAACCCAAACATAGAGGTTGAATCTGGGAACTGAAGATAGTTCTCCTCTATCATTCCTTTCAGGCCTTTTGTGCTCAAGGAATCAGGTGAATCATCACAGTTGAACAACTGCCTCTGTCATGGTGATTCATGAAAACAAAACTATGGAGGAGGAAGCTCCGACATGAATGCTCTCATTAGCAAGTGATAAAAGATGGAGAGGAAAAGGATGCTGAAATTAAGAAGCAAAACGACAAATTGCTAAACTGACAAAGAAGATTGGGAAGCAAATTGTTGAATCGTCTGAAAGTGAGGAGGACGACTCTGAATCTGAGGATAATTCAGACAATGAGAAGGACAAAGCTGGTGATCCCAAGACAGCTTTAGGTTACTGTCGACAAATTAAAGAAATGATAGCTGAAGCAATCAAGAGTCAAACAGGTGTCAGTGGAAAGGAGGATCATCGTTACGTGAAACCTTATACCAAGAGGAATGATAAGTTGCGCATGCCAGCCGGTTATCAACCACCGAAGTTCAATCAATTTGATGGTAAGGGCACCCTAAGCCAACATGTCGCACACTTCGTTGAGACGTGTAACAACGCTGGTACTACCAATGCATTGTTGGTCAAACAATTGTTTGTTCTCTCAAAGGTATTGCCTTTGATTGGTATACTGATCTTTCCCCCCATCAATTGATAGTTGGGAGCAAATGGAGGGAGAATTCTTGAATCGGTTTTATAGTACCAGGCGTGTTGTCAGCATGGTTGAGTTGACTGACACTACACAGTGGGAGGATGAACCGGTCGTTGACTACAGTAGTCGATGGCGCGCTCTAAGTCTTGAATGCAAGGACTGACTGACTGAAACTTCTGCCGTAGAGAAGTGTATTAATGGAAGGATGGGATTTGCGGTACATTCTTCGTGGAATAATGCCAAAGACATTCCAAGAGTTAGCAACACGGCTCATGACATGGAGCTTACCATTGCTAGCAAAAATAAAAGTAAGAAAAATTGAGAGAGGAAGGAAAAAAAGAGTGCGAAAGGGTGATAACCTTCCAAAAGCTCTGCAAAAGAGTCAATGGTGATCTACCTCTTCTTCTCCTATTAAAATCTCAGGAAAGGTAAGGAGGAGAAGAAGACTTACCCAATAGTTTACAGAGGCGATAAGCCAACCTTGAAAGAGTTACAAGCAAAGAAGTATCCGTTCCCGACTCAGATTTGTCTGGAATGCTGGATGAGTTACTGGAAAAGAAGATAATTGAGTTGCCTGAATCTAAGCGGCCTAAGGAAATGAATAAAACATCGGATCCAAACTACTGTCAATATCACAGGTTGGTGAGTACCCTATTGAAAAGTGTGTTACATTGAAGGAGAGGATCATGCGTCTGCTCAAGAAGGGAAGATTGTGCTTGATCTCGATGAAGCTGTGGGGACTAACCCTGCTGCTAGTAGTGACCGATGAGCCTCTCTTCAGTTGATATTAATACAGTTGGGTCCTTGGAGCCTGTTGCTGGCAAATCCGACATTCCTGTTCAATTAAAACGGAGACAATGTTGAAAGTATGTGTCAAACGACGATGACATGACGAAGGATGGACCCTAGTGACAAGGAGGTGTACTAGGAGAGCAAAGACTTCAGAGTTGCAACTCCCTTACCAAACTAGAGGACAACAAAGAAATAACTGTAAGCGTTCAAAAAAGGGGGCAACCATCATTAGAATGTCAGACACACTGGCGTAGCCTAGTTGGGTCTGACACCCTTGACAATGTTCACTGTCACTAATGGTTTGTCACGACAGTCGTTGATCACCTCCAATTCTTCAAAGTACAATCATCATTAGAATGTTAGACACACTGGCGTAGCCTAGTTGGGTCCGACATCCCTGACAAACATCATGATAACTCTCACTATGGTGACTGAACTGCAAAGACATACAAATGCATGCAAAAAAAAAAAAAAAAAAAAAAAAACTACTGGGTGTTAAAATAAAGAATGTGAGCTAATACCTTAAGTCAAAGTAGCCTACAATAACCAAATTCTTCTCTTAGCTTCATAATGTTGTAACACTGTACCACACAAAAAAAATCACAGGCACTAAGTACAACCATATCAAACAAAATAAGCCTAATCCTGCGTATAATGTAGCTAACGAATATATGGTCACTCAAGGCAAAGTATAGTTATCATACGAAATATAGTGTGGGATACCAAAGCTGCTCTATTATATACTACTTTACTTTCAAGATAAAGATGTCAGACCAACATGTTACAAAGCATGGAGTATCCAGTCAATGAGAGTTCAAGGATACCACAATTAATTATCATCATACTATTATTATGCATGATAATTAATTCAGTATAGAACTAAAGGAAGGAAATCAGTGGAAAAATGATCATCGTTAAAATAAGAGCAGCAATTTCATACAAATAACTAAATAGGCGGTTGTCAATACTATTTTGGTGAAATCATGTGTGCCTAGTCAAAAAAAAAAAAAAATGTTAAAAGCAAGAGTTGCATGCAAAGCACTAGAAATAGTGCCACCCTAAAGTAGGCTATCATAGTGATCCCTGGATGTTTATCATGCAAGGGGCAATATTTTCTGTAAAATATTTCCAATAAGTACAACTGTGGACCATACTGATGGATTCGACTAATAATCTGGGTCTCAAGATCTTTAGTTTGGGTTTGTTCACCCTCATTGAATTATCCAAACTTTGTCATGGTGAAGATTATTAATTAATTTAATCACACTTAAAATTCAAAGGCTACTCACACATTTATTCAGGCTCAACGCAAGATTGATTAAGAGGTAGTTAAAGATCATAGATACAAGCATGGAGAAATCAAGGTTATTTTCGCAATAGTAAGTTTCGGCGTCGAATTGAAACTAGGGTGTAAAGTAATACATATAAGCAAGAGAGGATGTTATTGTCAAAGGTGTAATTAAAAATCATGGAAGACAGTAAAAAAGTGCCAAACAAGAGTACATAGAGTATGACATGTATTACTGCCTCGATTTGATTCGGCACGAGATCAAAATAGAGCAATAAGTGTAGAGGTATCTTAAGCAATCAAGAGAAGATTAATGCTTTTACATGTTAATAAGAAGAGGTTAAAACAAGTTTGTTAAGTTGTACCTAAAACAAGGAAGGATATACCAAAGGATTATGTGGAAGACTTCAAATTCCGACACGAAATCGAACAGGGGTGCAAATTAGAGACCTATCAAACCAACGGTGTCTTGCTACTGTGATCATCAAGGAAGGAAAAAAAGCATTATGTGAAGATATTCATACCAAGTAAACAGTTGAGTAATTTTGAACAATAAAAATAAAAGGGTACAACATGCGAAAAAGAAGGGAATTCATATATACTATGGAGTACATAAGGATATAATACATGCTACATCAAGTAATACAAACTACTAAGTGGTGCTACTCTGTATAATGAAGGGTAAAAGGGGCATTGATTTTGTCTTTTATTGTTGATTACTACTCCAAGATGTGGTTTTGACCACACATAATCATGAAGAAAAACAGAGTGTATATATTAATAAAGGAATATCTTACAAATCAATTAAGAGGAAAATAATATTCATGCATATCACAGTTAAAAGAGATGGTGCGATAGAAAATGTGGGTTCGGCGATGGAATCGAATAGAGGCGCTAATTAAAGGGTCGTACTATCAAACAATGGTGTCTTTCTTCCTACCATGATCATCAGGAAGGAGAGAAATAGTGACCAAAGTAAGTCATTACCAGGTTAGCGTACCGAGTTTAATTCAAAGTCAACCGTGAAAGAAAGAAAAAGAACCAAAGTGAAGGAACTGCATTAGCAAAAGAAAAAAAGAGGTAGCTATCTACGTTGAGAATGCAAACAAAGTAAACTAAAGTGGCTCAAGGTATTGTTCATTAAGAAAAGAAAGTGAGAAAATAAATAAATAGAATAAATAAGAAAAGAAGAAAGCGGGAGACTTACAGGGGCTTCGTGCGACAAAATAAAGTTGTGAACTTGTGATTATGATCATGCATCTTTAGATCTCTTTAAATAAAGGAAGTAAGGAGATTATTTGTTGGATATGATTGCTAATTAGTAGCTCTTAATTAGGAGATGATCCTATGTGAATCTTATCTTTTTTTAAAAAAAAAAAAAAAAAAAAAGATTTAGTCGGCAAAACAATATCATCTTCAACGAGCACATCTTGTATTGAAGATTAATGAGGTTTGACTTCTAAGTCAAGTAAGTTGACAACATATCACGAGTAAACTCTCCAAATTGTATACGTACAGGACTTGTCACTTAATCACGAGTAAACACTTCAGCATGTGTACGTGACATAGATTTTTTTTTTTTTTTAAAAAAAAAAAAAAATGAGAGACTTCCAAGTCAAACACATCGAGACCCTGTCACGAGTAAACACTCAAGATCTTGTACGTGACACAGTCTCGAGGGGGCAATTTGTAGACGCCGAAAATTTATTAAAGTGTCAAAATTAAAATAAATTAATTTTCTGAGTTAAATAAAATAAATATTTGCTCAATATAATTAATTTAGCCCTTTAAATTAAAATATCCAAATTAATTAAATAATTTGGGTCATAATTACATTATTTGGGCCGACTATATTGTTAGTCCAACTAAAATGTTTATTGGGCCAAAAAGACTACAAAACTTCCAAGTCATCAGAAGAGTCCAAGCCCACTTCTCCGGGTCCAAGATGGAGGTCAAAATCTCCTATAAATACCCATCATCACCTCAACGGTGAAAGGAGGAAGAGGAGAGAGATTCATTGGAAAAAAAAGGTCAATCGAAGACACTCCAAAAAATTTACAAACTCTCTCTGTCAGCAATCAACAAGCACTACAAAATTGTGCCGATTGTTCAGGGATACTCAAACGCATTCAAAGTGACATTGAAGCTGGTTAACCCTCACTCAAATTTGCTTGACAATAGCAGGTGTCATCTTTGGTTGACGTCGACAGGTGCCACCTTTGGTTGACGTCAGCAACTGTTAAATTTGGTTGACGTCGACAAGTGTTATCCTAGCAGTGGAACAGAATCCGAGGACTTAGTTCATTTTCTATAAACTGTTTACAGAGATTGTACCCATGTTCAAATTATTAATAAAATATCATTTGTTTACTTAATTGCTTGTCGTTGACTTTGACTTGAAATTTAGTAGCAACAATATGCATCAATTTCATATGATTATTTTGTGCTCATAAACATGTAGGTCATCTTTTAACCCTACGACTCATAAGACAATGTATGGAACGTTTGTGAATGTCGACCCTATATTTGAAGGGTTGAGCTTAAGGGTTTGAACCCATTGAATGAAAATTCTGGATCCGCCACTATATATAGGCATATAGCTAGTCACATGAATATAATATCTAACTTTAAAAATATCATAAATTCTTCAACCAAATATAAGAATTTCAATTGTTACTTTGAATGATTACTATACCCTCGAATCCACCATTATCTTTCTGAGCTTGACGTCCACTATTGGAAATTGCGGTTCAAAATTCGCAAACATCTCTTCTTTATAATCATTTACTTCATTCACACCGAATTGTTTGATCAAGAAGATTACATATACATATGTATCCCTAACATCCTATAAATACTCAAAATAAATGTACTTAGATGCATGCTTGCATTATCATTTGTGTAGGTAATTAAGCTAATTAATTTGATTTAGTGCAATAGTGCGTGCTATTAAGGTCATGTTCTCCTCAACTTATTTTGCTGATCTGAACTTATCTTTGCTGATCTGAACTTATTTTTGCTGAAATCATTAACATTTTATTAAGGATTGAAACTGATTTTTGCTGAAGTAAACTTATTTTTGCTGTACTGAACTTATTTTTACCGATCTAAACTTATTTTTGCTGAACTGAACTTATTTTTGCTGAAAATAAGTAAAAATAAGACAAGAAAAACAGGGCCTAAGTATCCTATTTACTTCAGCTTAAAACAGCTGAACTGAACTGAACTGATTGGAGCTGAACTGAAAGTTTTTTATGAAAGATTAATGACTTAATGAGTAGCAAAATAAAAGAAGAACTGAACTGAATTGAGCTGAACTGAGCTAAGCTGAACTGATTTTAAGATGAAGTAAACAGACCCTTAGTATGGTTAATTAGCTTACAACATATATCAATGGCTTCCTTTTACTCAACAAAAGGAGTACTGATGATGACATTTGCGGCTTTTGTTCTTCTTCAAGCTCCACATTCAATTCTCCTCCTAAGAATTATCAACCTGAAGAATTACATGAATGGTAGTATGGTACTCCCTCTGTTTATTTTTATTTGCTACATTTGTTTTTTTACATCTCCCAAGACACACCTTCAAACGTTTATATCTTGAGCTACAAGCTTGTAAAAAATTAAAAATTACAAAAATTATTATATGGTTGAATAACACACATTGTGGTGAATCAAATAAGATTTCATATGACTATATTTTATCATATATATATAAATATAGTTGAAGTACTCATCATAAATAGTGATACAAGTTAATATCTAGCATATAATTAGAACCGGATGGAGTACATATCGTATACATGTTCTATTTATAAACAAAACAATTGTGAACATCATATTATATAATGCCATAGGTTCATAGACATTAATATATAATTTACGAGTACAAATTATTCTGCAAAGCACGTTGCGTGTTATACATCATACAACTAAGAGTTGCTTATATATTAATTGAAGACGACAATTAGTTTAGATAAATTTTAAAGACTACTTAAGAAGTCATTATTTTTAATTATGAATGCCATGTTGACTAATTTTTTAATACTATCTTTAATTAATTAAGATAGATCATGTTTCTCTTTTTAGACAAAACAATGTAAAAATAAATAAAAGCGCCAAGATCTATTATTACATGGTACAACACAATATATATATATATATATAATCAAGGAATATAATAACATAGAAATCATTGACTTACAAATTAAACTAATTGGTCTATACCAATACTACATATATAAACTCCCACCCAAAAATCCAATTCATAAATCATACCCAAAAACAAAAACAAAAAAAAAAAAACTTAACTTTGTATCTAATCATAATTAACGTCCTCCCTAATCATCTTTCTTTACGAAAAATGACTATTCTTTATCCCAGAAATGAGAGTTATTATTACAGTATAGTAGTGTTGAGTATTACTCTAATGCTACTAACCCATGGGTTGACCATCTTAGCAGAAGATCAAAATCATGACTTACTTCTTAATAATCATGATAATGATGAAGATCCTTACAGAACTGCTTACCACTTCCAGCCTCCAAGTCATTGGATGAATGGTAATTACTTACTGATCGATTATGATTCATTTTGGATTGTTTCGAAATTTATTAATATTCATTTTTGAATTTGTTTACTTATCTAACATTTTTTATTTATTTATTTATTTATTATGTTGTTGCTGAAAATGGATGTGTTTTGGGTTAATGTTATGCAGATCCTAATGGTCAGTTCTCTACTACTCATCTTCTCTTTTTGGTTTTTTGATTATCTATGTTTTAAGCTGTATTATTGGTAAAGTGTAACTGTTTAACGACAGATTTCTGACATCTAACTGGGAGATGTTTAAGAAAGGATATCACATGACGTTTCTATAAATATATGCAAAAGTAGAGGCTGCATTTTGTTATGTATTTTAAGCTGTATTATTGGTTAAGTGTATTAGATAATTTTAGATTACTTGTTTGTTCACAATTATTTTAGAATATATCTTTTGGGTGCAAATGATAGTTGTCTAGGGTTCATTGGGTTTCATGGGTGCGTTTTGGGTGGTCCAAGTTGTCCATACAACTATACAAGTATGTGGCCCAAGTGGCAAGATGGTTTCCCTTCTTCTCCCAAATATTATGGCCGTTAGTCCTTTACACGTTAGTTGATGCTAATTAATTAACTTGTGTTGGTCAACTAAAGGATGGGCAAGTGATATTTTTCATTTTTAGCTGAGTACTCCATAGCTTAGTTGGTTAGGCTGTTACTATTTTTTTTATTAATTAATTTTAGGAAATTATGAGTTTGAAGCTTATTATCGGCTATTGTGGTAATAGAAAAAAAAATTAAATTTTTTCATGAGCTAACAATCAGAGTTTCTTATGTGATACTATGAGTCTATGACCGTATATATGCTCTTTTAAAATGAAACAAAATTTGATAAACATTGACAAATTTAATGATCCGTATTATGGACATTTCATTTTAGTTTATCTTATCGTTGTTTTTTAAGTCATACAAATGCACGAATGTGCCGTGTTAAACTTTATCTAAAACAATAAAAACTTCCAAGATCTTATTCATTTGTGATGTACAGGACCCATGATATACAAGGGAATATACCACTTTTTCTACCAATATTACCCCCATGATGCTGTTTGGCACACAGAAATAGTATGGGGACACTCTACATCAACTGATCTAATCAATTGGACACCACAACCAATTGCTCTTTCACCTTCTGAGTCTTATGATATCAATGGATGTTGGTCAGGGTCTGTTACTATACTCCCTGGTGATGTACCTGCAATTTTATACACTGGCATTGACCGCGAAAAATACCAAGTCCAAAACTTAGCCGTGCCCAAAAATTTATCCGACCCTTACCTCAAAGAATGGGTTAAAATACCCAAAAATCCAGTAATGTATGGCACAGCTAGTACCAACAACATTATCAATGCTTCCGAATTCAGAGATCCAACTACTGCATGGAAACTATCTGATGGTAGATGGAGAGCAATAGTTGGTACTCAACAAGGAAAGCGCGGAATTGCTGCTCTTTTTACTAGTGAAGATTTCATGACTTGGACTAACGTTGAACAACCTTTTCATTCAGCTGAAGGTAATGGGGTTTGGGAGTGTCCAGATTTTTTCCCAGTTTATGTAGGAAAGTCACTAGGTGCTGATACGTCGATTATTGGGGAGGGGGTTAAGCATGTCCTGAAACTAAGTTTGTTTGATACTCAGTATGAATACTATACTATTGGGAGGTATGACACTGATAAGGACATATATGTACCCGATGAAGGATCAGTTGAAAATGATCTTGGTTTGAGGTATGATTATGGTAAATTTTACGCGTCAAAGTCATTCTTTGATGACAAGACCAACCGTAGAGTACTATGGGGATGGGTTAATGAATCTTCTACAAGAGCAGAAGATATAAAAAAGGGCTGGTCCGGACTTCAGGTATTGTTATTAAAGTACAAAACGCCTTGATGTGGAACTTCCTATGTGTTTGGCATTGCATTGATTGGTGTAATATTGTGTTTGTGTTTAAGGCAATTCCAAGAACAATTGTGCTTGATAAATCTGGCAAACAATTGGTGCAATGGCCATTACCTGAAGTTGAAACGTTGCGAGAAAATCAAGTAGAGCTGTCTTCTCAAGTTACTGGAGGAGGATCACTTACTGAAATATCCGGAATTACAGCATCTCAGGTATAATGCAGCTTGTTACATCAATACATCATGTATGCATACAGCATAGTCACTGTACAACCAATATGATGCTAGGATTATACAACAAATCACTTCACCATGTAAAATCTTCCAAAGATAACTTTTTCGCTCCATGTTGCAGGCGGATGTTGAAGTCTCATTTAGAATAACAGAATCAAACCATGTTGAGGAGTTCAATCCAACATGGACTAACCCACAGATATTGTGCAGTAAGATGGGAACTTCTGTTAAAGGGAGCTTTGGGCCATTCGGGCTGCTAACACTAGCTTCCAAGGGCTTAGAAGAGTACAATGCAGTCTTCTTCAGAGTCTTCAAGGCCCCAAACAAATATGTCGTCCTAATGTGCAGTGATCCAAGCAGGTTAGTAACTCAATCTTTTGTTTGACAACATTAGCTGAAATCGCGAGTCATAGACTCATATATAGTTGACAACTTAATTTTCTCGTATTACTAACCTTCTCCCCTGCTGTTTGAATTGCAGGTCTTCTCTAAATCCAACTACTGATAAACAAAGTTTCGGAACTTTTGTGGACGTTGATCCTCTTAACGAGCAACTATCTTTAAGGATATTGGTGAGTCAGAACAAAACTTTCATACCATTTGATTTGAAATTCATTAAATTTTGGCAAAATTGCAACTTAACTTTCTTCTCACAGATTGATCATTCAATAGTGGAGGGCTTTGCTGCCAATGGGAAAAACTGCATCACTACAAGAGTTTATCCCACACTAGCAATTAAAGACAAAGCAAAGTTATATGCGTTTAATTATGGTACAGAGGATGTTCAGATAACTAAGTTGAGTGCTTGGAGCATGAAGAAGGCTCAAATCAATCTCGCAACCGAAAACAACTCCAATATCGCAATTCACAAGAAGGAAGATATGAAAGATTTGTGAAGAAAGAAAGAGCTATTCTATGTCTAGCTAGCTAGTATGTTATTGAAACTGTGGTGCAAATTTATTCAGTAACTTAATTTTTTGCTTGATAAAGAACTAGGTACTTGATTAAAATTTTTCATTGCTATATAACCTTTTTTTTTTTTGGCTTCAATAGAGTCATCTCGGGCTCCGCCTTGTTTTAGTATTATATATTATTTTTTTACCACATGTACTCGTTCATGATTAGTTTCGGCTTTTAAAAATTTGCTAACAACCCTCTTTTACACAATTTTCGCAACAAGGGCATATTAGTTTTTTTTGCTCTGTCGATACCATTTATGGCGTTATGAACCCCGACAACCTATCCACGGGCCTTCTTTTGACCACCTGGTCATCGTGTAAAAATTTTGCCTATTTTTTTAGGACTCTGTAAACTCTGAAAACCATGACTTATAGCCTTCATTTTTGGCTTCCGAAGGGCTATCTTGAGCTCCATTTTGTTTCCGCCCTTTATTTTACCACGTGTTTAAGGTGACGCAAAAATTCTTACGATCGGCCTCTATAAATTTTTTATCAGCCATCTTTCACACTTTTTTGGAAAAAGGACACATTAGTCTTTTTTACTTTTCGGGACCTATTTACGGCCTTTTGAACCCCAACAACCTGTCCACGAGCCTCTTTTGACTACAGGGACATTATTTAAAATATTTACCTTATTTTTTTCGAGACCCCAGAACCTGCAAAAACCGTGACTTATTGCCTTTATTTTCAGCTTTCGGAAAGTTGTCTCTAGCTCCGCCTTGTTTGCACCTTTTTTTTTTACTACGTGTTTAGGGTGACTAGAGGACCCCCATGATCGATTCAGCCTCTAAGAACTTGTTATCAGTCCTGTTTTACACATTTTTCGGAAGAACGATGCCATAGCCTTCATTTTTTTTGTTTTGCTGGGACCTTTTATAGCTTTTTGATCGCCCGAAATTCTATTCACCGGCCTTATTTTGTTCATTGGGGAATTGTGTTACAA
The DNA here is from genome assembly GCA_016808085.1 of Suaeda aralocaspica. Lineage (NCBI taxonomy): Eukaryota > Viridiplantae > Streptophyta > Magnoliopsida > Caryophyllales > Amaranthaceae > Suaeda > Suaeda aralocaspica. Next base: position 1,218,486 of record PYUH01000120.1, on the reverse strand, counting down.
ACTTACAACCTCCGAAAATCGTGACTTATATATAGCCTTTATGTTTGGCTTTTGGTGGGCTGTCTCAGACTTTGTCTTATTTTCACCCTATTTTTTTACCACTTGTTTAGGGTGACCATAAGACTCTTCATGATTGATTTTGTTCTCTAAAAATTTGTTATTAGTCCAACCTGTAGACATATTTCTGAAGAACGACACAATAGTCTTTTTTGCTCTAGCGGTACCTTATTTTATTTTTGAACCCCGACAACTTGTCCAAGGGTTTTCTTTTGAAAATTGGGGCATTTTGTAAAAAAAAATTCATTTCTTCCAAGACCCCGAAACCTTTTAAAACTATGACTTATAGCCTTTATTGTTGGCCGCGCCGTGGAGGGTTTTTGTGGCCGACTTAGTCTTGTTTCTGCCTTGTTTTTTTTTAAAATTTATATCACGTGTTCTGAGTGACTACAAGATTCGCCATGATCGGTTTCGTATTCTAAAAACTTGTTACCATCCATCTTTCACACAACTTTCGAAAGAAGGACTCAATTGGTCTCACGAGACCTTCTTATGGCCTTTTGAATCCCAACAAGTTGTCCAAGAAGCTTCTTTTGACCATATGAGCACCGTATAAAATTTTTGTCCTTTATTTTTCGGAAACCTTAAACCTCCTAAAACTTCGAATTAATTACTCCGTATATTTTATACATTGTAGGAATAACATTAGTTTGAGACTTTGAGCTAGCCATCTAGCAGTTCAAACATAAATACTTCGATTCTTTCTTATTAGAAGTCAAACTCAACTAAAAATTAAGAAGCTGAAGTGTTTGAGGATGATAAATAGTTTTTATACTCTAATCATTCTTAATCGAATCATTTTAAGTGGTTGGAAACTTTTTATTGACCTACCACTACAATATTGTCAATATACATTTCAGCTAACTGTCGTTAATAATTGATACAACAATAGCAGTAAAATTTATCATTGTCACTGAGATTAGGAGATGGTGGTCTTTGCTCTAGCCAACTTTTCATATGCATCAAAATTTTCAAGTGCATCATTCATAAAATGCTCACCTTGCTTATTTGAGGACTCTATCTATTATATATTAGTGTTATTGTACTACTTAATCCAAATTTTGTTACTTAATCACTATCTAGGTGATAACTTTACATTTTGGGTAGTGCCTGACTACTTGTCATAGTTTGATAGTTGTCCAAAAAATCCTTTAATTTTTTCCCGGAGAAGCTAGAAAGTACTTCATAAACGTGAGGATAAGAAACAAATATGCAGCTAATGCTTGCAAGATACAACAACTTTGGCCTCGCTATGACTCTATGAGATCAGCTAGCTAGGCCAAATTTGGTCTAGAGAAAAATTTTTCCTTAACTTACTAAAGTGCTTAGCTTGTACCAAAATGAAACAAAATGAATGAGTGTATCAACATCTGAACTTGCTTACCAGTAATTAAGTTAATTAGATACATATGCGTGTACACCAAAATATTTAGTTCACATCACTAAATGTGTGATTGAAAGACACGTAATAGATTTTGTATACTACACTTAAAATTATCAACGGAAAATCCTATTCACATGAAATTCCTCGAGGTTCCTCATAGTTGGTCTAATTAACTACAGTCCAACAACATAAATTTTTCATCACAATTTGCAAAGTTTACTCAATTATATATTTACTGATATGCATGAGTGAGAGTGAGGGATTGGTTCAGGTGGTTAAAACTTTCCTTCCGATTTCAGATAATCCTAGCATCGAATCCCACTACCAAGTATTTAAGGGTTCATCATTTTTTCCCCTATAGTTGAGAGAAAACTTTTCAAATAGGACCAAATTATTGGGTTTATTAAGTAATGCATTCAAGTTACTAATTTTATATTTGTATATTCATTCGAAGCTATCATTTCAAGGTAGACAAGAATCAATTTATTTAAGGTGATTTTTTGATGCTCAATCATCTAAGTACTTCATGGATAATCTCGTGAGCAAAAAACGTAATTTAATACTCCCTATCTAATTTACTAATCAACTTTAATCATTAAGTACTTCACCTTTAGCATTATGAAATGATATATAAAAAATTTGTGCTTATAGGAACTACTACTCTTGAAAAAAAAAGGTGATAATGAGTGTAGTCTCTTCGTGAACAGTTTGAGCTCGGCTCTCGACCAAAGCTTATTTCGTCGTGGCTCGGTTCAAATTCAAGATCAGCTCGAACTCTTAACGAGCTGAGCTGAGTTATGCCAACTAAGCTCGTTTCAAAAAGGTCGTGGACAAGCTCGATTATTATTTTATACTAAAAAAATTAATGTATATAAATACATTCATCATCATAATGATAATAATAATAATAAATGTCTTACATAATACAGAATCGAAAGATAACAAATATATTTATGAACTTGAATAATCAAATGTGAAAGTAATAGAAAATTGTATATATTCTTTTATATTATATGATATGCATTTACTTCCGTAACGTGTAGTAATGAGAAGTTAAAAATCCTCTTAAAAATTACATATGTTACATTAGTTTCTAAACGTAAAACGTAAAAACTTTGATAACTAAAACTTTAATGAAAACTTAGCGCACACAAACTCGCAAACCACTACTCTAGAGCGAGTCTTAACCACAACATTTTCAAAAGAGTGGTACCCCACCACATTACAAGATGATTCACATACTTACAAATCTCCATCTATATAAAGGGTACGTGACATTTATAATGATAACCCCATAATATTTTGCCCCCCTAATAAATTTGTGACAAAACTAAACACAAACTCCCTATTTTTTTTTTCCATCAAATTTACCATAAAACATCAAAGAACAATCATGAAAACACTAAACATATCATATCTTCTCTTATTCATTATCCTAATACTATGTTCATGTACTTCTCTTACATATACACATGCATTTTCCTACAAGATTACCAACGATTTCATATCAACTACGTGCCACCCTACACCCGACCCTAAACTATGCGAATCCGCGCTTCGGTCCGACCCTCGGAGCTCCACAGCAAAGGATAACCAAGGCTTGATCCTGATCATGATTGACGTTGTTAAAAACCGTTTTACGGAGTCACTTCGGTACGTCAAGGACTTAACCCGTACAGCCAATGACCCGGCTTGTATCCGGGCCATACATCAGTGTATTCGACTCTACGGGGTAGTGATTGACACTAGTGTGGACTTAGCAGTGAGAGCAGTACAACAAGGTAACCCAAAATTCGGAGAGCAAGCCATGACGGATGCGGGTAACGAGGCCGAAGGATGCCGGGCAGCTTTCCCGGTGGGTAAGGTTCCGAGTCAATTGGTGGATCGAACTCAGATGCTCCATGGAGTCTCTAATGTTGCTGCTTCTATGATTAAGACTTTAGAGTGAAATGATCATATTATTGTTTTAGTTGCTTTTACTTTAATTCCCACCTAAAATAAATTAATAAATTGTCTTATGAAATGAAACCTTAATTGTGTGTATTTACGTGTTTTTTTATTTTTTAAAAAAAAAAACATAAAGTTGCACAAATATTAAATCTCTCTCACCCACTTCACGAATCTTTTAGCGTAACATTACAATTCATGTGATTCTTTGGTTGTAAATTTGTGATGATATATTTTTCTTTAGTCAATATTTAGTATTGTAACATAAATAAATAAATAAATAGTGACACATTAATAAGACAATTATAACATAAATAAATTAAAAGTGGAGAACCACAAATTGAAAAGCACTTGGACGAATATCTGAGTAAAAAAGGTTTGTAGCAGCAACTAAGCCTCTAAAACTAGTAACATCAATCTGCCAACTGCCCAAAACAAACATTATTTGTTACCATATGTGTCACTTCTAAATATTTCCAAAACTCGAAATCTCAATATTGATGAATATAATATGGAGTAAGAGGTTAGAAACTTAAAATACCACTTGCTTCATTTCTCTATATAGTACTCCCTATATAGATTAAAAAAAATATGCCTACAAATAACCAGGGCCGTATCAGAGAAGGCTTAAGGAGCCTCTAAATTTTATATTTTCTTTAATGTTGTTGCCTATAATATATAATATTAAATATTAATAATATAATAGTCTAATTTATTTATTTTTAGAACATACCCCTACAATTTTTGCCACGGCCTTGCATATAAAAACAGAGTAATATAGGTGTTTGGTAGAGGAGTTTAGATAGACTAATTTAGACGTTTGGTAAAAGATTGTTTTATATCAAAAACTCTAATCAAACCACTCAAATGATAATGTTATGGGAGGAGGTTTTCATTAGAATTTCNAAAATCCTCTTAAAAATTACATATGTTACATTAGTTTCTAAACGTAAAACGTAAAAACTTTGATAACTAAAACTTTAATGAAAACTTAGCGCACACAAACTCGCAAACCACTACTCTAGAGCGAGTCTTAACCACAACATTTTCAAAAGAGTGGTACCCCACCACATTACAAGATGATTCACATACTTACAAATCTCCATCTATATAAAGGGTACGTGACATTTATAATGATAACCCCATAATATTTTGCCCCCCTAATAAATTTGTGACAAAACTAAACACAAACTCCCTATTTTTTTTTTCCATCAAATTTACCATAAAACATCAAAGAACAATCATGAAAACACTAAACATATCATATCTTCTCTTATTCATTATCCTAATACTATGTTCATGTACTTCTCTTACATATACACATGCATTTTCCTACAAGATTACCAACGATTTCATATCAACTACGTGCCACCCTACACCCGACCCTAAACTATGCGAATCCGCGCTTCGGTCCGACCCTCGGAGCTCCACAGCAAAGGATAACCAAGGCTTGATCCTGATCATGATTGACGTTGTTAAAAACCGTTTTACGGAGTCACTTCGGTACGTCAAGGACTTAACCCGTACAGCCAATGACCCGGCTTGTATCCGGGCCATACATCAGTGTATTCGACTCTACGGGGTAGTGATTGACACTAGTGTGGACTTAGCAGTGAGAGCAGTACAACAAGGTAACCCAAAATTCGGAGAGCAAGCCATGACGGATGCGGGTAACGAGGCCGAAGGATGCCGGGCAGCTTTCCCGGTGGGTAAGGTTCCGAGTCAATTGGTGGATCGAACTCAGATGCTCCATGGAGTCTCTAATGTTGCTGCTTCTATGATTAAGACTTTAGAGTGAAATGATCATATTATTGTTTTAGTTGCTTTTACTTTAATTCCCACCTAAAATAAATTAATAAATTGTCTTATGAAATGAAACCTTAATTGTGTGTATTTACGTGTTTTTTTATTTTTTAAAAAAAAAAACATAAAGTTGCACAAATATTAAATCTCTCTCACCCACTTCACGAATCTTTTAGCGTAACATTACAATTCATGTGATTCTTTGGTTGTAAATTTGTGATGATATATTTTTCTTTAGTCAATATTTAGTATTGTAACATAAATAAATAAATAAATAGTGACACATTAATAAGACAATTATAACATAAATAAATTAAAAGTGGAGAACCACAAATTGAAAAGCACTTGGACGAATATCTGAGTAAAAAAGGTTTGTAGCAGCAACTAAGCCTCTAAAACTAGTAACATCAATCTGCCAACTGCCCAAAACAAACATTATTTGTTACCATATGTGTCACTTCTAAATATTTCCAAAACTCGAAATCTCAATATTGATGAATATAATATGGAGTAAGAGGTTAGAAACTTAAAATACCACTTGCTTCATTTCTCTATATAGTACTCCCTATATAGATTAAAAAAAATATGCCTACAAATAACCAGGGCCGTATCAGAGAAGGCTTAAGGAGCCTCTAAATTTTATATTTTCTTTAATGTTGTTGCCTATAATATATAATATTAAATATTAATAATATAATAGTCTAATTTATTTATTTTTAGAACATACCCCTACAATTTTTGCCACGGCCTTGCATATAAAAACAGAGTAATATAGGTGTTTGGTAGAGGAGTTTAGATAGACTAATTTAGACGTTTGGTAAAAGATTGTTTTATATCAAAAACTCTAATCAAACCACTCAAATGATAATGTTATGGGAGGAGGTTTTCATTAGAATTTCAGAAATATAAAAATGTATTCTACATATTATTCTTAAAAAAAAAAAAAAAAAAAAAACAAATTCTATTTGAAATCTTATCGAACACCTTAATAAAATCAATGATTCAAATCAACAGTCAAACCCAGTAAACAAAACAATAAATCACTAACCATAAGCTCTAAACTCTAACATTTAAACTCTAATCACCAAACAAGGCATATGTGTAAAGTTTTTCAATCAACCCCGATAAACAATGGGCGATTCCATGTTTTTCAAACTAATCATTGCCACTTTACATTCAAGTGGCGGTTAACAATAATAAAGGGCAAATTCAAGTTTTTAAAAAATATATGTGGTAATGATGTGTTTGTTAATTTTTCTGAATGATAATTAAAAAGCTTTATTGCCACCTTCTAGAAAATGAAGTTGGTGACTAAAACCTTAAATCACATCCATAATCTCTTTTGTTTTAAAGGCATATCCGCATATATGCAAGTATATATGCATATAATACTTTAGTAGAAGATAGACGCTAGACGATAACTTGATTCGGTCATTCCGCTTTTGCTTTGTTTTATCAGTCCACAAGTATTAAAATATCCAATTACTCCTCCTTTTGCTTTGTTTTGTATGATATCAAATATTTCAAATATTAACGTGTTTTAGTGTTCGAATATTCAATTCACTAATTAATATGACGTACTTCATATTTAAACTTAATTTCCAAAATTTCAAATTAACAACTCTCAAATATAAGTATCATCTATAATTGAATATTACGCCTAATTGTGGAAAAATCGTTAGTTGGAGTATGGTTCAAATAAAACCAATAAGTACAAATTGTCTACGATTTATTTGCCTTTTGCCATAGCCACAACAGACGACAAGCAACAACACTCTCATCAACAATGACTCTTAAAGACATGTCTCAATAATAATAGTAACTATCAAACTATTAATGGAGCAAATAAATCAAATATATAATCAGCAGAAAAATTGGTCGCTTTCCTACAATAGACCAATAGACCGTGATGGCAAATAGCATAAAGCCAATACTCCACATACACTAGTACACCTGAAAGTAGCCCTATAGCAATTCAGCAAAATAAATATCAAGACACCATATACCGCTAAAAAGTCCCCACCGCACAACCCAACATGATCATCATTCATCACCAGGTATTCCCCATACTCGACAACCATTCTAACCTTCAATATTCTTACTGTTCATCATGAAAGTTGCCCTAGAAGCAACAAAGAATTCTAACTTCAATACTAAATACTTCGTATTATACAAAGCAATATTAAAGAACCATAATCAAACATTCAACTAGTGACAAACGACCTAATTCATTGATCCAACAATGCCAAGTGAAGAGAAAAAAAATATATAAACAAACCATATCTTTCAAATCTTCACTTTCAAGCCCACAAATTGAGCAAAGAGAACCATAACCCCAGCACATTACATGACCATAGTGAACAGCAATACAAGGGACCACAATGAATTAAGCAATTAATAACAAAAGGATTTGGAACTATCAAAACTCTAGGGGTAATCCCTGTTGTACCCAACATACAGCAGAATGAGCAGACACAAGTTCAAACTTCAACTTCTTCATTTAGCACACGAACAGCTATTGCTGTTTGCATTCAGGAGGACGTTCACCTGCCGGTAACCCAGCTTGTGCCCTCTTCTGTATTATAATAAATACAACACCAAATTTACAATATCTCAGGCATAAGAACTTAGAAATATCAAACTCAAGTAACCAAATAATGAAATGTCAAAAATATACCTTTGCCCCAGATGATGCCTGCAAAGATAAACAGAAAGCCGGAATCAAATTAAAGTTCAAGCAATTTCTAATACTGGATATTGGCTACAAAATAAAGCACTAATAAACCGGTACATCCACCGCCAATACCTTTTTCTTGGGCTTGACTTCCTCAACTTCGTCATCGTCGTCATCATCTTCCTCATCATCATCATCTTCATCTTCATCATCATCATCATTTTCATCATCCTCTTCATCATCATCATCATCGTCATCATCATCATCGTCTATATCATCAAACTCATCACCCTGAACAGCCTCCCCGGTAAACCAAGATACAGCATGGGGAATAATTTTGTCTCGAATGGTAGAGCTATATCAAGAGAAGTCATGTCCTTTGTTAATTATTAGGCAGGCAACATAAAACATGAAAATAAGTTTTAGATACATATAAAGCTTCTGGTTGCTTACCCAATTTCATAATCTTGCTCCATCAAATTCTGAAGCTCCTCAGCCTGTCAATAACTCAAATTAACAACCACAGCAATATGTTTCCCTTGGTAATTGAGAGAACCACAAAAAACAAACTTACTGCATCCTCATCAAGATCATCATCGTTTTCTGGAACCTGTGGAGGATTGAAGAAGTTGAAAAAGCTTTCACAAGTTTCAGTCTTAGTAATAGGTTTGGCATTCTTTGATCCCTTCTTAGGCTTTTTCTTCAAGATCTTCTGTGTCAAGCATTTTCCCGGAAGCCATTCAATTTCCGTCCTACAAAGACGTGATACAGAAATAAATTATTTCTCAAGAAAAAGTGAGAGCCCTAAAGATCAGAACCAAATTACCAATTAGTAGCTTACCCTATTGCCTTCTCCAGTATAGGTTCATCCTCATCAATCATGTGATAAGTTTTAGTGAGAACGCTATTCTTAAAAAAAGGATTTGTATCAAAAAAGAAATCAATCTTGAAGCCCTTAGGCTCATCAATCCTGGCCCACTTGATATCTTTGAGATATTTGAGAGCTCCTTCATCCTTCTCTGTAATCTGTAATTCATATGCATGTTATATTTCCCTTCCAAATCAACACAGAATTTCAGTGTGTGTAGTGGAAGAACAAATCACACATAGCCCAGTTGAACTTCTCACCTCTTCTGCCAGAACTTCATTGGTCTTCATTGCATTGAGCCAAAAGTTCGGTACACCTTTCTCTAAACAATTTGTAAAACAAGAGAAATTCAAATCCTATTAACACAAGTCTTTGTATCTTTCTGTATATCACCAAAAATTGTAAACAGTAGAGCACAGGCTTTGATATGACCAACTTTTGACCTACCTTCAGGTTCTTTTTCTTCTCCTTGTTCTGCTTTGGTTTCATCTTTAACTCCTTCAACTTCGACAACTCCGTTAACAATATCATATCTCTGCAAAGGGAGAACACCAGCATACGTTAACATTATGAGTCTACGTCTATCCAAAGCAGAAACGAGGAAAAAAACTACTAGCATACACACCTTAGTGTAAAGTGGTTCGTAGAGCTTTTGATATTTAGCTTCCAGAGCAGCCCTTTCCTCGAAAAATTTAGCCTCAAGCTCATCATGTTGTCCCTAAATGAAAATTTAGAGAGAAGGGTTTCGTGAATTTTCAAATCAAGATAAATTCTCCCAACAGAACGAATGCTATACAACAAAACTCATTCAATGCAAAACAATTATAGATATATACATAGCCAAGGCCAAAACATCAAAACCGCACACAACAATTTGCTAATACACAGAAAAAGAAGTGGCAATGAGAAGATAGGAGTAGAAACGAAAAGGGAATGCATGACGGAATGGAGTGAACATTGAAAGCATTATTCATCTACATTTGTAATTTTGTATTTTCAGGGAAAGTGAGATAAGGGTGAACATTGAAAGCATTATTCATCTACATACAAAAATCTAGGAGAAGCTCTGGCCAACTTCATCCGTACTCCTACATGATGATTTCCAATAAAAAAAATCAAGTAAAAAAAAGCTGTGGTAAGAGGCTTGACACATAAATCCGAAGCTATGTCTATGTGAAATGAAGCTTGTAACCTGCTTGAAACAGACCATACTACTGATTTCACAAATGTGAAAAAAGAACCAAATATATAATTATGCAATATTACAGCAGTAAGTTTGATGATAATTCAATGCAACACAACCATAACAAACTAACATATTCAAGCCCCTTTCTTTCTTTAAAGCAAAGAGGGCCCCATCTATAAATCCTTTAAAGGTTTGAACTATTGTTGACGAAAGGTTAGTTGAGTAATGGAATTGTGTAAATATAATGTGGCATATGGACAAACCCCCAAGGAGTTTGAACCATTGTGGATGCCCTAAAACAAAATCGCTCCGACAAAACTAGGAAAGTTACACTCAACAACTTTGCATTTCTCAATCCGCAAGCAACATTGAGCACAAGATAAAATTTCATGCCGGAAGCACAGCATTATCATATATCAGTCCGCAAAGACAAAAATTAAAAGGCTTAAAATTTTTTAAGCAGCGGTAAATAATGAATACAAACCGAAAATGCTCCAATCAAAGTAATTAAGAGCACCAAAATCATCAACATGTATTCCAAGATAATGTCAAAAAAACCTAGAGGGATAATCACACAAAATTCGATCACGAAAAGTTCCGAAATTCTTCCACCAATAAGATCAAAATAAACTCAAATTCAACCTCATCATGCAACACACTAGAAATGTAATGAACAAAACAAAACCCTAATGACAACATAAACCTTAAAATTCAACATAATTAGACAAAATTAGCGGTTAAAGATAACCTGAAGCTCTTGAAGTGCTTCAACACGCTTACGAACAACAGGTGTCAAAGATTCAAGAATATCAGAATGTTCTCCTGCAAGATGCTGCAACTTATTCTGCCAATTTCACCAAAAAAACCCAAATCAAAAAAAATTATCAACATTAATCACCTTAATTAAAAAATAAAAAGTAAAAACCCTAAACTGAAAATCATAATTATTGACCAAATTACAGAAACCCCACAAAAATGGGAGACACCCACAACCTACCTTGAGCGCATTCACAAGCCCAGCCCTATCTTCTGCGCTTAAAGCTGTAAAACAAAAACACCCACAAAAAAAGTTTTGATTTTAAAGCGAAAAATTGCAAAAAAAATCCAAAATTTGAAAAAAAAAATAAAAATAGGGGGGAAAAAATACCAGCAGCAGCAGCAGGGAGATTGACGGCAAGATCAGACATGTCTAATTGATCTTTGTTGTTGTTGGATGACGGATTATTGGTGTTTTCACTCATTTTTTTTGATTTATTTTCAGGGATTTTTGATTTTTTTTTTTTTTGGGATTTTTTATTTTGATGAAATGATGAAGGGAAAAACAAGAGGGTTTAAGAAGAAAAGAGGGAGAAATGAAGGAAGGGAAGAAGTCGGCGGTTTATGTTGTGTTTTTTAATTTAAGTTTATTTTTTGGGGTTTAAATAATTAGTTGGTTAAAAAAAAGGGTAAGTGTTTTTGATTCGTTTATTTAGTGTTGCTACTTAACCTAAACTGCACGCACTTTTGTACTAGACTCGAACCGGTATATTCTCTTTGTGCAAATGCGCACCCCATCGAGTTTTTTTTATATATTTTTTTTCTATTAAGGAATGATTAAGGTGAGGATGAAAATTGATTTTACAGTATTTTGGAGTTGAGATGAAAAATTATTTGAACTATCTCTCATGGTCTTAGATTTGGATGTATGGTTTATGTGTTGTTAAAGATTGGAATTGGAATTCATAGTTTTAATTTGAAATCATGAATCAAACAAGAATTTGGGAGTGATTATGACTACAATTAGTTCTTTGAATTAGACCGAATCTAAACTGACTTGTAAATTTAAGTTGGGCCATGGCTTTTATGATTTTTTTTTGGGTCAAATGTAAAGTAAATAAAATTCGAAAAGTACATATCCGGAGTTGAAAGCTTGCTTTTTTGAGCCGAGTGGAAAACTCATCACAAAACTTCGCTAAAATCAAGACTAATGAAGCCTGATCAACTCTAATTTGGAGTTAAAGGGTGTTTAAAATTTCTGTTTTTCATTTAAGAGCATCTTTTGATAGAGAAAGATGATGTCAAGCTAGTTATTCTCTTACTAAATTAGAGATTTAGGCGATTTATAGTGAATTATATGAATTTAGGATGATTGAGTTGTGAAAAGTGACATTAGTTAAATAAAATAAAATAAATAAATAAAATCTCGTGACTAAGTCTTGTTCTATGCACAAACATCACAAGCAAACTCAAAATTTAATAGGTTGCAACTCAATTTTTGATTGAGAAGTTTAATAACCAAAACTTTTCACAATACTTTTCATCACAAAAGATTAGAGATAAACTTACAAGAATCTCATGAAGTCAAAAATTGCAAGCAACTGTTCTTTTTTAATTTACACAAACTTCAGATGACTCAAAGATTCAAGGACAACATTGGTACCTTGGCTTTCCCCTCCTCATCAAGAAAGCGGAAAAAGTACATCAAAAAAAGAGGGCAAAAAGAAGAGGGAAAGGAACAAGCAGAATAAGAAGAGGACAAGTAATCCGATTCCAATTTATTTTCAACCTTTGCTCGGTCAGATACTCAGATTTCTACATGAAGGGTCCAAAAAGTAGTGTACAACTAGAATGGAAGTTAAAACGAATTGCTGTTTATTCTGTGGTTTTAGATTTCAAAGCTTCAATTACAGCTGAAAAATCTTCATCGCTGAGGCCATGAGATTTGGCAACCTTATAAAGCTCGTTGGCAGCTGCTGCAATTGGTATCGGCTGAGATACGGACTCGGCTAATCCAAGAGCAAGCCTTAAATCCTGCCACAAGTGTCAGAAGTTCATGTTAGATACTACTAGCAAAGGAAACTAAGTGGATTTCTAGTGAATCTCGAGCATTGACAAGTTACAAATGCTGACTGACCTTCTGCTGATGCTTTAATGGGAATGCTGTTGGATATTGGGATTGGATCATTGATGGCCCCTTGAGTTTGTACATTGGAGCACTAATAGCACCCTGTGAGATTACCTGATGTAACACAATCACAGGTTTAGGAAACTGAGTAAAGCTTTATTGTACAAATTACTATGCAGAATGATTATACAATGTCAGAATGTCTCAGAACAGCCATCAGTTTGGGTTCCTGCTATATGCTGGTTCTTTTATTGTGAAATGTTATGCACTCTACATTCATATCTACATTAAGTAATATCAAAGATGACAGAATTCAAGGCACATATAGCCCTGGCTACTATAAAATAACAGAATCAAAGATCACGATTATAGCAAAGAAGAAAATCTAACTACATCGCACTGTTGCAGTCTTGATCTTACAGGTACTTGCAACTATACAAGTGCACAGCCAGAAATACCCGACATAGGTTAAGGAAGTGCATGATCAATCTCAACTGCTAGAGATTAAGGATTATAAGGAACATAAATTCTGGTACACGTCAAAGTACAATACACCTCTCTAGTTCAAAATCAATGTAGAATGCATGTACTCGTCAAGTTCCAAATAGATTTCCCACTTCAAATAAGTATCCCCTTTTCAATTCAGGGTTACACCCATGTTTGACATTTTGTTGTTGCACTCGTGAAGCTCAAGTATACTTTTGCTCAAACTAACAAACAAAATGGGGATTGCATAAATTTTGGAGGGACAACTTGCATGAAGACAAACTTACCCCATTACTTGAACAAATTGTTATGTCATCAGACATACCATGATCAAGTATATCATTAAGTTTCAAGTTACATCTTAAATATCCCTCAGCTTGTCACAACTAGTCAATAGTATAAAATCAAGTACGGAAATGCCACATTTGAAATGGAGTGGTGGAGAGAAGATGAGAAGGCAGCTTTAGTGCAAGTTAATGAAGGTATTGTAAGACATCATAGTGCACACTCTTAATTATGAGGGTTTAGGATAAAGTACACCAAATTCCATATGATGAGTGAATATAATTAAAAAAACTGCAGATAACGTTAACAGGATGCAAAGCATTTATTTGAATTAAAAAGAAGTCACAAAAGTAAAATAGTTCATGAGTCACTGATCATAATTGGGTCTAAAAGAAATGCAGTTACAGTTCAATACTTCTATAATTCAACGGATATACCTCAACAAGCACACTTGGATCCAGCCCAACTTTCTCACTAAGCATCAGCCCTTCAGAAAATGTTGCCATCATACTGCAGTCATCAATGAGATATTAGTTAAGATCCTATACAGTTTAGCCTTAAATTTGAATATTTATGTCAGAAAAGAAAGTCACAATACCTTCCCATGACCATGTTCACAACAAGTTTCATTGCAGCTCCTTTGCCAACATCTCCAAGATAAAATCTCGACTGATATGATACAGCGAATTTCTTGAAGGGCAAATGAAAGTATAAAACTATTAAGGGAAAATAACGCTTAGCATACAATAGTGTACCTTTCCCATGATGTCTAAGAGCGGAGCAACCTTTTCATACAGGGACTGATCACCTGCCAAAATTGTGATTTAAAGGGTTGTTTAAACAGGATATAGGAGATAAGCAGAACAACTTGAGAAACAAAAAACAAAATTGACATCATGAAGAAATGAACCGAAGGCATATCTACTAAGTGGAAAACAAAAATTAGTTGAAAATTGGAAAGACGGCTCAATTCTAGAAGAAATGAAATAGCAAAAATCACCTGCTGTAAGAAATATCAGTTGTCCATCCTCTGCTGGCTTCTTGGAGCCAGAAACTGGAGCCTATAACAAAAGGCATAAGCAAGAGAAAGTTTTCATCTTGCAATTAGGTTTTTGAATGCAAAGGGGTAACTGATTCAAGCCATACCTCCAAAAATGATGCCCCGGTTGCTTTGACACATTCACATATAATTTTAGACGTCCCATCATCAACTGTTGAAACATCTACATACCTTCATAATCCATTCCAATGAATGCGTCAAACAGTGGTCAGCATGTAAAGTTATTTCTTAGATTCCCCTTCTCCTCCACCATCATCAAAACTGTCATATCTCATAAAAGTTAAGATTATGAGATATGAATACAGACATATGTGATTGAAAGGTTGGTTTCTCTTTACCAATCAATTTAAGTAAACAAATATAATACCCATCAAAATTTTATTTTTAAAAGATTGTTAAGTTAACGATGGGATACAATCCACAAGACTACTAAAGTACCAAGCCTTGAACTTTAGCTTACAAGCCTAGGCTGGCATGCAAGATGTATAGAAAGAGTGAATAAGATAGAAGTTATCATCTTCAACAAATAACTCTTCTCAATCATAGAATTAATGACATTGATACATAGCAATAAACTCTGACATTAAAGCAGAATTGCTCACCCTTTGCCTGGTCCCATCCCATTTGCAACTCCATGCTTTCCACATGCAACATCCACCTGATGGAAAAAGGCTTAGATATTGCAATGACTGTGACTAATGACAATGCAACAGAACACAAAAGAAACATACGCACTGCACTATCAGGATCAGCAAGCATTGCTATTGTTACATCACAATAAGCTGCTACTTCTTCTGGAGATGGTTTATACCTACATCAGTGACAAAGTTACAAGCAGATCACAGCAAATCAAGTTTATACAAGTAAAAAGGAATATCAGCGAGGTAGGTATACGTATGCAAGCATAGAGCAACTTACGTAGCACCCAGACTAATGAGAGGATCACATTTACTCTTTGTCCTATTCCAGACAGTCACATCACACCTAAAACATCCAAAACAGAAGTCGCAACAATAAGGTACAGAATATAAAATTTGAACAAAAAATTCATTACTAGTTAGTAGCAGTGTAGCACACATCATAGCTCTCTAATGCTTTAACACTTTGAACTTTAAAGCATCCAATCCATAATAATCAGAATATATCTTTCATTGATCAGAATACGGAACGTAAGCTAAACGAGTCATAGTCTTCCAACATAAAGCCATAAGGGTTAAGTCACATTGTATACGATAGAAACAAAGAACTAAAGTTATAACTTAACAGCAAAAACATAATTTGAATCCACTCAAGCAACAAATAAATCTTCTATCAGAACAAATAATTTAGACGTAGCTTATAGATGATCTCTTACCCAGCCTTAATAAGGTTTTGGGCCATTGGAGAGCCCATGATACCCAATCCAAGAAACCCAACTCGGCCCGAAAATTCATCTGCAACAATACATTTCAACAATGGGCTACAGTCAGTAACTGATTTACATAGCTGAAAACCAAATTAATCTACCACTATTGAAACCTGTCATTTGCAAATTCCTCATTATTTTTTTTTTTTTTTTT
>PYUH01000120.1:1177371-1200137 GCA_016808085.1 Suaeda aralocaspica | reverse complement strand
TTTTTTTTTTTTTTTTTTGAAAAATGGCCTAATAATCAACAGCATTACAAAACCCAGCAATTCCTTAAAAATTATATCATGAGACACATTAACAAGCTTCTTAAAATTTTCAACATCAATCAATTGTATCTTACTTATAAATTTCAGACCATATAAATTGATCTTTACTTTTTATAACAATTGGGGAAAATAATTCAATTGAAACCAAACAACATAACAATATAATCACAATTAAAAGAACCAAAAATCCACAAAAATTAAGCCCAAAACAAATAAGAACAAAAAAATAACAAAAATGCAAACTATAGAAAGAAAAAAAAAAGTAGGAGAAAAGGCAATACCTTTAGCAGAAGCAGTGATAGTTTGAGAGGAAAATTGGTTAGAAGAGAATGAAAATGGAGGTTTAGAGAAGAGAAGTGAAATGGGTTTGGGTCTAAATTGGACAGGAAATTGAGGACAAAAAGATGAAGAAGCAGAGTTAAAGGCAATTGTAGCCATTGATGTTTTGGACAGAAGAGAGGTATGGCAATGGGTTTTCAAAGTAGAAATAGTCATTGCTAATGCCATGGCCTTAGAATGACACTATAATCTTCCCGAATTCCAATGTGATTTTAGAGTGAGCAACTTATGTTAAAATGTTGGTCCACTAGATTAAATGGGGGGAAATGTTTGCAAATTGTATAACTCTAAGTTTTTAATCTAAATTAATTATGATTATCCTTTTTGAAATTCAAGTTGTGTCGTGTCGTAGGCCATGGCAACTTGGGCCGGCAAAAGGAAAGGGTCGTATAGTGGCGTCAAATTGCACATCTTAAAAACGCGAAATAAAAACCTAACAAATTGAGTTATCCTTCATTCTCACAATGTACATTATTGTTTTAATCCTCCAACTGGATATATGATTAGGAATAATATTTATAACATGTAAAAGTTGAAAATTTAAAACAAACGTTAGTAGTTTTACAAAGTACTACCTCCGGCCCAAATTATCTCACAAGAAACATCCCCAAATAACTTGGACCAGAGGTAGTATATAATGTAAAACATATGTCAATGTGATTAATTTCTAATAAATGAACTAAGTCATTGTTTACAATGGAATTTTCTACATGAGCACTTGATAAAGAATAAATGATATCAATGTTAACCTTTGCATTTGGATCATTTAATGTTGGCTGGTTCATGTTTGTTTTACATCGGTGTGTTTTGTGTTGGTTTCAAATTGGACATCGAACCAACATAGAACCAAGAATTTTGAGACAGCCTCCCTGTCGACTACTTTGTTTTGTTGCTTCATAGTTTCAACCAATTATCGTTGGGGAAAACTGGAATACATCAACAGATAAGGAGGTGCTCATATAAGCATTAAGCAATACAATTCACTACTCCCTTGCATTATGGGTAGCTTGTGTTGCTTACTGATTCAAAAAGGACAGGATTAGTCTCAATTCTTGGAGAGCACAGTTCTGTTAGAGAACTCATATTGCACAAATTAAGAACAATTCAGCAAAACATAAATTTCGGTTATCTCATCTTGTCGGGCCAATAGATAGGTGTCAGGATTGCCACAACTACAAACAATAGAAGCATATCACCAATTTTCGGTTCTTCACAGGCCAAAGTCAGCTTGTTAAAAGCGACAAGCATCAGTAGCAGAGCCCATGCTGCACCAATTGATAGAGCAAGAAGATCTGCCAGGCCAATAGAATGGAATATCGACACCAACGTTCTTTCTCCAGACTTTGACACCAACGCTCTTTCTCCAGACTTTGCCAAGCTACAAATAATAGAAATGCAAAACCAATCATCAGCTCTTGACAAGCCATATATCCATTTGGCATCATGTTTAAATCATGACAGGCCGTACTATGACTACTATCATGTTAACAATGACAAATCATCAGTACAATGACAAACATGGTCACTGGAAAACCGAAGCTAACATGCCTTGCATACAAAATAACTGTAGCATGAGAGAAATACAGAGAGCATTATATATCGCACAATTAGCAACTAACCAGCTACAGATATAGAAAGAAATCTAATAAACATCAGTTAGACCATCGAGGAACTTTCACTATATTACGTAGTATGTTGAGTTAGTAGGGGGGAAAGTGTGGAAAGTCAGAAGTTAAAGAGCAATGTATACACTCTACAATGTGTATCAACTACAATTCAATGTAATGTCACCCAAAACAAAAGCATAAACATAGGCAATGTATGTAACAAGTAAACATTTTAATCTACAACTGGATGATGGAAGACCTAATTTTTGTTGTTCCCAGCAGCATTTTCTTCCTTCCCTAGGGCAATTACAGCTTTCTTCAAAATTGCTTCAGTTGGCTGATGAGCATTCTCAACTGCTTTTGAAATTGTTTGCCATTTCTCGCCGTGCTTGGGTTCTGCAGCCACACAGCGTTTCAACACATCTTTCTGACTGTCATCTGTTCCATGTTGAAGTTCAAACTTGTAATACAAAGCCCAGAAATCCCCAATATCTGGAGCAAGTGTTACAGCCCTGTTAAGCCAGCTCCTTGCCTTGTCCACCTTTCTATCATGCCAAAACAACTTGGCCACAGCAGCAATGACATGAGGATCCTGGTCACACTTTGTAAGTGCATCAGAGCTCTTTGTTTTACGTTGAGGACGGGGAACATTCTCAATCTGAGTTGCCCATATGATACCACTGGTAGGACATTCTTGGAGAGCTTTTGCCAACAAGTTATCAGCCTCTTTCTTGTGGCCATGCCTAAGTTCAGCTCTAACAGCAGAAAGCCACAGTTCAGGATTCCGGGGATTCTTTTTCCTAGCCATAGTAAGAACTGCACGAGCTTTGCTCAACCCAGTCATCTTTTCTTCAAGATTTGCAAGTGATAGCCATAGCGGAATGCAGTGTGGACAGTTTTTTAGACCGAGCTCATAAGTTTCTTTAGCCTTCCCTTGGTCTCCAGACCTCTCATGAAGTTGCCCAAGCATCAACCACAACTTGAAGAACGATGAGAAGCGTTGCAGGCCTTCATCAAGAAGCCGCCTTTCCTCCTCAAGATTACCAAGCTCTCTCTCAACAATGGCTGATTTCATCCAAACTCTTTCGGTACCTCCTCTCTCTCGGGCCTTAGCAAGGAGCATTTTTGCTCTTTCAGGTTCATGGTTTTCAAATTCCAGCTTGAAAGCAGCAAGCCAAATCTCCTCAGAATTTGGAATAGCAGCATATGCTTCCTGAAGAATGGCTCGAGCAGCAGGCACATCACCGGCAAGCCATTTTTCTTTTGCACCCATGAGCCAGAGGACTTCAGCCTGAGGCACATAGGTAACTGCCCTCCGCAACAGTGCGTCAAGAGATTCTCTAGTTCCATGACTCTTTTCAAGTTGTGCTGCTTTAAGCCATATACTCTTCTTAGTCAGGAACACAGAGAGAGCATGAGAATATATAGCCCTTGCAGTTTCAATAGACCCTCTCTTCTTGCACTCTTCAGCATCAGCCACCCATGTTCTCTTCTTATCTTCTTCTTCTACCCCAACACCGACAGTGTGCTTAATTATAGCTTGACAAGTGACAACGGAACCAGCACGTTCAGCGGCCTCTGCTTCTCTCATCCACGCTTCTCTGTCAATAACAACTCCCTCTTTTGATAGGGCCCTGATACCCCTGTCTATGATTTTCTCAACCATCGCAGTATTTCCATTAGCTTCTTCCAACTTTGCAGCAGTAATCCAGATAGCAGGCTCCTTTGGGAGCTTCTCCCTGGCCCTGTTAAGAACTTTCCTTGCCATTTCATATGTTTCCAGCCTGGCAAGCGCAAGCCACAATTCCACATGCAAGGGGCAGCACTCTACAGCCCTCATCAGCAATAGCCTAGCTTCCTCCTCATTAGCAAGTTCAACAGCTGACTTCCACAGCCTGACCGAGTCAGGTATGTTTTCAAGCCCCTTCCTTAGCACCCTACTCTTATTAATATCATCTTGCTCCAGCTTGGAAGCCTGAAGCCACAACTTCACAGAATTCGGGATTGCTTTAACTCCCCTAGCTATCACTGCCTTAGCCTCATCAGGGCTCGCCAAACGGCATGCCTCCAGCCAAACATCTTCATTCTTGGGACACTCCTCACATCCTTTCTTGATGAACTGTCTAGCCGCCTGAATCTTGCCAGCCACCTCCTCTAACCTAGCAGCCGCAATCCAACCAGGAGGGTGCTTAGGATTAGTTTGTATCACAGATTTCAACAGCAATCTAGCCTTCTTTATATCCGAAATCTCAGCATCACTAGTAATCTTCATACTTTTAAGGTCAGTAAGATAACCTTTCGGATCAACAACTGTTTGCCCCGTCACAGAATCAGATAACCTATCAAGCTTAAGTGATAACACAGTACCCCTACCCTCACCAACAGCAGTCAAATCCGTAACAGGGGTCTGCCCCCAAGGTGTCTCGGTCCCACCAGCAGACCTACTCTTCGGGTCAAGGGCTGTAACATGCTCTTTCTCCTGCCTAGCCTTCTCAAGAAGTGTATCAGGCATAGGCACAAAACTCTCAAACCTCTTCTTCTTATTCCTCAACGAATAATCCCCAACCTCGGGAATACTATCCCATTCAGTAGTCGACAACGTATGCAACTTCCTCTTCAAATCCGCAAACTGCTCAGTAATCTTAGGGTTGGAAGCCCGATACTTCTCAATCTCCTCCTTCAACCTAGCCTCTCTCCTATCCTTCCTCCTCGAATCCATCCTCTTATCAATCTCCTCCCACACGGCATCCGCCTCCTTATCATCCTCATCATACTCCGCCGACGCAAACAACCCTACATCATTTCCCTCAAACTCATCAAACTTCTGATTCTCGTCATACCCTTTCTCCTCACCATCCTCCTCTTCCTCCTCCTCACCCGGTCCCTTCCCTCGTCCACGCCCCGCAGCTGCTGGGGCAGCAGCACCCCCAATCGTAGTCGCAGACCGGTCCGGCAAATCAGGTGCTGATCGAGCTGGCCCAATATCAGACCGGGTCGTAAACCCGGTCGCTCCACGGCCCAGCCCGGCAACATAATTTGGCGGGGGTTTCACACTCAAAAACTCAAGCTTCCCCTTAGGTTGTACAGGAGCTTGCATTCCACCATAAAAGGGCACATACAAAGTTAAAGTTGAATTCGAACGAATTCCCAAATCAGAAATTAAGCAATTAAAATCACCAATTAACTTTTTCGATGATGATAATATAGATTGACGTTCAATTGGAAGACCTAATTTATCAGTAATCGTTTGGTGAAGATTGCCTAGGGTTGTCGAATTAGGGTTTATATTGAGAGCTAGGGTTTTGTTTTCTAATGTAATGAGAAAAACCATGATTGTAAAATTGCAGAATAAAAAGAAGTAAAAATTGCGAAATTAGGGTTTATAAAGTGTTTGTGTGATGAACAATTATAAGAAGAAAGAAGAAATCGAAATACCTGGAGATGAAGATGAGCTTCAAATGGTGGAATACTGCGATTGGAAGAGAACCAACGAAGGAAAAATAAGGGATTTTTAGTTTCCCTCAAACAGTAATTTTCTGTGTAACAGGTGTTTATAAGGTGTTTAATTAGCCTTAAGTCGGTTTTAAGAGTTAGGAGTTTTGACAAACAATTGGTGAACAAATTTGAATTTCAATTATTCTTTTATCTTTGAGTCCAAACAATTTGATCTTTAATGAGTACTGATCAGTAAATTATTGTGATTTGTAATTTTACATATCACAATGTCATTTTAAAGTAATATGTTAAAAATTTAAGGGTAAAGTCGTCTTTTCATATGCACTTTAATAGGTAGTGTAGTAATAAAGTTTTATACTTATTTACGAAAATGTCATGTGATTTACTATTTATACATATCACAGTGATGTAACTACATTGGACTAATGTAAATTTATAGTGAAAGAGAGATATGTAGGTGTTTGATATCTTGCGGTTTTGCTTATCAACCATCCGTTCATTGCATCAAACTCATCTTAATCCTGATCCAAATATGTTATGAGAAGAAAGTCATAAAAGACTCTTTAATTAGGGATTGGTGTTAGATAACAGGCAAAATGTAGGAATTGGATTTTTTGTGTTAAATTTTAAGAAAACTTTGGTACAAAGTATTATTTTTATTGTCTAAGAGATAATCGGTCAATGGGTCTAATATGAGAAGAAGAGTGTCAAAAGTGATTTTTTAATTGAATAATAAAAAAATTATGATTATTAAGTTAGCGAAGGTGGGATTAATTGAGTTAAAATTTTCTTTACTTGTTGAATTGATATAAACATAACATTAGATTTGTTTAAGGTGATTTTAAACTCAATTTACAATATTTATTGTACACTTGTATTATAAAAATATACATTATCCGTATTATATAAAGTATAAAGCTAAAATAAAAACTTATGGTCCAATTCAATAAAATGTGACAAAAATTAAATTGTACAACTCAGTAGCAAATCAAATTAAAGCTCAAAGATGAAAATTAAAGTTCAAAGAGCACAAGATGAAAAGTAAAGCTCAAAGAACACAAGATGAAAATTAAAACCTTTTCAAATATGTTGTACTACATATTATGTAAAATTACAACAATACCAAATGAAAAATCACTTTAAAAAACACAAATAGTAGCATTAGCAGTTGCCAATTTGCCATAGTAACATATTTTGATCAAAAAATTAAAATTAAGTTGATCATTCAAGAACTGGATAATTGAATTAGTTAGTTTGAAATTTGAACATTTAAAGTACATATACAGGTACATAAGCTATTGACAGATTTCACCCAAGGGGTTAGAAGTTAGAACAGATGAAGTTAGCATTTATATGCAATGCACAGGACAGAAACTAGTAAACTACAAACTACCTATACACTTGATAATCTGATTATATATAACACTAAGCTTAACTAGAATATGTGCTGATATCCAATTAATCCTCTAATTCATCTTCATCATCGGTAAATTCTTCTTCTTCATCATCCTCGTCTATTCCATCTTCTTCTACAGTATCATCATGGACAACAAAGCCTCCTAAAGTCTCGTCCTCATCTTCCGATTCATCTTCCTCTTCCCTACTGCTTGTTTTGGTAGAAGATTTCCTACTCGTTGTACCTTGTTGGTGTACACCTTGGTCCTTTGATCGAGTACTGTACTTTTGTCTTTGAACCTTCCCTGCATTTGTTGTAGCTTCATCACCTTCACTCTCAGCGGCCCACTCCACATCAACATCACCATCTCCTCTATTACTTTTCTTTCTCTTTCTTCTTCCACCCATTGTTCCTTTATTCTTAGAATCATCTTCGTCATCTGTATCATCTCCCTTGAAATCGTCAAGGAACCAATCCCAATCCTTGATATCGCGGATCATTTGCTTTGGATACTGATCAAATTCATGTCCAATCACAAGAAAGCCGAACTCTGCATTTGGGAGAAAGAGAGGAGTTACTAAATCGTATGCTTGTGTTTCTTCCCACCACATAAAAGAAATGATATCACTTGCCAACAAAGGCTCACAAATGCATCCTACAAAACAGACATTGAAGTTTGAAAACAAATATTATCAAACTTCCGAAATTAGACTCCAAGCGAAGAAGCCACGTTTCCTAAATTAGTAACGACTCAAGGCTGAATCTCCAATACGCCATAACAGTGTTACCTAATTCACTAGTATGATACTATGATATTCGGTACAGGTTCAAAATTCGGCATCTAATCGCCGGAGGGCGAGGGTGGAAGAGAATTAATTAACAGTGAAGTAGTGAGCCACTGAACCATAGTGATGTTACTTGAGTAAAGGAGAATAGAACAGGAAGTAATCTAACTAATAACACAACTAAAAATTTGTCAATTTCTTACTAATGCCAACTAATTGCTAATCAAAGAAGCATAAAAACTGTACTAATAATTGCAACACTTTGTTCAATCACCCTTTTCCAACATTCCATTTATAAATAATTTAAAACTGTTTAACAGGAGATTAATAGATGATCCAAAACACATGAAATACTTAAACCAAAAGTTCATAATTAGCAGTCATTAACTCATAATTAAATCACAAACAATGCTAAAATAAATTAAATTTGAAGAAATGAAACAAACCTTTAACAGGATCAATATGAGAAATATCAACAGAATTCAACCCAGAATCTTCATTAAAATCAAACCCAGAAAAATCATCCAAACTTTGACTCAAATCATCATTAATTCTTCTATTAATTTCCTCATTTCCACATTCTCTCTCCTCAGTAATCTCTTCAACTTTCTTAAGAGTAAACCAAATTGGGTTTTTAGCAGAAACACAGAATAAATCATCAATTCCCAATTCACCCCTTTCAAACCTCTTTAAAGCTTTAATCTTTCCATTTTCATGGGTTTTGTTAAAAACCCAAATTGGATTTTTCCCCAAAACTTCGAATGAAACCCTAGGGGTTGTTTGGGTGTTGAATTCTAAGGAGAGATGACGACGGGAAACTGATAAGTCGGTTGAGGGAAACCCGTTTCCTCTGCCAAACACGGTAGTGGAGTTGGGTTTTAGGCGGGTTTTTGACCCGTCTGAACCTTCGATTTCCATGGCTGCTTTTTTATTTTGCGCTTTTTTTTTTGTTACTGTAGAAAATGGCTACTCTGGAGGGAAATGTTTGTTTTTTGTTTTTTCCTAACGACGTGCTATCTTTGGGCTTAGTACTGGGCTTACAAGCCCAAATTATTTTAGGCCTATAGGCAATCAAAATTGTCATGAAATTGCATTTGTGCTTGTTGTTTGGTAGACTTTAAAAAGTAAAAATGGGAGAAATGAAATTGGGGTTAAAAATGAATATGGATACTAGGACTGAAACGAATATGGATACTGAGACTGAAAATTGTTACTGTGAAAAATATTGTTTTGAGACTGTGTAGAAGGCCATAAGAAGGCCGTCCATTTATGGGGAATTAGAATTTCCCACAAAACATAGGAAGTTATTTACCCACCCCTACCTGGCTCAATGAATTTCCTATGATTCATGATTTCCCAAATAACAAACAAACACATAAATGCAATTCCTAGGAATTTCTTGTAGAAAGTAATTTCCATGAAATATATGAATTCCTATGGGAATTTAATTCCCAAGGAAACCAAATAAGGCCTTAGTTTCTATTTTACTTGAATTTCACTTTAAATATTTGTTGTTGTATATATGCAAAAATTAATATAATTAGATATTAATATCGTATTATGTTTTATACTATATTGATAATAATTTAAAATGGATATTGTCAAGACTCTGAACATATCAAACGAAAAGGAAGAGAAGGAGTATTATTATTTTTTATTATTTAAATTTTTGTTTGTGTGTGATGGATTAATGAAGAGAGATGGTCACAGGAGCGCGACACAACCTCGAGAAACAAACTAACAAAATAGATTTATTAGCAACCATTCGTGCAGACAACATTGATTATAATTGCTACATTTGATCATTAAAAAATGCTCATGTTGTGTCGAATTGCGATTTTCAAATGATTAGTTCAAGCATCAGCTGGATCGCTACTTTCAAATGGCCAGCTAAAACATTGGCCAAATTTTCAAATGGACAACTCAAGCATGCTTTGAAAATTAAAAGTTTGCACATGAAACCTTGCAAAGCATAGTAACATACTAAAACGTTATGTAGAACATATCTCTTGCACATGTTATGCCACACTATCTTCATGCTTTGAAATAGTTCAATAAAAATCTCAATTCCTAAATATCAATAGTTATGTTGATATTGACAACTAACCTTCTAATTGAAACATACATTAAATTTGTTTACAAGTTGAGCACCCAATTCAAATCAAGATTCAATTTTACCCCACTCATAACTCCAATAACATATATACAAAGCACCTTGACCAATCAATTTCATAATTATCCATCAATGCAATTCTTTTTAGGTCATCTTGTACCCTAACCTACAACCATGCCAATAAATTTTCTACAAAATCTCAAATTTTTTGAGATTAAAAAAAGTCATTTGGTGTCCCCATAGTAGTAATTTCATCCAAAAACAACCTTAAATTACTCCACAAAAGAAGCAATTATGCCATTCTAGCTCACCCTCTACCTTCTTTAATTCCCAACTTCAGCTAATAATTACAAACAACAGTATATTANACACTTTGTTCAATCACCCTTTTCCAACATTCCATTTATAAATAATTTAAAACTGTTTAACAGGAGATTAATAGATGATCCAAAACACATGAAATACTTAAACCAAAAGTTCATAATTAGCAGTCATTAACTCATAATTAAATCACAAACAATGCTAAAATAAATTAAATTTGAAGAAATGAAACAAACCTTTAACAGGATCAATATGAGAAATATCAACAGAATTCAACCCAGAATCTTCATTAAAATCAAACCCAGAAAAATCATCCAAACTTTGACTCAAATCATCATTAATTCTTCTATTAATTTCCTCATTTCCACATTCTCTCTCCTCAGTAATCTCTTCAACTTTCTTAAGAGTAAACCAAATTGGGTTTTTAGCAGAAACACAGAATAAATCATCAATTCCCAATTCACCCCTTTCAAACCTCTTTAAAGCTTTAATCTTTCCATTTTCATGGGTTTTGTTAAAAACCCAAATTGGATTTTTCCCCAAAACTTCGAATGAAACCCTAGGGGTTGTTTGGGTGTTGAATTCTAAGGAGAGATGACGACGGGAAACTGATAAGTCGGTTGAGGGAAACCCGTTTCCTCTGCCAAACACGGTAGTGGAGTTGGGTTTTAGGCGGGTTTTTGACCCGTCTGAACCTTCGATTTCCATGGCTGCTTTTTTATTTTGCGCTTTTTTTTTTGTTACTGTAGAAAATGGCTACTCTGGAGGGAAATGTTTGTTTTTTGTTTTTTCCTAACGACGTGCTATCTTTGGGCTTAGTACTGGGCTTACAAGCCCAAATTATTTTAGGCCTATAGGCAATCAAAATTGTCATGAAATTGCATTTGTGCTTGTTGTTTGGTAGACTTTAAAAAGTAAAAATGGGAGAAATGAAATTGGGGTTAAAAATGAATATGGATACTAGGACTGAAACGAATATGGATACTGAGACTGAAAATTGTTACTGTGAAAAATATTGTTTTGAGACTGTGTAGAAGGCCATAAGAAGGCCGTCCATTTATGGGGAATTAGAATTTCCCACAAAACATAGGAAGTTATTTACCCACCCCTACCTGGCTCAATGAATTTCCTATGATTCATGATTTCCCAAATAACAAACAAACACATAAATGCAATTCCTAGGAATTTCTTGTAGAAAGTAATTTCCATGAAATATATGAATTCCTATGGGAATTTAATTCCCAAGGAAACCAAATAAGGCCTTAGTTTCTATTTTACTTGAATTTCACTTTAAATATTTGTTGTTGTATATATGCAAAAATTAATATAATTAGATATTAATATCGTATTATGTTTTATACTATATTGATAATAATTTAAAATGGATATTGTCAAGACTCTGAACATATCAAACGAAAAGGAAGAGAAGGAGTATTATTATTTTTTATTATTTAAATTTTTGTTTGTGTGTGATGGATTAATGAAGAGAGATGGTCACAGGAGCGCGACACAACCTCGAGAAACAAACTAACAAAATAGATTTATTAGCAACCATTCGTGCAGACAACATTGATTATAATTGCTACATTTGATCATTAAAAAATGCTCATGTTGTGTCGAATTGCGATTTTCAAATGATTAGTTCAAGCATCAGCTGGATCGCTACTTTCAAATGGCCAGCTAAAACATTGGCCAAATTTTCAAATGGACAACTCAAGCATGCTTTGAAAATTAAAAGTTTGCACATGAAACCTTGCAAAGCATAGTAACATACTAAAACGTTATGTAGAACATATCTCTTGCACATGTTATGCCACACTATCTTCATGCTTTGAAATAGTTCAATAAAAATCTCAATTCCTAAATATCAATAGTTATGTTGATATTGACAACTAACCTTCTAATTGAAACATACATTAAATTTGTTTACAAGTTGAGCACCCAATTCAAATCAAGATTCAATTTTACCCCACTCATAACTCCAATAACATATATACAAAGCACCTTGACCAATCAATTTCATAATTATCCATCAATGCAATTCTTTTTAGGTCATCTTGTACCCTAACCTACAACCATGCCAATAAATTTTCTACAAAATCTCAAATTTTTTGAGATTAAAAAAAGTCATTTGGTGTCCCCATAGTAGTAATTTCATCCAAAAACAACCTTAAATTACTCCACAAAAGAAGCAATTATGCCATTCTAGCTCACCCTCTACCTTCTTTAATTCCCAACTTCAGCTAATAATTACAAACAACAGTATATTAAATTATTCAATATTCCCCTGTTTCACCATCTCTCTTTTTCCCTCTTTCTTTTTTTCAAAAAAAAAAAAAAAATGATTATCTTGTTTTTTTTTAACTTCCCTATAATAACCCCAACTCACCGTTTGAATCGGTCTTCCTTCTCTCTCTTCTTC
Organism: Suaeda aralocaspica; assembly: GCA_016808085.1. Lineage (NCBI taxonomy): Eukaryota > Viridiplantae > Streptophyta > Magnoliopsida > Caryophyllales > Amaranthaceae > Suaeda > Suaeda aralocaspica. The sequence continues at coordinate 1,187,638 of PYUH01000120.1, read as the reverse complement.
CAACATTTTCCCCTTCTCCCAAATTTCCCCCATTTCAATTAATTTTCCAAAAAAAGAAAAAAAGATTGAATTTTTATTACAATGACAACTTCTATAAAGAACAATTTCATGCCACCCAACTTCATGTCTAACCTTAATCAAGCATTATTAAGAAGAAAAGATGCTGAAGAAGATGAATCCTCAAAACCCACTTCATCTTCTTCAAAATCTGAAGATGTCAATGTTGAGGTTGAAGATGAAGATTGTAATAAAAAACCCAGAATTTTGATTACTAATGGTGATGGAATTGAATCTTCTGGAATTACTTTACTTGTTGATGCTCTTGTTAAAGAGGGTCTTTATAATGTCTTTGTTTGTGCTCCTCAAATGTGGGTTTTTTTTTCTTTCTTCTATTTTACCATTTTTTTTAAATGATTAATTATGTTTGTTGAAGTTTGATGATTTTTGATGATGTTTGTTAAGTGGGTGCTTTTGTATTTTGATTTTTGGTTAATGTAAATTCTAAAGTATTGATTTTTGTTGACATCTTAAGTGATTTTGGTACAAATGATCTTAATTAGAGCTTGTTTTAGGGTTTAATGTGAATTTTTTTTGTAAAGTTTTGATTTTTAATCTTCATTTATGTTTGATTTAGAGCTGACTTTTTTTTTTCCTTTTCATTTTGAAAATGTGGCTAATTTATAATTGATTGTTGATGGTAGGGATAGATCATCATCAGGGCATGGGGTGACATTTGGAGAAACAATTGCTGTAAATTCTGTTGAGATGGAGGGTGCCGCTGCTTTTGAGGTTTCAGGTAGTTTTCTGTTGTGAAGTCAACGATTTTCTTCTTAGAATGTAATGTGAGCTTTGCAATTGTCACATTATTATGTCTCAGTTTCAATGATTTGATTTGCTATTTGTTGCTCATTTTCGTCGAGTCGGATTGCCTAAGTTTCTCTATTGAATGTTTCTTATGTTGAATATGAAAAATTGCTGAACAATGTAATTCAGATAATCCTGCAGATTAGCTCATAGTGTAGCCTATAATTGTTGTTGTTTTCAAGTTATCCGTAGTTATGTTTTTCTACATATGAATAGATGAAAGAATAGGTGCTGATTCTAGTCTAGAATAGAAACAAACAAAGAAGACATTTATAATGTTGTGCATGTGTATTCATAACTTGAATAACTAATTTTTGTTTTGGCCATATTTCTGATTACTCATTGATCAAGTAATAGCTCTTGGTAGGACTAGCTTGAAGTTTACTATCTATTGTTCTTGTTGACAACAGGAACACCGGTTGACTGCGTCTCACTGGCGTTATCTGGGGCTTTATTCTCTTGGTCCAAACCTATGCTGGTAATACTCATGCTTGTATAAATTTGCAACATAAGGATTCTTAGTTGGAAGCTAACCAATTTAGTGTCATTTTTAGGTAGTTAGTGGGATCAACAAGGGTTCAAGTTGTGGGCATAATATGTAAGTTGTTTGAGTGCTTTTATAACTTCGGATTCTTATCCATTTGCTTGAAAAGTAAAGCAGTCAAATTTAATTATGCTTTGCTAAGAATTATAATCATTGAAAGAACATTTTCAAAAGCGTTATTTCAAGATATATAATTTTCTCACTTATGAATGTCATGTCACTCATGTACAAGAGTCTAGTGCTTGATTTGTGCTATAGTCTATTAACATTCTTTTTATGATTAAAAAAACTATATTCTAAACCTATTCCTTTTGCTCCTCCATCTGGCTTTGCTTTTGTCATTGATGGACCTTAAGGTTTCACTCCGGTGTTGTTTCTGGGGCAAGAGAAGCATTGATTAGTGGAGTTCCTTCAATATCCATATCGTTGAATTGGTAAAGTTGAAGACTGCTTTTTTGGTTGAATACATAGCTACAATGTCTTAGTTTGTAACTCACTCTTTTACTCGTTATATATATATTCAGGAAGAAGGGAGAGAGCCAGGAAAGTGATCTGAAGGATGCTGTGGCTGTTTCAGTACCGATAATAAATGCTGCTATTAGGGACATAGAAAATGGAGTTTTCCCCAAAAAATGTGCATTCAACATACAGATTCCTACATCTCCTTCAAGAAATAAGGTTCATGTCTTTCTGCAACTTTTTGTTGAATTCTTATGTTCATGGTCTAATGCAGACTACTGAATGTCTGAAGTCTGAACATATCTGTTATTGATTTTTCTGCTTCGAATCTAATTACTTGAATAGAAATCTTTGAATCATGCTTCAGCTTGTGGACCTTTGTCACTTTTGTTTACATTCGTTGAATGAGTGAACATTACAGAACCTGAGGATTCTAGGAGAAGCTAGTTATGGCTTGGTTTTAGTAACGGAACTAAGTTGCTTTTTGTTCATCTTTGTTCATTTATTTTATATATTATTCCACATAACAATAACTGGAAATAAGCTTTGATATTGACCTTTTCGCAGGGTTTCAAGGTGACAAAGCAGAGTTTGTATAGATCTACCTTGTGTTGGCAGGCTACATCAGCCAAAAGGCATTCATACATGTCTAATCAACCTGGTTTAGGCTTTCAACTTGCTCAGCTGGGACGAGATGCATCTGCTGCTGTGAGTAACTCCACTAACATTGTCAATTATTCCTTATAGCTTATTCTTGATATTTAGTCATCTAATGGCATCTGAAATGTTTATTAGGGTGCAGCTCGACATCTGACCGGTCAAAGGAAGATTGTGGAGATTGAATCAGTTGGTGCAGCTGAGAAATCCAATGCTAACCAGGTCAAAAAGCACTTCCGCCTTGAGGTGAGAAAAGCTTTTATTTTATTATTATTATTATTTTCTTTTTTTTTTGTGTGCGTGTTTTTTGAGTTATAAGAATATCAAGTTTACTTTTTAAATTTCCATATCCATTGAAGTTTAAACACTGATCATAGAAAGAGTGGTAGGGCAATTCTAAATGACGGCTCAAGCTTCTTTCTGCACCAAAAGCCTTCAAGCAAATCATCTACGTTGTACATTTTGAACATGGTTGAATCTTGCAGGGACACATTGAAAACATAGCCTTAATTACTAATTGAAAAATTATTAGACTGCTAGTTGCTTTTTTAACATGTTGATTGACATCTTTAGCAAAAAAGTCATCTATTTGAATCTTTCTCAGTTTATCGACAAAGATCCTGATGCAGTGGACGAAGATTCAGATATCAAAGCACTTGAAAGCTATTTTGTAAGTGGAGGATTTTGAGAGGCAGTCCAATGAATGTCCTAGTGCATCTTTTTATATTGGTTTGAGAACTTATTTTTATGGACTAAATTGTGGCATTTGTTTTCAGATTGCTGTTACTCCCATCTCTCTTTCTCCCTACATGGAGTCTGATGATATTCACGAAGCAGCTGCAGATTGGATTACGTCTACTTTCAAACAAGACCAGTAACAACTTCCATTTTATTCGTTAGATCATTGTTAATAGCCATTGTCGTCAAACAGCACATTGTTGGATTGTTTTAGGTCCATATTTTCTCTCTTCTGTTGTGGAAAGAACTGCTTCCATTCAATTTGTAATTGCAACATTTTGTGAATGGCCGCCTTTTTGCTTCTTAGCTACTAGTCCATTTTAAGTTGAGAGTCTATGGGGTTGTGGTTGTTCTCCATGGCTCTCTCAAGTTATGGCTTGTAGCTTTTAACTGTTGAAATTGAGACAAAATTTTGTAAAAGATGTGTTTTTTTGGGTGATGGGTTAAATTAGTTTCAGCTTCACCTCTTACTTACATTCTCAATAAGTGGGGTCCAACTTGGGTTCTTTTTTGCTGTTTCAGTTCGACCAAGTTCTGTTCTTAGAAAACTTCATTGACGAAATAGTAACATTTCTATTCAACTTAATCCATACAAAGCAGAGTCTGAAAGTAAACTTATATTCTAAAAGCTGCTGCTTGACAATGAATTTTCTGTTTTTCGTTTAGGGTAAAGGCAGATAAGCCAAACATGCCTAAAAGGCTCAAACCAATTTCTTTTAATCTGACTTAATTAGGGCTGTAAGTTTGTAACTATGAGCAAAGCAAAAGGGTTATAAAACTTTGCATATGAAGTAATGAATATACTTCTCAAGTTGTCAGTTCTCACACAACAGAAAAATTCTTAATATTAAAGCAACAATGTAAATTTGAAATATCTTAGTAGATTACAAATAGATCAAAATTGCTCGCACATAAACTCATAAAACATTGCACATTAAACTTCAAAACTTATCTATCTATCTATCTATCTGTCCAATACAATCACCACCAAGTCCCAAGTGTACCAACACTACCCTTTTCTTGATAGGACATAAGAATTGTCTCATGGAAGCTCAATAATCTTTGGTCGTTTTCTCATTGAACGACTTTCAGACTGTTGTGGTAGCGAGCCAACTACCTGCATTTTTTCTGATTGTCCTTTGGAAGAACCAGCCTTCTCGTCGTCATCATCATCATGACTATCATCTTCGTCATCACTGCTGCTACTTTCTGATTCTGAAGAACTATCACTGTTATGCTTCAGATCAACAACTTGCTGGTTTCCAGCAACTGCAGCTTCTGCAGCATCCATCGCCTCTTTAGTGTGAAGATCAGCCACACCCAGCATCAAATCCTATATTCATAAAAACAACCTGAGTCTTAGCATAACACTCCTGGTTTCCACCCCAAGACATTAGAAAAAATGGAATTTAAGGTGTACCATTTCAATATATTCAGTACCCTGCAGAACCTCAATATCAAATGCCTCCGGATTTTGCTGCAATTAAATAAAGGTGTTTGTCTTATAGGAATTATGGAAAGTTGCAAATTGTTTTGCAAAGCCTGCTCGGTTAATACCATACCTTGGCATTGAGCTCTAGGGTTTTGTTAGCTTCAGATATTACTCCTAAGAAATCTCTGACCTTACCCATCACTGCACAAGAATTCAGGATTCGTAAAGCGAGATTTTATCATTGCTTACCTACCATCCCTAAATCCAAACAACCCATATATTACAGGTTTTACACAAATTCAATTACCCCATGATTATCGCTTTAAATATCAATTAAGGGCAAGATACCAAAAAACAGCTTTTACTGTATAATAATAAATAATTACTGTAATAATTATTAACCTTGGCTTTTAGGAATTGGAGCAGTAGATAGTTTAGCTTCAGGATTTGGTCTCTTTTCTGGTGATTTCTTGTTCTTCCCACATACTAGCAACGCTGATTCTACTCTCCCCAATCAAAATTAATTAAAATCATTATTATTAAAAATCAAAAACAGTAACAAATATATATTCAGAAAAAAACAAACCGTTAAATGAAGAAGAAAGATCTTTATGCTCCAATTGCAACAGCTCTTTACTTGTCTTCTCCATCTCTCTCTAAAACTTGGACAATTCTAAAACCAGGGGTTTATATATTTTAACCACTTTATATACAATATCGCAACTAAACCAAACAAAACCTTAACCAAATGGGCCTTGGGCTTTTGTCAACAGCCTAGCCCATATTCAGGCCCAATACTGACTCTCTTCTTCTACATTTCAATCTTACTTCGTTTTTTCTCTCTCTCTAAATTCCCCTAAAATGGCAGCTAAAACCCTACTTCGTTCTGGAGCTTCAGTCGTTACTCGATTGCTGAACCCTAATTTAACCCCTAAAACCCTAATTTCTTCTCCTTCGAAACTTTTGGTTTCTCCTTCATTAACAAAATTTCAATCTTTTTTGTTTTCTCCGCAAAACGATGGCGTTTCGTCGACTGATTCGAGATCATCTTCCTTCTTCGATGGTAATTACATTTTTTTACTAATTGATTGATTAAACTTCAATATTTGTTTTTGTTTTTTTTTTTTTTTTTAAATTTGTAATTGGTTGATGGTGAATGGTAGGAAGAGAGAAGATGACACAGGAAAAAAGAATGGAGATTGCGAAGATTTTGAACCCTTGTGGTCAACCTTCTCTTGAATTCTTCTTACCTGATGGTAATTCTACTAATCTTAATATTTTGTTAAATTAAATCAGAGACGATTATTTTTTTTATTTATTTTAAAGAAATAGATGAAAAATTGATGGAAATTTTTTAGACAATGCTGTAAGTTTGAGCTATGGTGGTGCAATTAGATGATTCTTAGGTAAAAGTTACCTACTTATTAGATTGAGGTACTTTGATATACTTTTGGGAGTCCTTTAAGAATAGAGGATTTTCGCAGTGAACGGGGCGATAGTGATTAATTGGATATAATATCATTTCCAGCTGTTTTACGGCCATTGAGCTAGTTTTTGGTACATAAAGCGGGTTTGTCGTTTAGTTTGCTTAGTGCTCGGGTTTATTTCCATCATCATACATTAATAGGAGATTAGGAGGTAATATATGCTAGATTAATTGCAAAGACAATTGGAGGATGCTTTGCTTGAAAAATGTGGGCGATCGACTATGTAGTGGTTTTAAGGTGAAAGTTGATTTGTTTATTAGTTATGGACATGTACATGTTTCTTTCCACCTCCTTGCTGCGAAACCCTTAATTGAAAGTTGAAACTTGTGTATTTTTGGCGATGCAAAGTAAACTGGGTGGCAATATGCCTAAATGTTGTTGCCAAATATTTATTGGAAAAATGCACTAGAGTATTGGATGTAGGGTATCCATGTTGCTCTTTCAATGTAGATTGTAGAAGCAAACTAAGTTCATCAATCGCAATTCAAGTGAAACCTTTTGGAATTCAAATTACAGAGTATGATTCTTCTCGGTCATTGGAGCTCTAATATAAATGAATGTGGACAGATTTTATGAGAGCTAAGAGTTTTCGTCAACTTTCCCGAAATGTTTAGCTTAATTGTTCAAGACATGTAATATGGAAAAATGTCTTCAGCCTTACAAGTTACAACCAATGGACCGGCTCACATGATGTTATTGAAGTTCTGAACTAGTATGTTAAGTTTTCTGCTGTGCTCTGACAGAGGTAAAAATGTACTGAAATGTTAAGTAGGCCTTTTCTTAAAAATAGGTGGGATTAAGTGATGTTTGAGATGATTTGGGAACTTCCATGCAACTAAATCAATTCTGTCTGTAGAACTCACTTGCTAAACAGTGAGGCATTTTCTTAAAAACTTCAATTGTTCAACAACAACGACAACAAAAGAATAAATCAGAATATTTGAATTAGGATTTGAGCTTTGATATATCTTCGACTCCCAGAGGAGCATGTTGGATGCAATTATGAGGAAATTTTTGTTGCAAAGTATAAAGCATCCAAGGATTTCTGAAAGGTTACTAACATACTTTATGTGAGTAGCTCTATACATGTTCTTGCATCTAGTTCTGCTAATCTTTTACTTTTTTTTTTTTTTATGATTCAATTATTCGTTTTATTTATGGTTAGAGTTATTTACTGTTTTTTTATGTTGGAGGAGTGGACCTTTTTAAAGTTAGGTTCAGAACTTTTGATATCCTTTTCAAAGCGAGAATTCCTCTCATATTATTTCACTGCATCACACATCTGTTGTCTGAGTGCATTAGTTTCTTTGTGTGGTCATGCGATCAGAATGAGTAGGAAGAATTGTGACATTTCTCAATTACTTGTCTGGAGCCTAGACTGTTTTAATTGCTTGATCTTGAGTTGTTTTAATATATTGGTAGGATGACAAACTCTCCCTGCTCCTTATTGCTTGCAGTGTTGGCATTCTTGTATGGTATCCTAACATGACTATTGTGTATTATTTCATTTTGCATGAGCTAAAATTTTTGGTGGTTTACAGTTGGTGATTCTTCAAGTGATCCAATGATTTTATTTCCCAAAAGACCCTTCCAGCCTAGTACCCTCCGACGGAAGAGGAATCATGGATTCTTTGCACGGTAAGTCTCAGATATTCTTGTATTCTTCATAACTAAATGCTTCTGAGACAAATTTGAACATTTTGTGTGATTAAATAAGGCTGTCTGGTTGGCTGATGGATAAACTTAGTTTCTTGTTTCCCATAACACTTAGGCCATGACTATCTTTTGCTTCCTTCTCTGTTACTACTCATGCTCCTTAGCCTAAATACAGTAGCTTTTTGTTGCATGCATATATTCTTGCCTCATGAATACAGTACACCATTTGTGTGCTGCTGTATGACTTTAAATTGATAAGAAAAGCGAGTTAAGTCAAGCACAAATTTGGGTTATTATTGAAATGAATTGGAGGGTTAAACAACGACAACAACGATGACAACAACAACAACAAAGCTTTAGTCCCAAATTAACTTAGGTCGGCTAGACATGAATCTCCAAGGAATTGGAAAAGTCACCTGCATAAATGCTCTTTCCATTCTTCCCTATTTAACGCAACTTTTCTTCAAGCCCCAACAACGTCATATCTCCACCAACCATCCTCATTCTAAGTTGCTTAGATTTTCATCTATTCTCCTCCGTCTATCACTTGTTGCTGCTCTTTTAGCCTTTTTACCAATGTCGTACTTGATCTTTATCTTATGTCCTAAGTCCAAATTATCTTTGGGCATTCCTTATTTTATTCTTCCTTGTATGCCTACACATCCAACGTAGCATATACAGCTTTGCAACACTCATCTTATTAAGGTGGGAGCCCGATACACTCATCTTTGCAACCCTTCTTACCATCCTATGTGATCAAGGTATGACCATTAGGCCGATACACTCATCTACTTCAACTAACTTGATATGATCATGTGAGCCTCATTCCCATCCAATTCACCATCCTTTTGAATAATGGATCCTAATTATCAAAGTTATTTGAACATTGAACACTATTTCCATCCACACTAATCGAGCTTGTCAACATGTTCCTTGTTTCGCTAAATCAACACAAAATCATTTGCAAACATCACACACCAATGTATATCTTCTTGAATAAAACTTGTCAATTTGTCCACAACTATGGCTAAAAGGAATAGACTAAGTGAAGAACCTTGATGTACACCAATTGTGATAGACAACCCCTTGTGTTTTAAACACTAGGCCGCACACTTGTGCTAACTTTCTCATGTTTAAATTTGCTGAATGAATCTACTTTGTGTACTTGGTATATTGCAGCAAGGCTACAAAAGGTGGGCGGAGAGTGATTGCTCGAAGAATCGCAAAGGGGCGACACAGAGTCACAGCTTAGACCTTAAGTGTCAATTAATAGTATTTGCTTTCAATCCCTGTAAGATCAACGCGCATAAGGAAATATTAATGGTCTCATGTGCTGGATTAAGCCTTTTATGTTGATGCTGGTAAGAGTGTTGTAATGTTGATCATTCCTGAAGTCAAATCCTGCTCTAATGGTTTATACAAACCTTTGGGTGAATTCCATTTTCAAATAGAATTAGTTGAGAAAAATAATATGCTTGTCATTAAGCTTTCATTTCAGCTCATTTACCATTATAGTTGAGTGTTGAGATATACGAAATTTTGAAAGTAGCTCTCTGTAGAAACGTAACAGCTACTGGATTACCTTGTGCATTCAATTGTGTAGTCTTTGTGGGCACTCTAGTCTGTATACGAAGTCATAGTTTAAGTGATAATCAATCTGAAATTAGAACAACTCAATTACAAGATTATGTGCTACATTTTCATACAAGATTCATAGTAAAATTAGAACAACTCAATTACAAATTTACATTATGTGTTGAGTATTGGGCCTGTTTGGTGTTCAACATGTTTCAGGTATTAAAAAGGATTTCACTTCATAACCTTGTCTCATTCTTCCATCATCACCAGTCACCAATTCACTACTTGTTCAGTTGTACTCTAGTCCTTGTGATTTGTCTTTCTGTTAATAAGTTCCAATCAGCCCGAAAAACCCCCCAATAAATTCAAATCTACCTAAAAACTCAAATTATGTGCTACATTCTATTGGTTTCTTTTCATTGGCGGATTAATCTAAATTAAATTAAACTTAGCTGAAACACTAATTATTAAATCTATTTAAATTGAACCCATGTCATATTACATCACCCAAATCATTATATATCCTTTTTCATTTGAACTGTTCTATTTACTATTTAGCATGTGAAATATGTGGGTACTCCGTACATAAAATAGGGATTGCATCAAAAATGATGGCAACATTGACTATTTGGTTTGCTTCTTAATGTATCAACTTCTTGTCCCTATTTTCATAGCATCTCAAACATTATATTAGAAGCATTTGTTGCTCTAGAATATATTGTTAAAGGTGGCATGTCTTAATTTTGTCAAATTGATGAATTATTATTGGAATCATTAAGAGCTAAGACTAGTAACATACAAGTGATTCAACCATATTTTACTTTAAAAAAAAAAAAAAAAAAAAAAAAAAAA
>PYUH01000120.1:1075344-1176341 GCA_016808085.1 Suaeda aralocaspica | reverse complement strand
GATTCAACCCTATTTTACTTTAAAAAAAAAAAAAAAAAAAAAAAAAGAATTGAACTTTTCTTTTCGAATGTCAGTGGTGAAGTTTGTTTTTATATATTTTATTGTCAATTATAAGAATATCACTGGTTTTTAAACACGCTAATGACATGTGATAATTAAGTGGGCCATATAATTACTTCATAATGCAAAAATATCAAAACTTATTATGGATTATTTTAGCTATAAAATTGGACCCAAATCTGGAAATAATAATGATTAATTTAGTACAAAAAAGAGTGATCGAGCACGCTAAACTGCCTACCAATAAGATGACAAAAGTCAATTTCCCCTGATTAGTGGAAGAAATTAGAGTGATTGCCCATCTAATCATCATATTCATGCTAGTTTTCAATGTTGCATACTTGCATTGCTTTACTAAAGGATAGATTATGGCCCTAATTAAGTTTTGCTTACGATAAGTTGGTGTTTAAGGTCCATGAATAGCACCATTTTTTGTCAACCATGGAGTTTATAGGAATTTTGGTAACTTCATACCCTATATATAGGAGCTTGTAAATGTTAGTTTTACGTGATTTGTGCAGCATTTAGTACTTTTCGGAATCAGAGACGGTCTAACGCAAGGCTTACTGATTTGTAAAATGGTGCATTTGGGACAGGATTTTATATCCTCATGAATTAGTTGCATGACTTGCATTTCCACCAATGATCGGAGACAATCCGTTGTACCTAAAACAACATCGCATATCCTTCAACGTAACGAGTCTTACGGCTTAATGGCTTATCTAGCTAGGGGGTGTTCTCTTAAGAGAAGTTTAGGCTGTAAGTTTTGATTTGGTCCAGCCTAGTTGTTTCAGTATATATATTGTTTCTTAATCTTGGGTCTTATAGGTGTCCAATAAGTTCGAGGTTATGGTCTAATATTTGTATGCATGCAATCACAATTTAGTATTGTATCAACATATCAATTGCAATTTGCAAATTGCAATAACAGAAAGGGAATACATTGTCTCGTTTGATCATAACTTATTGTCAGGCAATTAGATTATTGATTGTCTAATTCAAACTTTTGAATATATATTACTAATTATTGATTATCTCTATTAAAATTTTGATGATTTGAGATCCGGCCTCTAACCAAAATTTAAGGTATCAAATAACGCTTATACGGAGTACTTCGTATTTAATTCAATCAAATAAGAGTATGATTCCTGCTTTTATGTTTCTCAATTTTATGAAAATTTTACTACCTCGATCTAATTCATAATAAATGCAACAAATTGGTTTTTTTTCTACTCATAAATAATATTTCTTTTGTTGCATTTATTCTGAATCGAAGATTGTAAAATTTCTATCCTCTTATAACATAACCAATTTTTCCAGAGGAAATTAGAGACAAAAGACTACCCTACTTTTATACTGATGTGTTTATGTGTCCTTTGTTCAGTACAATCAGCTTATGGAATAACCATTAACTTCAAATACGATCCCTTTCAACCTCATGACAGATCAACATTATTGTACTTTTACAAATTTCATCAACATCTCACATGCAGACAAGTAGTGAGATTTCTTCAATTAGATTGTATTATTATTGTCAACAAGCATAGTTAAACAGTAACAAACTTGCAATTTATGATTTTATTAGTCACAAATCACCATTTATACTACCGTTATGTGTGCCTTTTGATGTAATGTTTGGACTTTAGGCCGAGTCAAATAACTTTACACAGTACAATTGTTTGTGTGTCTCCTTTACTGTTCAACTTTTCTTTTTTCAGACTTAAGACTGAGTCAAAACATTTGCCAAAAGTCAAAATTAAAATAAGTTGCTCGTGATTATTTGTTGGATTAAGAGGATTAAGCCATTTTCTTTTGGATTAAATCAAGTTATTGAACTCAACCTAAATATTGAATTGAATTGGCATGATTGTATAGTAGAACGAAAATTCTAATTGAAATGGACTGAAAAGAACTAAATTGAAAATAATATCTTACGCTTAATTTTCGTCTTACTGAATAGAAAGATAGCTTATTCAATATAGAGATTGCCTTACTAGATTCAAAATGTAAGATATCATGCGTAGCCGTGTAGGGACTTATTAGAATGTTAGTATTTTAAAGGCTAGACGCAATATAATTTTGTCATAGATAAGTCACTAGCTAGTGTAATGCTTTCGAGTGATTATACAATTACTAGTGCAATTGCAGGCTCATGATCTATCCTTTCTATCTAAGGAAAGATTCTTAAGATCATATTTTGCATGTTAACAAAGTAGCTTACACCGCACCTTGACCATCTATAGGCTATTTAGATAATAAGATACATTATACTAATTCATGTCTAATTCAGAGAGAGAGAGAGAGGGGATAGCTCAAGCGGTTAAAGTTTTTCTCCCGTTCTCAGCATGTCATGAGATTGATTCTTACCCCACTCTTGTAGCTCCCTAGCATAAAAAAAAAAATTCATGTCTAATTCATGTTTATGATAAAACTATAATAATTAAATTGCTTAGAGTATGTATCATCACGCACACTATAAATTAGTTATACGTGTGCACAAAAATTAAAAAAAGTTATAGATAGTATTTTGGATCAAAGATAAGAAATATATTGAATTGCTCTGACGATCTCCAATAATCATCAGACTTAAAGTAATGCTAGAAGGACTTGGGGACTAAGTATCAAAGTTACACTGCCCCGAGCACGACTGTAACAGTCGTGCTCGGACAGTCGGCTTATATGCATTAGAGATCCCCCTTTTATCAATGACATCAAGTGGTAGCTAATTAAGGTAGTATATAGTCGGAGTATACTAGAGATTCAGCTTTCATCATTCACTCAATGAACTAACAGTTGTCTGAGGTTATTATCAAGGCACAAGGTTCAATATAAGGAGTTGACTTACACAATATGAAATGAAATGAAATCATATGATTTGGTTCACATATTTGTACTGTGAAGATTTTCTGTGCTACTGTGGGGTGAAGAGAGAGATAAAAATATATCCTAAAATAACAAAATATATATATATATATATATATATATATATATATAATTTGAATAAGTACTTCATCCACTAACAGACATATAAGTTCCTCAATTAGAAAGCTTTTTTTGACAGAGAAATAACTGATTCTTATACATTTTATTTATATTAAGAGATTTCATACTCTTTTATAGTTAACTCTTCCTTCTGAAATTGTATTACATGTAGGTCCAAAATTCCATTTTTTTTATTTTATTTTTATTGTAGTATGTAAACATGTGAAACCATATTCTATAGTTAACATCCTAAGCAAATTATATTTCTTCCTTGAGGCCCTGAACTAGGAATATTTAGGTTTTCTTCTGATGGAAATTTCAATTAATTATAAAATACACCAACACATTAATAATACATTATTACATTGTGTTCAATGATGACAAATTAAATTGTATATTTGAAGCTAAATATCCATATATTCCCATATTTATAAAGATAGAGGTCTAAGAAATAAATGTTATAAAAGCTTGAGTTTACTATAATCAGGCATTCCAACAGCTAGTGCTAGGGTTCATAACAACTTGACTGCTCCCATCACATGGTAATAAGGCTTTTTTCGCTGCTGCTGCCGCGGAATATGATAATGATGATTGAGGTGGTGGGGGTGATGATGAGGCCGATGATGATGATGGAATCATGACATGACGGTCATCATCCAAATCAATGTAGTACGACTCCATTTGCTGGTTTGGGATACATGATGATGATGAGGCAAGAAACGACTTGTGAACAGCATGATGACATGAAAAGTTATGATCATGTTGAGATGGTGATGAAGATGTCATGCTACAAAGCTCACCCTCGAGTGATGCCATAGTTTCCCATTTCGGTATGGCCATTGTTTGGTCCTGATCATCATAAAGAAGCGGTGGTGGATAAGCCGAGGATTGTGGGCATGAGCCTTGTTCTTGGATTACAAATTGATGATTAACATCCCCGACTTGATCGTCGAATGAATCTTGGAAGCCTAATGATGAAGGCAATGTATTATGATAATCATAAGAAGTGATTGAGGGTAGCAAATTATTAGGGGTGAATTGATGCGAAAGAATGTGGTCATTGGTATGATTATGATCAAAGCCTTGGGTAATTATTGGAGTTGTGTTTTGATTATCATTACATTGATTAATCAAAAGACTAGAGTTATTATGAGAGGGTAAAAAGGTGGTAAATCCTCCAATAATAGCATGATCATGTGGTAATAAATGACTTGTAGAAGGAATTATGGGAAGACAATTAAGGTGATGGAGATCATTAGAGATAATACTAGGACTGGTGTTGGAATTATTAGCAGCAGCAACTTGAGACAAAAGCTTTTTCTTAATGCTTGAATTCCAAAAATTCTTCACTTCATTGTCTGTTCTTCCTGGTAAATACTTTGCTATTTGAGACCATCTGCACTCATTTTCCACGAATTCGAATTTCTTAATAACGTAATTAAGAAAATAAAGGTTCATTTATATAATAATAACGATAATCTAACCTTTTCATTTCAACCATATATATCGCTCAAAAAAAGAGGTCAGCGTAATATTTTACAATAAAAAAGAATATATTTTATTTGAATAAACGATGATAAAATGTACTACCCTTGTCCTAAAACTTTAAGCAAATAAACCAATTGGCCATCAAAAAGACGATGAAGAAAAAAAAACGTAAATTATACTCCGTGTATTACGTAATTTCAAATAAATTTAATATGGACATGCATGAAACATATGATTTTTCATGTAACAAAAAAAATATAACGGTTGAAACCCAAGCAAATGAAACGGTAGAACGGGTATGAATCAGTTGAAACTAAAGTAATGAGATTAAAAAAAGGTTGGGTAATAAATACAGTAAAAAGTGAGGGAAAAAAAGGAAGAAGAAGAAGAAACAACTTACCTGTTGCCTAGAATTCTGTGGAGGTCAATGATGAGAGCAGCTTCTTGTGGTGAGAAACTTCCACGTTTGAGGTCTGGTCTTAAGTAATTTATCCATCTTAACCTGCAACTCTTTCCACATCTTTGCAACCCTACATCAATCCAAAAAAAATTAAAAAAATCAAAACTTGAAAAAAAAAATTAAAAAAAAATTCTAACATAAGAATGACTGAAGAATATGTAAAAAGATTATTGTATAGCAATCGGTTTTCATCCTTCAAAATTAGGGCTTTAAATTTGTTGATCAGACATTAGTGATCGGTTTTTGAAGAATACTCATCAGACGAAAAGAATGCAAGGGATTATTGAAATTAAAGATAAAAGATGTAACAAAGAAAAATAAAATAACACAAATGATCTATTTATTTATTTATTTATTAAATGGTGATCCTTATATATTTATTCGATCATCCTATGGAATTAGGGCGTAAGCTCATAAAAAAGACTCAAGGGTGGATCGAAAATATTGAAAAATTTCAAAGTAAGAGACGGGAATTAAGAGAAGAGATGCAAAAATGAGTGACTGTTTACCAGCAAGGCGAGGGACGGAGCTCCAGCAACCATGGCCATAGGTGGTAATGTAGCTGATGAGCTTCTCATCTTCTTCAGGAGACCACAAACCTCTCTTAACTTTCTGCTTGTTACAACATGTGTGATGCCCCATCATTTATTAAGATATTTGATCTGATCACTCTACTTTAATTTGCTATAGTTCTAGTAACACTATATAATATATATATATATATATATGTAACCACTTCCTTCCAAAAAATATTTAATCTTGTTAATTATAAAGTCGAATGAACGAACAAAAATGATAAGATAATGTGAATGAACAATAGAATTGATCGAAAAGATATTTAGGAGGATGCTGTTTTTGTTTCCTTCATGACTTGAATTTTTTTAGAGAGAGAAAAAGGGAGCTAGAGAGAGAGGGGGGGGGGACTTTTTTTTTTGTATGTTGAAAATTCTAAGTGTAACAACATTTTAATTTGAAGGGAAGAAATAGAATTTTAAGGGTAAAAGAAGTATAGGAGCTACCAAATGTCTGTGATTTATTGGCTTATAATAGAGAAGAAGTTGGAATTTTCAGTATTTTCATGTTCATAGTGTGGTCACCCTAGTCAGCATTAATTCTTTTATCACAATTTTTTTATTTATTAACCTTAATTTATTGATAAAGTACTTCCATGTTTTTTTTTTAAAATAAATAATATTTTTAATGAGAGCTATGGAGTATTATTAATTGATTGAAACTTGATTAAGAAAACAAGGTATCCTTATAGAGTGTAGCCGGTAATCAATTTCGCTCGTACTAATTATAATTCGACGGATTAATAATATATGGCGGTTGAATCTCTAGGTCCTAATCAAACCCGTTTAATAAACGAGGATGTACCACACAACCTTCTTATTTAGATGTGTAAACTAAATCTACTAATAATTTAATTTTGTGTCAATTTTGATTTAAATGAATTGACACACCATTTACGGTTTGCCCCTCATGTTCATAAAAAATTAAAATGTGAAAGGTTGTGAATTGTAGATAAGGTCAAGGTGACAATTTGGATTATATCCACTAGACAATAGGAGTTACATTTTAGGGGGCGTAGTGCCCTTTTCCTTTAATTCTAAGCATTTTTCATTTTGTTCCATACCTTTTCATTATTTTTTACACATTATTAGGGCATGTTTAATTCAGCTCAAAACAATTGAATTGAATTGAACTAAATTGAGCTGAAATGAAAGTTTTTATTATGGATTAATGATTTTTAATTATGGATTATGGATTATTGATTTTTAATTATGGATTATCGATTATTTATTTTTAACTATTGATTATTAATTTTTAACTATTGATTTTTAATTATGATTATTTATTTTTTTACTATGATTTTTATAGATTGACTATGACTATTAATTTTTAACTACGGATTATTAATGATTCTTAACTATAGAGTAATGACATAGTAATAATTTTGATATTAATCTACTGATAATTTTTTAAAAAAAAAAAAACGTTATTGGTAGTTTATATTTTATGAAATAAAAACCAGTAATACATCTTCATATTTTTAGTAAATAGTAATCCACTTATGTGATATAATAATATTTTTGTAAACAATAATAATAATAATAATAATAATAATAATATGAACAAACAATATTAGGAACAAATCAATTAGCTTAGTAAAAATAATAATTAGCAAAATAAAAGAAGAGCAAGAAGGTAGAAAAAAGTCACACTTTTGGCTTGCTACAAGCTGGGCTCGGGTTTCTGGCTTGAACTGAACTAAACTGATTTTAAGATGAAATAAACAGGCCCTTATAACGAATCATATATTAACGGACTCAATTCTCCGCCTCATCTAACCCATTCAACCCTAATTAATAAATTTATAAGTTTTAATAATATATCTAGCCCATACATATTACTAAATTTAAAAAAAAAAAATTATAAAATCATAAGGGTTGAGAAGTATGATCATCTAGATCATGTAATCACTTGCATCAGTTACATATTCAAGTGAGAGAAGTGACGATAATTAATATTCATAATGGAATAGGATTAAATTTATACTGATATATGTTTCAATGACATTTTACCTTGAATTGCACAAACAATCAAACGAATGCAATCACGCGCTTTGGATCATCCTTAGATAATAATTTTTGGTGTAAAAAATAACTTGAAAAAGAAAAGTATTAAAATAATAATAATAATAATAATGAATAAAAATAAAAACAGCATTTGAATGTGCCCTAGCTAACCTCAATTTTTGAATCTATGATCAAAACAATTATTGAATTTATCCGTACATGTTTAGATCCATGACTCATGACAAAAGTAACAATTTGTGACCTTTGTGTGAGATGTTAAAATGGACTATGGACATACTATTGTCTCAAAAAAAAAAAAAANGATGAGTCGAAAAATGGTGCTGTTGATGGTAGTGGTGTTATCATTCGCGCTACTAATGATGAGTCAAGTGGATTGCAGGGTGATTCGAATGAAAGCTAGCCATGGCAACTGCGATGAAGGTGGTACAATGAACGAAAATGGCAGTGGTATGATTGAATATGGTGTTGCATCTAGTACCAATGATGATGACAACATGAGTAGAATTGTAGGTTCAATGATAAGCAATTTGGGTGCTAAATTTTATTCGGGTCCTAGTAGAAGAGGAGCTGGCCATTAAGCTATTTGCATTACATTATAATTGTAATTGTTGTAGCATATATATTGTATCTGGAACAAAGAAAATGTAAATGCATGTAGAGTGATTTGATTATTGATTATTTCATCTACTTAATTACTTCATATTTCCACTCAAAAAAAAAAAAGTAATGTACTTTATGTTTCGATATGACCTACTTAGTTTTATGATTTATTTTGTGTTCCTTGATGTGAGCATACGATCAGAGAATTGATTATTGTTCAAAAAAAAAAAAAAAAAAAAAAGAGTAAATAATGGACATACTATAACATAACCATATACAGGATAATTAATCTATATTTACACATGTCACACATGCAGTGGATCTGAATGATCCACGTGGCTTTAGATGAAAAGGCACAATATGCACAATCCACTAAATGGGATTCTTACAAATTCAGTTTACAATGTGGGTCCTTCATTTTATTCTGATTTTATTTTTAATTTGTTGATTAATGGTTGAATGTGTATAACTGTATAAGTATATTGTCTCAAGTTTGAACTCCTTTATTTTGTTCCATAGCAACGAAATAGAGAAGAGGGTGATCGAACGAATTGAATATAGTATTTCCTTTTAAAAAAAAAAAAAATTGAAGATAATGTTAGCGCAAGAAACATGTATATAATGTATTGAATGGGGAAATGTCGAAATTACCCCTGTGAGATGAGTTACTAGCATCTCACAGTGAAACACTAGTAATTCCCCAATAAAAATTATTACTTCAATCTTATATTAGTTGCAACAATTAAATAATTTTTATCTCACAAATAATACTTAATTATTACAACTAATATGTAACGAAGGTAATATAAACATTGGACAAAAAAGCAAATAATTTGAGAAAATCACAAAGTATTCTTTCTTTATTTAAATATATAGGAATAGAAAACATTTTCCATGATAGTAACACAAACTAACATTAAAAAATAATGAAGAGTATAATGCATGTGTACTCCTATATTTAGGAAAGGCTATTTCCTAACTCAAGTACTCAACCAAACAAGTACGGAGTAATTAAATAGTATTACACTATTACAAACAAAAGTTACAAGTATTTATGTATTCTTATTATTCTAGGTTGATCTATCTCTGATCAAAAGTTAGGTTGATTTATTTCTGATCAAAAGTTCAAAGTGTATTAAAAAGTTTGATGTAGAGGGTATCATATGGTTGATATAGCTACCAATTGTTTGTGTGGAATTAATTAATTAATTAGCCCTCTAATCTCACTGTTAAGTTGTCATAGTCAAAATGTGCACTGTACCTTTTATTTTTAGGAATGAAAAGTGCTTTTTGGCATCAAGGTGCTTATATGTTAAAATCAAATGTACAGTAATTTACTTTTTTATAGTGGCAAAATATTAACTTTTAATTATTAGAAAGAGAATGAAAATGGTTGCTTCAATTCTATTGTCCTATTATATTATGTGATGAATTGATCGATGTGCCTAGTATCAAATACGATTCTATAACTCTCAGCTAATTTTATTGTAGTAAATTCATCTGCATGATCCATGACATGAATCTAGATTTTTTATAAGGAGTGTATTTTCAAATTATTCTAGAATCTATAAATTTCGTATACATGTTCTCCATCAATCGTACTAATTTAATTAATAGAAAAGACAACTTGTATTTATAAATTAAGGGTTTATTCTCTTTAAATTAATTATTTTAAACTTAACATATATGATTGGTCTACAATGGATAAAATCATGTGTGGCGCTCTAATGTTCTTACCAAATAACGTATTGAATTAGTCTTAAATACGGCCTTCCATACCATATTGAATTGGTGCGGCAGCCTAATGAATATAAAAACCCATTAGCAATTTTAGTTTGAGCCCAAACGAAGCTCCTGTCCTATTCTTTTTGTTTTCTTCATGTGATTGTATTATTGTGGTTTTCTCTTTCCCTCTCCACTACCATTCTCTTTCTCTCTCTTCTTTCTCATTCATTTCTGTTTTCTGCCATTTTCTCTTTCTCTCTCTTCTTTCTCATCCCTTTTTCTTTCCATCTTTTGCTCCACAAATCTCTTCAATCTTTTTCATTAATTTTAGTTTCCAATGTTATTTTCTACTTTCCATCATTTTTTTAAGCTCGATTTTTCCTAAAATCAAGTTTTTCGCCAAACAAAGGAGTAAATTTTGAGTAGCGTCAAAAATCAAAATAATTAAATTTAATTAAATTCGTCCTTTTTCATCTATGATGCATGTTTTAGGTTTGAGACTGTTGTGATTTTTGCTCGATTGTCCTCAAATTATGTTTTCATTACTATATGTTATATTTAATCTTTATTTTTCTAACTCAGAGGTTACTAATCTTTGTTAAAGGGTCGGGGTTACTTAACTTTCTGGGGGCTATTAATCTTTGTTGAAAGGGTTACTTAACTTTTTATGGGGTTACGAATTTTTGTTACGTTGAAGGGGGTTACATAACTTTTTCTGAAGGTTACTAAACTTTGTTGAAGAGGTTGCTTAACTTTTTCTGGGGGTTACTAAACTTTGTTGAAGAGGTTACTTAACTTTTTCTGGAGTTACTAAATTGATTCAAGGGTTACTGGTCTTTGTTGATGAAGGGGTTACTTAACTTTTTCAGGGGGTAACTTAAATTTTTCAAGGGTTTACTAGTATTTGTTAAAGGGGTTACTTAACTTTTTGAATGCAATTAGGCTTTAATACTGATGTTGAACTTGAAAATTTATTAGTTTTCTGAATTAATTGTTTAGAAGAAACGCATGCATAATTCTATGAAAAAATCCAGAATTCAATGAATGTAGAAGAATGGAGAAGAAAGGAGATAGAAAATGTTAGGGCTTCTCCCATTTTTGTTCTGCGTGTGTTTTGTTTTTCACAGCTTTAAGCGCGTTTTCTTTTTGGTTTTCTGACGTTGTTAGATATTAAATGTTGTTTTGTACCGCACGCTTCGGTTTATGTGCGGCATGCTGCACAGAAAACGCGCTCTAAGTTTTCACATCACAAAAATAAAGTTGTTTTATCTGTAAGATTTGTACCAACTTATAATCCAGTAATCTTATTGGTTCAATTGAGCAATTCAAATTTTTATTTTGTTTAATATAAAAGTAATCTTTCTTAATTTTACAAGTATATATTTATCATTGGGGTAAGTTTTCCTTGATTTTGAACTTCTAATATCACCTTTTACTCCATTAAAATAACTCTATTTATTTAATCATAGATTATAGTATATCAGTATAAGTAAGTAGCAATACATACAACTCCGTATTAATTAATAATGTGACCGGCTACATACAAAAAATTAAATTACGTCAACAAGCATTGTACTCATGAAGTCAAGAGAGGTCGAGTATATCCAAGAAAGAGTTGAGCTAAAGACTTATGTGTAAGTCAATGCTTCTTTTCAACGGAAGAGGGTTAGGGCAAAGGAGGGTATTTACTACTATTTAATTGTGTACTATGCCTAAGCATTACTCCAACGTTTATCCACAACTTTTCATCGCAAATCAAATAATCAATTATGCGTTAGTTCGCCAAAATCTTTCCTGTTTTTTCTACTCTAGTACAATTATTCCAACCAAGGATCGAAGGTAGTATCTCTAAATAGTGTTTGACTAATTTCAATCACATCAAATTCACCTCATCTCTCAAGTCAGCTTCTGTTTTAAGTAATTTGGCGTGACATCATAAAATTATTACTTCCATTGGAATATATGATTTGTTATTTGCTCGGTAACATTTTCATGATAGATGCCCTGATGTCCATGGTACAATTGGTTTATAACTTAACTAAAAGTTATTCATTTGATTTAAAATTAGTACTCCTTTCATTCCTATTTGTTTACATTTTGACTTGTTCATATGCCAATGTAGTTGATTGACCTTAAATATCTTTTGTTGTGTATATTAATAACATATACATTGAGACGAATCAAACAAGACCCCATATGATTATATTATATTTTATATATTGAAAGTATTTCAAAAATTCTTTCATCTTATAAATAGTGTCAGATTCCAAATGTATCAAACATGTAGGAATGGAGGAAGTAGTAATTTTTAGGACATTTTATATCAAATGAACAAAATTATATTACTACCTCTATTACGATTTAGTTGCAACAAATATTATTATATACCTTACAAAGTATTATTTTTGTTATAATAAAATCGTGACGGATGTAGTATTACTCACCTTTTGGTTACCTAATAAGATACAATCGATAGTACTATACAAATTGTGACAAATATACGTAATAATCAACCAAACGGGTGTGACTCACTATTTGACTATGAATAATTCATTGATCAACTCAAGTCAAAACTAGTACGCATAAATATATTTATAGTAGTAGGCTAAACTTTATGATGAATTTTCCTTAGGAGTAGTGTTCGACTGTTGCTAGGCTAAACATGATTCACGCTAATTAGTAATCCGAATTAAGTATTTTGCTTAATATAATACGAATTATGGTTAATAACTAAAGACCTAGCCCAAAGAATATTCTTAAATCCATTGACAGCTGGCAAGTGCTCATCAATAGCTTAGGTCATATCGCATTGACTTAATGACACTCCAATCTTCAACTCTTCACTAATCTTTTTGAGACATTATGATTATAATCTCTTTTAAACTTTTATTAGTTTTGACGAGATGATCTAATTATAATTACTAGATAATTAAAGTCTAAGCTTTGCTCCAAAAGTTGACCTTCTATAAGCAAGCCCTTCCAAATTATACTCAACGACATTTTACATGCATTTACCATGCACCACTATCGCACACCTGCGAGAATCTCCTTTCCTTATTTGTGGATTGTTGCTTTTATAAAGCCATCATTTTGATTATTAGAATATAAAGAGGCCACATGCAAACCCTATTGATCATTTCGATTTTACATACAAGTGATAAAACTATACAAGTATACAATTGAGGCGAAAATGTCTTTATAATCAAACACCTTGGTCTACGTTTCTACTAGGTTTGAACAAAAAACCATGGTAATTGATAGAGTATATACAAAATTGTATTTGTTTGACCCAGCTATTCGTTGGACTTTTATTTTAAATAATTTTAGCCTTTTGTTTGAATTGGACTTTGATTTTAATATAGCATCAGCAATAGCATAACAAATATAGTTTAAGAGTCCATGTTGACATGTTGCATGCACCTTATTTAGACTTTTCGTTGAGTTGATCTCCGATGATGATAGTTTAGAATAGCCATTTAGAATTATAAATGTGCTGATTAACTCCTATATATTTTAGTTTAAACTTTAAAGATATCCAATAACATCATTAGCAACCACCAAAAACTTTGAGATCGACCGCAAACTTTCTGCTAATTAAACAATTTCAACGTTATAATTAAAGTACTCGTATATGTTAGAAAGATAATTGCTGACGTAATGAAGTCCAACGTGAACTTTGACATGCATGGAGGATTGATGACCACGTCTAACATAAATTACAATAAATATACTCCATGTTTTGAAAAAAAAAAATAATAATAATTAATTAAGAGACTCAAAGTTCAGTACTTAAGTGGAATAATGTGTCACTAGCTACTTACTTTTGTTTCATGTTATTTGTCGTGTAAAAAAACAACAAATTATTATATGCATGTTAATGGTTTAGAATATCAATGCATTATTATTTGTTAATTCTAAAGATCTATGAACGAATTAGCTACCATATACTTTAAAATTTGTAGGGAACATATTGAAATGTGGACATAATATATATGCTAAAGTTCATAATATAATTCAGCACTAGCTAAATCGTTACAAGAATAATTGAACATATTATAGGAGTAAACGTTTTGTTTGGAAACATACATTTAAAATCGAGTAAAATCCTATATGTGAAATGGTAAAATGGGGGCCACTAATATTCTAGATGAAGGAGGTTGTTCATAGAGGTACTACTTTGATTGTGTTGATTGTAAGCTTAAATTGGAAGGAAATATCAAGCATAAGGAGATTTCTTTTAATTAATGTAAGCACATGCATACAATTAATGATTGCAGGACTCTTTGCTTATTTTGTTGTGTCTCTTTGGGACACTTGTTTTAACCCTCTTGTTTCTTTTCCCAATTTTATTTTACTATATCAAACCTTAGCATGATTTTTGTTACTCATCATATCATTAGAATTATAATGAGTACTCATTATTGGATACGTCACTGGTATATAATACGGAATATGTAATAAAGAATAACAAGAAAGATTAGCCGAAAATCGGCCATAACATAATAATGTAATTGGTCGGTTGGTTATGTTCGACAACAATATAATAGTGTGTTGATTATTTCCAAATACTGATGAACAAAGATATTACACCGATTTATAATCAATTTCTCTGAATGGTTATCAATTTATTAGTACTCCGAGTGAGCTTAGTTTTGAAGTTTAACTTAAAGTCTATTGACTGAAAATACCTATTTATTCCTATAAAAGATATGAATAACTCCAACATCAAGGATAGATGCAATTAATACTTGTTCTAGGTTGCATAATGACTACTATCAGATGAATGGGAGTCTAAGCTTTTATCAGAATCTTTCTATGAGTAGCAATTCATCAAAATAGATTAAAAAAAAAAGGTGTGTGAATTGGAAACTGCCACATGTTGCTGTTCTGTGATGCACAAAGAAGTAAGCCTCAAACATTCCTACGAATAGTAACTAGCTCAGCTCATTCAGACAAAATATTGATGATGGATATTAAATAAAATAAAAATTAATCAAAAATAAAATAAAATAAACCTTTATACTCAGTATTTCATTTGAGAATTTTTATTATCTTTTAACAACAAAAGAAGTGTTAAAAAAAAGTGTATTTCAACCTAAGTTAAAATTTATACACAAACCTTTTCTATTCGTTTTTGAATTTGACAAGATTTAATATGACTTGATGATGGCTTGATTATTATTCATCAATACTCTTTTTTTGCTCTAACCTTTTCATCTAAAAAAAATTAGGTTGAGTATTTATACAAAACCTAGATAACATAAGATAGGAAACAATCTGTTTAAAAGGTATATACTACCATAAACTGTCAAATATCTTAACATAAATAAACCTAAATTATATTATTCTCCTAATTATATCTAGGAAAAATATATCACACATCTATTTTCCGATATTATCTCTAACAAAAATGCTTTAATTTTAGATATTGGAACAATAATAAGACAATCAACATGTGTATGTGTTTTACTTTTCTCTTCTCAAATCACAATAATTACGGAGGTACAAGAATTAGAATATTTTTTTTATTGAGGGATAGCTTAGTTGGTTAAAACTTTTCTCTCATTTTAAAGAGATTTTGAGATCGATTCTCATCTCGGCTTAGTAACACCAAATATTAGGATTTTTTTTTTTTGTAATTTTAATTACTAAGTTTGCTAAAAGAAGGAAGTCTATTCTAAAATAAGAAAAGAAGCTCTAACCAACTCAACAATATACCCCTCAATGTCATTAAAACTTACGCAAGAAGTAGTAGAAATTTGAAAAAAGTAATTTTGATACTGAATTAACCAGCATATATCTTTTGTTACTAGTCTTGTAGAATGTTCTACATATCCGTACAAATAGACAATATGGAAATCTATTCTTTTTTTTAAGGTACAAATTAAATGGAAGTCTATTCTACAACGCCACTTCAAATCAAATCTTGGTATTGTGAATGTGTTTAATTTTACAGTACAATGTGAATATGTGATTGAAACAAAAAAGATTCTTGTTTAAGAACTTAGAAAGTTGACAATTTGTACCAACCGGTACACCATATTATATTCTTGTGAATAATTGTGTGTTCTCAGTTTGCATATAATAGAATTCTATGTGCTCTTTACATCCACGGTGCTTTATCTGCCCTAGTCACAAGTTCACAATCATACATGTTATGAACGTACGACAATCGTGAGTCTATAGCTTGCTCTAAGGAGTATTCAAATACTTTATTGATACTACGTATATTTTCATATTTAGTTACGTTCCTTCCTTCTGTTTTGATGTCATGACAAATTTTATAAGGCCTGTGTCTTTAATAGATAGATATTCATCATATACAAATCTCACGGAGATTCTATCGTAAAATCAATTGAAATTGAGAGGGTTGATGGCTTGTGCTTTTAAGCATATGAATTGATTCTCTTAACATTACAAAACCAATCTTGTAAATCTTAATTGTCGTATTATTTTTTATCAAGTCCACCAAATTCAATAGAAAATTTTGTTAAGTCTAATAAAAAACAATTGTCTATTAGAACTGAAGTTGCAATTTGCAAACTAATACATGTATTTCCATATTCCAAGATGATTTTTAACAATCCAGATATTTGACATACAAAATAAAAAAGCCCAAGTTTTTGGCCCCAATCAAGTCTCAAAAACTTGTGGACAAATGGGAAGTCTATAAAGCAAAGCACCAATAATGACAAAAATGGGATACAAAATAGCTACACGGCTACACACATGAACTACTTTTGGTAGTGGTACCCACTTTGCCACAAATTGAATTTAGTAGCCTAATTTTTTAGGGCCTGTTAGATTTTGGGCCAATTTGATAATTGTGTGTACATTGGGCTATATTAGATGACCTCAAACAAATTGTGTAATCCAAAACCTATCAAAATTATGGGCTACAAAGTTATATCTAGAAATAAATGGACACATTGTCACGACAAATTATAGCTTAATAAATGCAGCAATTACTACTAATTCACTACACATTCTATCTAAATGGAACAAGTAATTGCAATCAAAATGCAATTAAAAAGAAGCTACTAATATAAGTTTTCTTACATTTTAAGTAATTTGAACATTATGGAAAAATATACTAATATAGTTTTCTTACAAAAATAAAGTTTGTGGTTCAATAGAAGCATATAATCACGTTAAATTTTAAAATTCACAAACTTATACATCTTAAATCATTCACCTTTCACAACAAAAACATCACACAAAACTTTTACTATGTATCATGTTAAAGCCAAGCTTCCTTGTATAAACTTTCACAAATGTTCACCCTTAATTCCTTCTTGTTTCTTTCTTTTGTTGCTGATTGAAGTCATATGTGAAGAACAACAAGCTGTTGAACTCTTCAATGGAATCAGAAGAGCAAAAAAAAAAAAAAAAAAAACTGTAGTTTTAATTGGCAAGCGATCTTCAACAATTTCTCCAATCATATTTGTCAACATGAAAAGGCGGATAAAGATCTCCACACAAAGGAACTGAATAAGAAACTGCATCAACGCTGGTTCGAGCTTCCCCACCAAATCTTGTTCTTGTCCAAGACATATGATGATTCTGAATTTCCTTCAGTGGTTGCCGTCTCTGAAAACTTTGCTGCTGTTGTTTAGCTTTGTTTGATGCTGTAAGGTTCATGTAACGCGGTTTGCTGCTACCACTCTCGTCTGTTGCTGTTCTGCTTGTAGTACTACTGGACACTGGAGTTCTGGATGCTGATAAAGATGAGGTAGATGTAGAGGTTGGCTCAGAAGAAGCACGTGCAATGTGTCCAAGAAAATTAGGCCGTCTCACAATCTTCACTGGTGAATCGATTCTTCCAACATTTTCTGAATTGTTGAATTTTGAGGAAACCTTAGAAAGTGGTGACGAAAATGGAAGCTCACTTCGGACTTCCTCCATCAACCTAGTTTCCCATGGTTTGCTAGCCATCCAACGGTCCAACCAACTCCAGCCAAAGCTGTTCTTATCAAGTTTAGGAGGCTGAGAAGTTACACTGAATGATTTGTGCTTTGGAGGGTTCAAATTCGGACTGCCTCTGAATTGCTGTAACACAGGAAAAAAAACAGTTTGTCATGCTGATAAAGATAAACAGAAAGTTCTGCATAACTTGTAGCTTATACCTGTTGTGTAGCTGCATAAGAAATTGCCCTCTCTCTTTTGATGGCTGCTTCCTGCCTCGATTGCAGCTTCGTCCTGATTTCCTCCGCGCTTCCCCTACCATCACACCATTCTTCCTAAAAGATGCAGACAAGAGTTTGTTATTGTTAATCAGAAGATCAGAACACAATCATCTGTCAATTGTTATTCATGTTGACAGTTGCAGAAGTAGGATTGTTACATCACCTCGGCTTGCTTGACAGGATCATTGTTAACCAAACTCAACTCATCGCCTCCTTCCAATGTCATCCTAACACGTTGTGCCTTGACATGTGCTTGAGCTCTAACAAGTGCCTGCATACACCTTAGAGTTACAGCTGCCTGCTTTCGTACTAACCGACCTCTAACTATAGCTTGAAGCTTCACAAGCGATTTCAAGGCCCTCAACGCCCGTTTTGCCTGCCATTCATATCAATAGAATTTGTACCACTTATCATTATACTGAATAGAATAACATCCCTAATTCCCTATGCCTCATCTTCATTATAAAATAGTGATTCTATAACCCTTCTCAATTCTTAAAACAGCAACATTAGTAGACACTAGACAGTTGATTGAAATAATTCAATCTACTCCATAAAAATCCAAAAGTCACAATATTATCGAGACAGTTTAATGGATTTGATTTAGTGCATTACAATCCAAACACAACTTCCAAGACATAATATAAAATTGGAACGATACAGAGATGATTAGCACGGCTCTTGCGTAGGAGCACAAGCACATTTCCCACAAGAACATTCTACCACTTTAAAATTGGGCAAAAGCAACACAAATCATATTCCTTAAAACTAGCTAACAATGATCAACCCCTCAATCTACCAAAATCTAAACCTTTTCCCCCAATACACCTCTTATTCTCTCAAACTCTCAAATGTCATTTCACAAAATCTAAACCTTTTCCCCCAATACACCTCTTATTCTCTCAAACTCTCAAATGTCATTTCACATTTGCACGTTGCAATCACATGTACTCTAACATAACATTTACCTATAATTTGTTATAAATATAAAATCACAACATACCATCAACTACAAGCAAAAAATAACATTTACCAAAAACTTTCTCCAAATAAATTTTATTTGAAAACAACTAAAATCTATCAAAATTCTCCTACAACACTTGCAAAAACCAAAACCAAATAACAAATTATAATTCAGAATACACACAAAAAAAAAAAAGAATAAAAAAATCACAAACAAATTGTAACAAAAAAAAAAAAAAAGATTAATTATACCAGAAAAGCGCGAAAAGCAGTTTGAATACGAATAGCAGCCCATTCTTGACGAACCAACAAGAAATTCTTGGAAGGAGCTCGAATTACGGCAGCCATTGCCGCATTCATTCTTGCATCAGCAACAGCCGTTGATGTATGATCAGACGGCTCACATTGTGGCACTTTGATTGATGGGTTTTTCCAAAGCCTCCATCTTTTTCGAGTTTTCGCTGACCCCACTTTCTCCTACACATTTTTACCATCATCATTCAATAAAAATATATTAAATTAACTCAACATTATACAAGAAAAAAAAAACAAATAAAAATCAAGTCTTTAAAAAAAAGTTCAATTTTTTATGTTTTTGTTTGTTTTGTTTTGCTTACATGATCATTTGGGTGGTGTTTTTTTGAGGAGATTAAGGATTTAAACCAGTTTGCTGAAGCACCCATTTTGAGGAAATCGATGTAATTTTTGGCAGTCTTTAAGGTTGTCCAAAAAAAAAAAGAGAAATTTTGAGAATGGAAGTTTACGTTGAAGTGTTAGAAATGGTAGTTTTTGAGTTCGAGTAGAAAGAGAAAGAAAGTGGGGTGTTTGAAATTTGAAAATTGGGAGGTGAAAGTGTAACGGTAATTATGAGAAATGAAAGGAGGGAATTTGAAGGATTCAAAAATGCTTTTTTGCTTTTTCCTAGACAATCTTCCTTAATAAAGGATGTTTTCAAGGATAAAGGTATTTCTCTGTCTTCATTTGGCTTTGTTTTTGGCTTTACTCTCTTTTTCTTTCATTTTGGCTTTTGTTTTTGGGATTTTGTTTCATTTGAAAGTTCTAATGAGTGTTAAAGTATGGTTGTTTTTGTAACAAGTGTTTGTCTTTGGCAAAGCATGCGCAGTTTGATTAGAACAAGATTATTATTATTCCCCCATTTCCCCCCAATCATTTGATTAAAGCCATTAGCTAACAAGATTCCATTGTTTTCTTAGGGATGTATCGAGGTGGAACAAAGAAAGGATGATTGGCGTGGTTAGTGTCGTAGCCTCGTAGGCATAGGTAGGGATAATTGATTTCACGAATTTAAGTCTTTTAGCCAACTACACTATTCGAAATAAACAAGGAAATATCAACTCTTTTCACTAAAATTTACTTAACCAAATAATCTATGCACCTAAGAAGTTAAATCTATAGTGCTACCATTCATAAGCCAAATATACATATACCCAATAAGATTTTCCTGTAACTCCGTAGCCCCTTGAGGTCGAGACACCTTTAAAGATCCAACTTCCAACTTTGGTAGATATGAAGGGAAGCCAGGTAGGGAGGTTGGAGAGTCGAGGAAAATTAAAGAAACCAAAGTATGTCATTATCAAAAGGACATCATTTAATTGATAATAAAGTTATAAAGCTACTGCTACCTCAATCTGAAGTTGACAATTGAAGTTTCATGAAAAACTACTACTGTGTGTATATTATTCGAGGGATCAAAGTCGAGGCTTGCTGTTTTTCAAGGACCACATGGTAAATAGAGCATTGTATCACATACATGATACAAATTCATCGAGCATTTATTGTCCTGAATGTATGCTACTTCGAATTCAGAAAACTGTTTACCATGAGCGTCGCTGAAAATCAGAAAATCTGATGGTAGTGCCTTAATTCGAGTGCTCCATAAGGAATGTGTCAATGTGCCAACCAACTAGCTCAACTCGCAATGCTTATAGACATGGCCATTGATCGAAACAAGGTCAAGTGTTCATGTATATCATATGCTATATGCTATAATGCAAATACAACTCATTCAAAAAATAGCATCATCCAGTCCATTATTATACTGCCCTCCATTCGGTCCTTGTATATGAATGCTCCAGAATCAAGTCCATCAACAATTGTGAATCAGCGGAAGTAGAAGGACAAATTCCCACAACATACTTGTATGATACAAACTGAAACCAAATTGAAAGCCAATCTAACTCTGTATTTCTTGAATAAAGTTGGAATTTACACAAATAAACCAAACCAGACAATCCTGGTGATCGAATTCAGTATCAAACAAAAGATTCAAATATCAAACAATTTCAGTATCTGTGTTTCATATCAAACACTTTGTGACAACTTCTACAGGAGTTGAGGCACTCTCTATTTTGGTTCTTTAGAATCCTTCTTTTGACAGATGGACCCAACAATGGCTTCAACTTCTTCCTTGAAACGTTGAAACACATTTGGCCCTACAACTTGATCGACGGGTGTAGTATCATCAATATCATCACTTGTCCCATGAGTTTCCTTGTGATGGCGAGGTGACTTGCGATGAAAGAGCGATTCAATCTCTTCCTTGGTTTTTTCTACAAAATTGGGAGACTTCACTTCCTTGTCTGCAAATATAAGAACGATACTTTGTAAGACACAAGCATACACTTTACAAAAAAAAAAAAAAACTGCTTAGTCCCAAAATTGCCTTCAATGATCAAATGCACGGTACAACATTTTCCCGTTTAGCTTCAAAACCGCCTTCAAAGGTCAAACAACGAACAATTTAAGCATTCTAGCTCCTGTAGGTAAGGAGCAAGGGCTGTAGCATATACCAAGAACATCTTACTAGATTTCGTACTCCTACTTAAGCATACTACAACAACGCTGATGTCCCAAATTAGTTGGGACATTTGATTCTCTAAAAATGTGGTCAAAGGTCACCAATTCGACAATATCAATGTTACTGACTACCCCCGTCTTTTTTTTGTTTCTATACCCACTTTTTTACATCTCTCAATCCATAACTTATAAAATGAAAATTATATTTTCGGAAATATAAACATAAACGAATCAAACAAGATTTCATATGAATATGTTTTTCTTTACGCATTAAACACAAAAGTGAGCAAATGAATAATGTCAAAATCTCCAATGTACCGATGGAGTAATACACAGCTACACACATTCCACACAACTACAATACTGTTCGGAAAGCCAATCATTTCCAACCCTCAATGTTAGGGGCTAAGATACAATATTTAAACAACATTTGATTATGACATTAGGCTATTTAATTACATGATGATGATGTTTGAAAATCACAAAAAATACCATGATCACAAAGAGAGTTTCCTCATCATTATTTAGAGTGCAAATATCAATTTCAAAGAAGCTTTCAAAACGTTTCTCTAATTCTAGTAAATGTAGTGCAATTTATCAATCTACTTCCAAAGTTAGACCCTTTCACCATGATCATTAACCTAAGTCAATCCTAACAATTCAATAACCCCATATTAATCAATTAATTAATTAGTTAGTACGGAGTAATTTGTTTGGGTTGCCCAATTTCAATTGGTTTTTTTTTTATTTACAAGAATTGAAATTTAGAAGTTTCATTTATTTTATAACCCTGATTTTCATGAATCATATAATAACAAGGTTAGTCGAATAAACCCAGATATAGTGAAATGACCTTTAATTGATGTGAAAAAAAAAATCAAAAAAAAAAAAAATCCGCAAATGAACAACACAAAACAACATTAAGTTGAACAATTAAACAAAAATTATAAAATAAAAAAAAAAAAAAAAAAAGTTGCGTACTTGAATGAGGATCTTCGGTGGTTGATTTTGCAACAGTGTGGTCAGCCATTAGAAAAATTATATATTTGTAAAAGAAATAACAATTAAATTTGATGAAGTTCTTCCAAAAAAAAAAAAACAATTAAATATGATGAAGAATTTAGAAGACAAATAAAATCGATAGTATTTAGAATTTATTTATACTGATATTTTGTGATGAAGCTTTTAAAGAACGAAACAGCAGTTACGATGAGTTGGTGCTTTGATGGTTTTTCATACGCTGTTTTTGTTAATGTTATCACTCGGAATTCAACTGGTTTTCCTTATTCGTAATTTTTTTAATTCATTATATTCTGTATTTAATTATATTTTGTACTTCATCTATTATTTTTTGTTTGATACCTTCGAAATATTCACACCATTCATAATAATATAACAAGATTCCGGTAAAACCATTTTATGGTAAGACATTAACTATTTGTAGGTCTTCTTTAACTATTGGGTTTATTAATTTATTTAAAATATTTTTTTTGTCTAACAATCTAAGTGGAATATTAAATTAATAATGCTCTTTTCCATTTGAATTCGCCATGTCCAATTAACAAGATTCCCACGTATCCAAGGATCTTCGGCTTCTTGCGCTGCAAAGTTGCAAGTAAGCGCAAAGTTGCAAGCGGTGATTTGTTAAGTTGTAATCTATATATATAATATATTAAAAGGCGTAATTGATAACGTCGATACGTCACGTGACACTCTTCTATGTAATTCTTTAACATTATGTTATGTTTTTGTTTTCCCAAAAATAGATTTGAACCCAAGACATTTGTCTACTAAATAATGGATTTTATCAATTCTACTAATCATTATTGTTGTATTAAGTATCCTTATATATCATATATAATGTTCTAATAATCAAACTTCATTTTTCATTAGCTATTAGGCAAAATAATATTTTTTTTTTATTTTTTATAAAGAATTGCACAAGCAACGCCTTGGCCAATATACTAGTTGTAATTTGTAAATTATAAAATGGGTCGTTAATAATGTAATATACAACTTTTTTTTTTCTTTGAGAAGTATACAAATATACAACTCCTAGATTGTGGGGAAAGTGATAATCTGATAATTATGTTTAAAATTTGTGGATAATTCTTACTTAGAAAATCAAATTTTGTAAGCATCTTTAACGACTTACGTTAAGCTATGTTACCTAAACTCTGATCTTCATTTTACTTCAAGCACCTGTATATGACACTTAACGCTCGAATGTGTATACGACATCTGGACTTTTTATTTTGAACCGAAATTATAAAAATGTTGCTGATTCCGAAACTTGGACACATACTTGCATCCGACTCTTCTCGCAGAGTCCATGTAACATAGACATTAAGGACTTGTTTGCAATAATCGAAATTCCTTTCAAGCAGGTCTAGTTGGAAAAATACTGAAGCAATTGGTATCATTTATATATTTTCAAATTAATATTTATGTAAGCTACAAAATGTTGTACCTTACTGTTGGAACAACTTGAGTAGCTTAAAAATAAAATGGCATGGAAATTTGATACGACATTGCAAGGCTTAGCTCACCCTTAAAGATGTTATAAAGATAATTTTTTAGTCTTAAGAAATTTCAATTTAAGAATTTAAGTTTTTTCTATGAAAGTAATTTTATATGTTTAAGTAGAATTCATAATTTGTAATATGAATATTATTAGTTTAAATACATTTATCACAATTCACAAATAAAATGTTACGATACTCCAAACTTGTTTTTAGTTTTGATATATTGTTTGGAATTATGGATAATCGGCTTGAATCCAACACAACTTATTATCCCGAATTACAAGCATATATGAGTCTAAAAAAAAGAACTTCTTATACTTGACTTCAATTTTGAAGAAAAATAAATCTAAAGCTATAAAAACACACCTAAAAAGAGTGAAGAAATGTTTGAGTAAGAGTTAGACTCGACTTTAAGAAGAGTAGAGCTGCGATGTGAAGTGTGAAGAATAAGTTGGGAACAAGGGAGAAGAAGCAGGATTAATAAAACAGACCAGAAGATAGTACAATTTAATAGTGTGTAGCACAGAAAATAGGATGTACGTATTAAACCTAGTAAAAGTCTACTATACTATACTATAGTCCGTACGTACTATATACTGCTAAAATGTGTAGTGTAATGTCATGTCTAATTAACCAAATTTACTATCTGATTCAACAACAGTGAATGATCAATATCATTTCCAATCATTCAATCATCTGCATCTCTAGACTTTTGTTCAATATGTTCTTTGACTTGTTACACCCTTTAAATCCTTCAATTATTACTCACTCAAAACGTTTAATGTCACCTCCTATAGTCCTATAGCTCTTTTCTACCAAATCTGGCACTCTGCTTCTTCTTCAGCTTACTCCTCCCTGATTGTCCTTAGACTTAAAAGTTAAGTCTATATAATATTAGCATATTAGATCAAATATTTTCTAATACATTTAAAGGTTGAGCCGAAGCAATAAGAGATTCATACTTTAGGGCCTGTTTATTTCAGCTAAACTGAACCTGATTAGAGCTGAGCTGAACTGAAAGTTTTTATGAAGAATTAATGAGTAGCAAAATAAAATAAAAGTTGAACTAAACTGATTTTAAGATGAAGTAAACGAGCCCTTAAAGTCATTGTCAATCGACATGCATCTTAATAAGATTGCTCCGTATAACAATTGAAATTTTGATTTACAATTGTGATTGTATTTTTAAATAATAAGAAATCTTAAAAGCGAATCTTTAAGTGTTAGGCCTACCTGCCTAATTACAGGTTTACAGGCTTACAGAACAACGAACAGAAGTAGGAGCAGCATCTAATTATCTAAAATAAATTGTGACCTCGTAAAACTAAGCAAATTACAATTGATAGACTCATAACTCACAAGTCACAACTAAATTCCACAAATTTTATTTGCACAAATATCAATGTAACATTCCAATCTCAACCTGTTGCATTTGTGAGATGGACTTTCAGAAAACTTTTTATAAAAATTTGGGAGTAAATGAAGAGGAAATTAGTAGCTGCGTGGCAGTTTCAGATCAGGGAACTGTCAGCAATTCAGCACTATGACTTCTCAAAGGATGTAGCCTTAGCCTATAGAATAGCACTACTACAAGTCATACACTCATTTCACTATATTAGATCATACAAGATACCATATTACCACAAGTCCACAACCCATATTTAAATCTAAGATTAAAAATTTTACTAACGATATAAGTAAAGAGAAGTTAATGTACTCAAATACGGAGCATAAGTAAAACGTTAATGTAATCTGCGTTATATATCCAGGTTAAAAGGTTTCACAAAATTATCAAAAGTTATGGCCGATAGGGCAACAAGTAAAAACTTGGATTAGGAATTAACAATTTAGGTTTGATCATAGAAATGATATAAGCAATCAAACCTTGATTGACTGATACAGTATCATGAACCATAACTGGAAGTCAAGTCATTGCTTCAAACTTGACTGATCATAGAATTGATTTCATGATTAATAACTTGTCATGGTTTGACTAACATGACTTCTTTAATACTAGAAGTGGCTGTCTTTTGTCCAAATTTTATCTATTACTTCATTTAATAGGATGCTTGATACAACTCATTCTATGTCTAATTCTAGAAACATGAAACAACCATTCAAAAAACACCCCAAAATCAACAATTTGTCATAAAGTTTCTAGCCTATCCTTCACACTTTATAATAATTTTCTTCATCTGAATTTTTATACATATATCGATATCCGGATATACCAATACACAGAACTATTTTCGGAAATGTAACAACTCTCATATGCACATAACTTATACTCTA
This sequence comes from Suaeda aralocaspica, assembly GCA_016808085.1. Lineage (NCBI taxonomy): Eukaryota > Viridiplantae > Streptophyta > Magnoliopsida > Caryophyllales > Amaranthaceae > Suaeda > Suaeda aralocaspica. The sequence continues at coordinate 1,149,643 of PYUH01000120.1, read as the reverse complement.
CATATTTAAAAGAACTATAGAACAAATAAGTTACTCCATATAAATGGAACAAATAGCTTCTTATGTAAGAAGAGTAACAAACTTAATTTCAAAAACTTTGAAGAAACAGCTGCAAAGTGATGAATGAATCATAAATTGTCAATCCATAAATAAGGAATAGGGTTGTCTGCAACTGAAGATCTCTTTTCCAGTAATAGGCACTAAATAATAAAATACAGAGAAAAAGGCACTTCAGTCTAGGATCCCTATGCTCTCTCACCCTCTCTCATGCCTGAGATTTTATAGGACTGATCCTCTATCATTTTTCTAAGATCCATATCATATATAGCACCTGTCATTTGGGCCTTCAACACTTGCACATAGGACAATAGGACATAACAACATCCTCTATTAGACAATTTAATTTACTAGTTGCGAAAAACGCCGAAAATCATCCAAGTGGTTGGGATTTAAACATCATCTAAGTGGTTGAAATTTAAAGATGGTAAGACGATTGTAAAGACGAGAAATTCCAAGTATTAAAAACAACGAGGATCATGTTTCCGATTGATAGAATATTACAGATAAATGGGTGAATAATTTTGAAACATTAAGACACAAACAAAGACGAAAGAAGTACAAAATAAAGATAGAAAAGAAGGGGAAAAAAATCTTACTCGTTTTTTTTGGGGTTAGCAAATGAGTTGTGAGTTGTCATAAACATGAAGAGAAACAAAATAAGTATCAAGAGGTTGGGTGGTGTAGTAAGTATCTCAGTAAAAAAGAAGGCAGAATCCTCTCCCTTGTCATTCAAGCAAACCTCTCTTTCTCTCTCTACTCACTCACTCTCTCTCTCTCTCTCTTCACCCAATGCAAGAAGGCAGGCTAAAAAGACAGGAAAAGGCATCAACCCAATTAACTTGAGACTTCTTCTCTGGCTTTTTTTCAGTGTTCCTTCTTATTGGCAGATTTTTGGGGGGTCTTCATATTATTTTTATATACTATACAGTATATAAATATGTGACCATGAAATTTATGCATGACATTGTTATACTCCTACTGTAAGTAATCTGAATTATCTTTCATTTTCTTTCTTTGAAAATAATCACTTGAGCTTCTGAAGAAAAGATGAGAAAAGGGTGGTTCTTTTGTATGGTTATACTTCTGCAAGTAGTGGCTTGGGTTCCTGTAACTAGTAGGCATCTAACTTCTACTCAATTATCAGGTATTTTATACAACTCTGTTCTTAAGCTCTAATCTCCTCGATTCTAAGCCTTAATCCCAAACAGATGGGGTCAGCTTCATGAGCACCATGCTCATGGCTGACTTGAGCTATCCTAGAAAAGACTGTCTTTGCTAAAACTACGGCTAATTATTTGTTCAGGAAGTGGTGGAAATCCCGAACGTAAACAAGCTTCCTACAGTTCAATACAGGTATGATCACTAGACTCTCATTCTCTCTCTACTTGTCTATAACTCTTTATAATATTAAAGAGTTAACATATCTAAACTCTTTTGTAGGAGTCACAAAGAAAATCAAAATCGGAAAGGTTCATAAGGATGAATGAACCCGGTTCAAGACCGCCAAATTGTGAACACAAATGTGGTAGTTGCAACCCTTGTGTAGCCATCCAAGTACCCACTATCAGTAGTCACTTGGGGATACAGTATGCAAATTATGAGCCAGTTAGCTGGAAGTGCAAATGTGGGGTGTCATTCTACAGCCCATAACTTAAATTTTGTTAGACAAAAATACATCTAGAGTGTTTATTTCTGCAAACGTTTCTTTGCTCTGTTTTCTGTCTTGAGCAACATCTAGAGTGTTATTAGCTCTGTACAAATTAGGCATTCAATTTGAGACTTTGAAGTGAATCAAATCAATGTATAACTACATATTAATCATGTGTACTGAATTAATTATCAGAGTTTTCTTAAGGATATGAGTCAAAAATACATCAATTCATTGTGATCATGTCAAATCTATTGTATGTCAACAAATTAGAAGACTCACATTTCTTCCTCTACCTAGCTTGCCTTGCTATCTTGGAGAAGTTTGGATTTGATTTCACCCAGCTGATATCCCTTGTTGTTTCTGCTGAGGTGAGAGGTTTAGCCAAGATTTCATGATGTCGTAAGTAGTAAAACCGATGGCTACAGATGGGACGACTTTGATATAGTTAATACTCAGACCAGCAAACAGCTGCCTCGATCCTTGATTTTGGATGATCCCTCTAAGTCCATCCATTGTATTTCTGTACCTCGCCTCACCAGGTCGTAAATTTTCAACCTAGAGCCAACAAAATAGGCAGAAGTCAGACATTTTATGAATTCAATTTGTTACGTAAAACATATGATCCACAAGTAACCTATACTTGATGCAACATAGTCTACAGTAAAGTTAGCGATTTATGTACAACAAAGATAGTGATAGTTAGGCAGTGTCAAAAATAAGATCAAGATTTTTTGAAACTGTACTTCACTGCCAAAATTGATGAAGGGAACCAAATTACATCTACAATGATAAGTTAATATTAAAAGGTAAAAGACATGATTATATGATTGCTAAACGGTGTGAAAAATTAATGCCTTAGCACAGCGCCACAGCCCCAGTCACATATTGCCAGGACGACCAAGTAAATAATACTACAATCCATCAAACTCAATACCATAAATGATCTTACAGGAAGCAAAGGATTTCTGCAACTGAAAAGAACACAACATGACAAGATTAGTCTCAACTAGCACTTTGCACAGCTATGCTCAAGTCGATTCAGTATGACTGATTAACTGTTTGACGAAAATGATAACTAATCAATCTGTAATAACTAATAAGTGACCAAGAGTGACACAAATTGCTTCACATGACCTAGTACCGTCCATATTCATCAATACACCATGGCACAACATTGCAATTCTCCTTCAAAAACTCTATGAATGTCACTCTGATAAGACGACTGTCCATATCAAAAGCTTCATATCCTAGGAAGATGTATCACATATTCACATCTTCATAATAGATTTTTCTCCCTGAAATCCTATTCTGACTTCTGAGGCCAGCCACATGAGGAAAATTTCAGGTCCATCTACCTTATTTGCCCAAAAATGTTACCCTTGACAGACCGAAGAATTAACCACCTCTCAACACATGAAGCTCTCATCTTCTGCTACTATGTAACTAATATTTCAGTTCTCTAACTATTTCCATGGGAACAACAAAGACCATAATTTCTCAAAAAGGATGAGTGGAATAAGACCTAACCGATTTAGATTAATTAATGCTCTAGATGGGAACAACAAAGAGGCAAATGCTTAGGAAATTTCTTAAAAGGATTAGTCGAGATATATTTTAAACTGATTTATAAATTCATGCCTAGGCCCTACCCATCAGAGCATCTAGGGGTTTGCTATTATTACCTATAACCATTAACAGCATTAACTAACAAATGTTTGTGGTAAATAGTCAAAGCCATAATTAGACCTTAATCCTAAGCAATGCAAAGATGTGTAACTAGCAGAAAAAGGTCTCAACAATAAAACTGTTCCAAACAAGCAGAGCATAAAATAACCCAAAAGACTGCATGCTCGTTGCTAACATATGATAAATTGACAACTAAGAAAAACAAACAGAACTCTAAGAAGTTGCAATAAAAACAGGTTATTAGCAACTACCAGAGTACACTTCAAAGTATATTGCCTATTGTCTGAAAGTAAAAATAAACAGCATAAGATTGAAATGAAAAGCACAATTCCAGATAACACTTAAATAAAATTACCTGCATTTGTCGCCTAACAACATCCAATGGGTATGTAAAGGTCTGTCCAAATAAGCCAGCCAAAGCTCCACAAGAAAGACGCAATACAATAGATTTTTGATGCTCTTCAGGAACCCGTCTCTTGAGTTCCTCATAGATATAAAATTTCAAACCAGCATATGGAAGAATTCCAACAAGTGTTGGCCCTGCTCAAACAGTAAGTCAAGTGATGAATATTGTACACAGTGAAGTACAATTCATATGCATAGATAGAGAGCAGACCTCCTAAGTCTCAAACTTGTGGATTAACTAAACACTGACCATAACCAAAATAAAATATAAAGCTTCACCGTGTGCAAGAAAGACCATGCTGGTGTTGGTTTTTTCAATATTGTTATCATAGAAAAATCTTTAAATGTTAAAAGAGCCAAGATCACTGTAAATCTTGTAGAATGGAGGTGTAAATAATTGATTAAGTTTCCTAAGCAACAGCTTACCCACTCCACGGTACAAGGAACGAACACCGCCTTGATTGTAAACTCGTCTAAACACATCTTGTATTCCACTGTAAGATGGTGAAGAGTTGCTCCTGAAAGTTGAGCGTTTGTCCACTACCTTAGAACACATAAATGATTATGGAAGGCATGGAAAAACACATTACCAACCAACTCTAAACTCAGTTTTGGGTGAAACAACAAAAAAAAAACCAACGACTCTCAACGAATGTAAATTTCTCACCTGATAAGCGAGCTTCGTTCTCACCAAGTCCAAGGGGTAAGTACATAAAACAGCAGTACCACCAGCTGCTGATCCAGCAATAAGATCTACAATAGGTCCAGTCCCAAGGGAAGGACAATTACCATAAAGCCAAAAGCGGTACCTCTCATACGCCATGTAATGCAAAGCTGCATAAGGAACGATCCGAAGGACACTCGCACCGTTCCCTCTAATAATAATGAAAACAAATAAAAATTCAAGACCCTAATAATTTAAACAAAAAAGACAATGAGAATCCGACTTTGAATTACCTGTACAACCCTAGTATACCTTCCTGATTTAGCACCTTCTTCAGCGACCTGTACACCCCAAGAGAGTGAAATCCATCCGTTCGAGTCTACAAATGCATTAAAACCTTATATAAGCACTTTATCTCCAGAATTCAATCCATATTATTCACTGCCACCAACAATGCGCGCGTATAAGAAGCATATAATTTAACAGCTACTGTATATTAAAACGCAAGGCGCCTCTTAACAATCCACCATGTGGCACCTCTTAACAATCCACCATGTGGCACCTCCATGAGCATATATATAAGAAATCGAACTCGGGTTCATTATGTTGTCAACAACAAGTTGTGTCCGATTATTCCTTCTCCTTACCAAAATTAAGAAAGTTTAGTAGCACGCGATTTTGCATACAATATATAGTTATAGACATATGCAATACTCGGGGCAACACCAAGGCAACTACTCATTCCGTTGTTTTTTACTTGCTACATTGGACCCAAAAAGGTCTCACATATTTTGGGTCCAATGTAGCAAGTAAAAAGGAGTGTCTAGTTTGCATATTAAATCAACAACACAGGCCATAAATATAAATTTGTGGAGGTAGTCGTCTTGTTGTCGGCATGAGGGCATATACTAAATGTTTGTCATATTATAAACATATACGAGTAGAATTACTACCATAACAATTGACAACCACCTCAAAAGTAAGTGTTATTATCAGAATCTCATTAGTCATCAATCAATGCAGAAACAATTAAATTAACAAATACCAACACAAATATCCATAAATCAATCAAATAACCGAAATTTATATATTACTTGCAACAACATGAGATTCTAAATTCCTTCATGCACCAATATTAACATGTTATTATTTTAACCTAATCAATTTTAATTAACTTTTCTTCAAAACAAAACATAAGTAATCATAAAATATTACACTTCAACAAAAACCTGAAAAAGGATTTTAATTCTTTCAAGAGGAGCAACGGCGGTTTTAGCGAAAGCACCAGCAGCACCACCAGCGATTAATTCTCTGACATAAATCGGTAATGAATCAATGAAATTTGAATCATCTTCAACTATTAATCCAGCAACATTTGTTGAAGACGACAATGTTGGACCATCTGATGAATCCATTTTTTTCTATATTTCAATTTTTATTTTTTAAAATTTTTCCCCAAAATTTAAACAAATAATTTCCCTAATAGAGTGAAATTGGGGATTTTATAATACGGAGTATTAGAATTTAAGTGTTGTTAATCATGTATTTAGTGATTTGTGATTGGTTTTTGATTAATGACGTGGAAATTAGGTGTTTTGTTGGAGAATTTGGTGGAATAAATAAAGGGAAAAGGGTTGAAGTTTGAAAGACGAAATCAAGAGCGTTACGATTTTTTTATTGTCGTTGTACTGTTGAACAGTGGAAGTTAAGGAGTGAGGGAGGAAGTTTCTGCGTTAGTTTTGGTTTGTTTTAACGATTAACAAAAATTAGTCAATTTTCAATTTGATACAATTTTACTATAATCTCTACCTACTCTCATTTTTATATATGATTTTAATTGAACTAAAAAATCATAGTCATATAGAATCAAATACTTTATATGTGATATGCGAACCGTTCTTTAATATTTGGAGAAATTATATTCCACGATACTATAAAAAAAATTCTAGTGTCATATGATGGTATATATATGAATAATACTATTAATGTTCTTCCTAGAGGTGATCATGAGTCGGGTCATGCATGAGGAATATAGCCCGGTTGGCAGGGGTGGACTTTAATTCAGGGCTAAAAATTATACCCCAAACTTGCAACTTTGGGTGGCTTAGCGGGTTTTTTGGGTTGAGCCTAAAAAGAAACTAAAATGTTTATTTTTTATAGCTAAAGTCTGCACAAAGTTGTCAAAAAGCGGTCGTGTCGAAAAAAGATTGCACAAAACCCGCAAAAAAAACATCGGCCTGCACTTTATCAACTCTAGCATTTCCCTTTGTTAATTTTATCAAAACTAGGGTCTTCTGTCTCATTCTAGGATCTTAAGAAAAAAGACTTGTGGAACCCGAAACTTTGCCATTTTTGATAAAATCTTGATATGACGGTCTATACATAAAATATACCATAGAAAGGAACGGATGTAATTACAACTCGCTAAACTTATACACGATTTTCACTTATTAAAACTTATTAGATTTGAAACTTTTTGTAAGGTAAAAAGGATGCACCTTAACTGGAGATGTTACAAACTGTGCAAAAACAATTGTGAAGCATTACAAGAAAACTCAATTCTCATGTCCAAAATAAAAAAAATAAAAATATAGAGTAAAAAATTATGGGTTGGTATGCTTATAGTTTTTTCGCCAAACATGTTTATAATGCATAAGCAATTAAGAGGCTAAGATGAAGGCACTAATAAAACATTCGCTCAAAGGAAAATTGTGAAAAAATAGTTTAGCTATAGTTTAAGGGTCTGTTTACTTCAGTCCAGTTCNGTTCCCTCTAATAATAATGAAAACAAATAAAAATTCAAGACCCTAATAATTTAAACAAAAAAGACAATGAGAATCCGACTTTGAATTACCTGTACAACCCTAGTATACCTTCCTGATTTAGCACCTTCTTCAGCGACCTGTACACCCCAAGAGAGTGAAATCCATCCGTTCGAGTCTACAAATGCATTAAAACCTTATATAAGCACTTTATCTCCAGAATTCAATCCATATTATTCACTGCCACCAACAATGCGCGCGTATAAGAAGCATATAATTTAACAGCTACTGTATATTAAAACGCAAGGCGCCTCTTAACAATCCACCATGTGGCACCTCTTAACAATCCACCATGTGGCACCTCCATGAGCATATATATAAGAAATCGAACTCGGGTTCATTATGTTGTCAACAACAAGTTGTGTCCGATTATTCCTTCTCCTTACCAAAATTAAGAAAGTTTAGTAGCACGCGATTTTGCATACAATATATAGTTATAGACATATGCAATACTCGGGGCAACACCAAGGCAACTACTCATTCCGTTGTTTTTTACTTGCTACATTGGACCCAAAAAGGTCTCACATATTTTGGGTCCAATGTAGCAAGTAAAAAGGAGTGTCTAGTTTGCATATTAAATCAACAACACAGGCCATAAATATAAATTTGTGGAGGTAGTCGTCTTGTTGTCGGCATGAGGGCATATACTAAATGTTTGTCATATTATAAACATATACGAGTAGAATTACTACCATAACAATTGACAACCACCTCAAAAGTAAGTGTTATTATCAGAATCTCATTAGTCATCAATCAATGCAGAAACAATTAAATTAACAAATACCAACACAAATATCCATAAATCAATCAAATAACCGAAATTTATATATTACTTGCAACAACATGAGATTCTAAATTCCTTCATGCACCAATATTAACATGTTATTATTTTAACCTAATCAATTTTAATTAACTTTTCTTCAAAACAAAACATAAGTAATCATAAAATATTACACTTCAACAAAAACCTGAAAAAGGATTTTAATTCTTTCAAGAGGAGCAACGGCGGTTTTAGCGAAAGCACCAGCAGCACCACCAGCGATTAATTCTCTGACATAAATCGGTAATGAATCAATGAAATTTGAATCATCTTCAACTATTAATCCAGCAACATTTGTTGAAGACGACAATGTTGGACCATCTGATGAATCCATTTTTTTCTATATTTCAATTTTTATTTTTTAAAATTTTTCCCCAAAATTTAAACAAATAATTTCCCTAATAGAGTGAAATTGGGGATTTTATAATACGGAGTATTAGAATTTAAGTGTTGTTAATCATGTATTTAGTGATTTGTGATTGGTTTTTGATTAATGACGTGGAAATTAGGTGTTTTGTTGGAGAATTTGGTGGAATAAATAAAGGGAAAAGGGTTGAAGTTTGAAAGACGAAATCAAGAGCGTTACGATTTTTTTATTGTCGTTGTACTGTTGAACAGTGGAAGTTAAGGAGTGAGGGAGGAAGTTTCTGCGTTAGTTTTGGTTTGTTTTAACGATTAACAAAAATTAGTCAATTTTCAATTTGATACAATTTTACTATAATCTCTACCTACTCTCATTTTTATATATGATTTTAATTGAACTAAAAAATCATAGTCATATAGAATCAAATACTTTATATGTGATATGCGAACCGTTCTTTAATATTTGGAGAAATTATATTCCACGATACTATAAAAAAAATTCTAGTGTCATATGATGGTATATATATGAATAATACTATTAATGTTCTTCCTAGAGGTGATCATGAGTCGGGTCATGCATGAGGAATATAGCCCGGTTGGCAGGGGTGGACTTTAATTCAGGGCTAAAAATTATACCCCAAACTTGCAACTTTGGGTGGCTTAGCGGGTTTTTTGGGTTGAGCCTAAAAAGAAACTAAAATGTTTATTTTTTATAGCTAAAGTCTGCACAAAGTTGTCAAAAAGCGGTCGTGTCGAAAAAAGATTGCACAAAACCCGCAAAAAAAACATCGGCCTGCACTTTATCAACTCTAGCATTTCCCTTTGTTAATTTTATCAAAACTAGGGTCTTCTGTCTCATTCTAGGATCTTAAGAAAAAAGACTTGTGGAACCCGAAACTTTGCCATTTTTGATAAAATCTTGATATGACGGTCTATACATAAAATATACCATAGAAAGGAACGGATGTAATTACAACTCGCTAAACTTATACACGATTTTCACTTATTAAAACTTATTAGATTTGAAACTTTTTGTAAGGTAAAAAGGATGCACCTTAACTGGAGATGTTACAAACTGTGCAAAAACAATTGTGAAGCATTACAAGAAAACTCAATTCTCATGTCCAAAATAAAAAAAATAAAAATATAGAGTAAAAAATTATGGGTTGGTATGCTTATAGTTTTTTCGCCAAACATGTTTATAATGCATAAGCAATTAAGAGGCTAAGATGAAGGCACTAATAAAACATTCGCTCAAAGGAAAATTGTGAAAAAATAGTTTAGCTATAGTTTAAGGGTCTGTTTACTTCAGTCCAGTTCAACTCTTCTTTTATTTTGCTACTCATTAATCCTTCATAAAAAACTTTCAGTTCAGTTCAGCTCCAATCAGTTCAGTTTAGTTCAGCTCAACTCAATTGTTTTCAGCTGAAGTAAACATGCCCTAATTAAAATGAAAAGGTGGTTCATCTGATATCGCCTTAAAATAACTATTATAACACTTGAATAGCTTCAACCAATGTTAACGAACAAGGTCAATCTAGTCTGTCCCGAAAGGCTCGACTCAATCTCATAAACATTCAATGTAGTCTTAATTTTGACGCATTAAAGATGTCGGTTTGAATTTGCTCGCAAGCTTAACCACGTTGTATGGTGGGTAAATTCAATAAAAGAGAATCTTTGCATTGGTAAGAAGCCTTTGTCTAGCGGGAGAACACACTATTTTGCTTGTGCTCTAGTGAAATTCATTTCACTTGTGAGGTCTTTGTTCTTTTACTAGGTAATATGATAACATAAGGTATTTTATATTTACAATTTTTATTTTGAGAGGCAAAATTATCCCTATTCATCTATATATTATTGTGAATGCTCTCACATTACAACTATGTTTGGCAACAATAAATGAAAATGATTAAAGCGAAAACTAGATAACTTATGATTTAAAACCTTACTCTCTCCGTTTTTTTATTATTTGTTATATTGGACCATAAGTTTTTTGAGTTCAATGTAACAAGTAGTAAACAATATAAGGAGGATGTAAAACATCCGATATGAATACCCAAGATTAGCCCTGACCCTGATATTAGCCTCTCTCAATACAAACACTGAGAAAACGCTTCTACGGTTCTACCCTTTGAAAGCTAACCTCTCTTCACTAAAGTTTCAGATCTCCGATTTCACCCCTCCAAAAAAAATGGCTACTGTCTACGTAAGTCCTCTTTCTCAAGATCTTCCTTCACCATTAACGCATTTTTCCCTCGTTAATTTTCTTCTCAATTCTAAATTGTAATTTGATCAAATCGCCATTAAACAACTCAATTCGATCTGATCTCACCTAATTCAATTTCAATCGTCGTCAATTTAGGGTTTCCGATAACCTTTATGATCTTTCATTTCTCCAATACTCTGCGTTTTGTTTTGAATTATGTATGATTTGTGAATGATGATTTGATTAATTGATTATGATTATGATATGATGATTGTGATTAACAGGATTCATGTCCGTTAGTGAAGAACATACTGTTGCTTGATTCTGAAGGAAAGAGAGTTGCTGTTAAGTATTACTCAGATGATTGGCCTACAAATGCCGCGAAATTGGCGTATGAGAAATCTGTATTTACTAAAACTCAGAAGACTAATGCTAGGACTGAAGGTATTATATGATCGATTTTTTTTTGTTTATTACGGTCTTGTGATTGTTTGTGTTTTGATGGTAATTTGTTTTTATAGTGTTGGTTGATGTGATCGTTTGGGTTGCTTGGTTTTGATGTTTTCGAGCTTGGAAATGATTTTGTTTTTGATCAATTTGTGGAATTATATGGTTGTTTAGTTAGTGATTGTGGGGGTTTAGAATGTAGCTGCGTTTGAGTGATCGGATCTTGAGCAAAGAGGTTTGGTGCGTTTAAAGTGCTGGATGTTTTTTGTTAGACATTGTTAGGTTTATGAGCATTGCGAAAGCTTAGGTTGGTATAGTACTGTAGTTTCCTTTTGATTTGATTTATAGTGCGGTAGTGACTACGATTTGAAATTCCAATTCTTTGATGATTATAATGATGCATTTGTATGCCGATTAAAATGCATCCTTGGCTTTTGAAGACAATGTGCAAAGGGACAAAAAAGAGTGTGGGAAAAGAAGGTTTGAATGCTACGTTTTGTTAGTGGCTGAGGTGTTGTAAGATTGGAAATCTTTTCTCTTTCTATTGGTACCAAAAACATGTCTTTCGTAGTCTTAAGTGGATCACTGGACTGTAGATCCGGACTGAGTTGTTTATAATGGAAGGATGTTCCTCGGGAAATTGGCAACTACTGTACAGATGGATAAGTGTTAAATATGTATACAAAATAGATGTGATTGTCTTATAGTAAGGGTGAAAGTACTCTTTGTAATTGCAAGTACCTTAGCTTGTTGTCTCATTAAGAGATTTGCTATATTTTGGTTTCTGTTTTTCTGAAAAATTGTGCTTCAATAATATTCAGCTGTTCTTGTAATCATATGACTTGACGTTGCTGTTGGTTTGGGTGGGGGAAAGAATAATGTTATATCTAATGTTGGTTTTGTCATGTCTTGCTAATTGCTATTACATTGCGAATTCTACACATTCTACCCTGCTTATCTAAAAGCTTAAAAGAAGATTCATGTTTGCAATGCAACGATAATGAACCAGTAGCTTTTTTTTTACTTGATTGTTCCTCTGTGTGGATTGCTACAGTTGAACGAGTAACTTTAGTTAGATAAGTCACTCAAAAATGTTTGGGAGAGGTGATTGAATGTCAAAAGAAGTGAAAGTAATATGAACAACAATGAAGTTGATTTCTTGAATCTGTTGGAAGGAGTTAAATATTGGAATGGTAGCGAGGAATTAGAGAGAAACATGGATGCTAAGGAAGAAGAAAGATGAAAGAGTAATCAGCTGAGAATTTGGGATACAAGTAATGTTGCAAAGGGAATCAAATGGTTTCTGAGTCTGAATTGAAGTTTATCAGAATATCTATAATCCTCTGATGTTGTGGTTGGTCAATTGTTTCTATTTGGGTTTTCTGAATTTATGATAAAGATTTAGGGTGGATCGTTCACTCTGCTAATTTTACTTTGGATGTACATACTCCTTGCTTTATTCCTTTTTTCCCATTCTCCTATTCCCTTTGTTTTCTCTAAGAAATTGGTCATCCCCCCCCCCCCTCTCCCCCCACAAAAAAATATATATATATCTTTGTTGGAACCTTTTCACCTTGATATTTTATGTGATCGCTGATATACTACGTATTATTATATTGCAGCTGAGATAACAATGTTTGACAACAACATTGTCATATACAAATTTGCTCAAGACCTCCACTTTTTTGTTACCGGAGGTGATGACGAAAATGAACTTATATTGGATGCTGTTCTTCAAGGTTTCTTTGACGCTGTTACCCTTTTACTGAGGTAGTTTTATTGTGATCTAATGGATGCTTTCTATGTTTAACTTATTGGTGTTGTCTGTTAATATCTGGTGTTATTTTTGTCTAGAAACAAGGTTGACAAAAGTGAAGCCCTTGAGAACTTGGATCTCATACTTCTATGCCTTGATGAGATAGTTGACAGAGGGTAAGTAGACGTTCAAGCACTTGTTTCTCTTGTGATGTTTCTGGTACTTAAATTATCTCATTTTATTAATGATCCGTATCTCTTTTTTTCTGAATATATATATTGCTGGGTGTTACAATGTCTCTAAATGTGGTAAACATATAGTTTTCTTAGATGCTGCAATGGTATACTTAATCAAAAAGGGCTGAAAACGTTTTCAAGTAGTTCCCTTCACTTGCTAAATTGCTATGGCTAGTAATTTGGCACTTTAGCGGGGATGGTTTGTAGATTCTGCTTTTTTCCGTTCTGGTGCTTCTTCTTTTTTGTTGTTACTTCTGGGATGTAAAATTGAAATACCAGTGTCTTTAGGAGTATAGAACTAGTTATTTAACTTAAACAAAGTTTTATATACCCGACGGGTTTAAAGTTACACATTTTTTCGTTCCAGTTACCATAAAATCAGCTCAAGTTATACTTTATTGAGTTTGTGTTTCACTGTTTTGAATTCTAGTTACCATAAAATTAGCTCAAGTTACCATGCACTTACTTTCTAATGCTAAAAAACTCATTTTTAATGAATAAATATACCTTGTGATGACATATATAAAATTTATTTGTTCTAAACATTCAATTAGATTTCAATAATTAAAACTGGTTTTAGTTGGACGTTGTACAATAATTTTACTGTACGTATGCAATATTCATTCATTAACTTGCACACCTTATCTCAATTTTTGGTACATGCAATCCCAATTTGTTGTTTGTCTAGTTGTCTTGCAGTATGGTTTCTTTTGACTATAGTTTTGAAGGTTTAAGATTGTAGTGTTACAGTATTTTGGGGCTTAGAAAGTGGAAGTGCATTTACTAGTTAAGGAAGTCCCTTTAATTATGTGCAATTATTGAGGTTGCACATAGTCATGATCCAGTTTTGTGCCAAAGGTGATAATAGCTTGATGCTGTTGATGGGGATACAGTAACTTATGGTTTTTCAACCTTTTTTTCAGTAATTTATAACCATGGGATATTGATGTTCCATGGAAGTAGTTTGATTGGTGAAATAATACAAAGCTTTAATTCCTTGTTACCTCGTGTAATGGTATGCTCATATATCCATGTAGTTTGGGTCCTTATTCTCTATGCATCTTATTGACATTTCATTTTCGTGTAGTTTTTAAAGGGATTTTAGTTTTCATTCCCCACTCATGCGCACTGCACACGCAGATGTTTCTTATATCCTAAAATATGGTTGTCATTTATGAATTTATATGAAAGTTATTAGCAATAGTGCGAGATGAGAATGAGATATACATGCTTGCAGAAGAGAGAACAATAGAGATAGTGAAGCTTGCATTTGTTCACCAACAGCCTGACATGACTGATCTTGGTGGGACACTAGGACCTATGGGACCTGTGAATATATGATCCCATACACAATGTCTTAGCAGGTCACCTAAGCGACAAATCCCCAATCTGATCCTATTTTCTGTAATTTTGCAATAATTTTTTTTTTTTAATACTACGTATATGTTTTGTATGCCTTTGACCTTTTCATTTCAAAACTGCATTCATGATGGACTTTTATTATCAAAATAGGAACCTCTTGCATTTTTTTTCCCACACATCAACTTCTGAAGATGCATCAGGAATTTAAGATTATCTCCTATATTCGTATATGATGGACATTTACCTTGTCCAATTGACTTTGTTGTGTTAAGCGTGATGTCACGAGTGTAGCTTAATATTGTTTTATGATTGTTAGTTTGTTATGTCTTTTGCTGTGATAATCGATAAGCTTAGGCTTAACCTTTTTTTCTCACATGCAGGATGATTCTGGAGACGGATGGTAATGTCATTGCTTCAAAAGTTGCAACCAGTAGCGTTGATCCTGCTGCACCCTTATCGGAGCAGGTGATGTTTTTGTGTCTTTCTCTTTATGCCTGGGCTTTATAGTTTTCTTTCCGCTGTTCTGCTGTTACATATATACATGCTGTTATGCATTATATCTTTGGAAAGTAAGACATTGACAAAATCTTCTTCTATTATTATGCAGACCATATCTCAGGCATTGGCTTTGGCTCGCGAACACCTGACAAGGTCTCTTTTGAGCTAATTTTTACAGTGGGAATTGTCAGCCATCAACCCTGTTTTTGATTTTTCACCAATCCTCTGCTCAATGGTGCCAAATTGCTGCAGTATATTTTTGTTGCTGATTTTATAGGTGATGTGGTCATTTAGCTTTTCTTAGCACATTTGAGCACTTTGTTGAAAGAGTTTATCGACACTGTTAGAAGAGCTGTTCTATCCTTTTCCTTTAGTTAAATCCTCTGAAACCATTTATTTGCTAGCAAGAAATATTATCAATGTTGATGTAACATCTGTGTATAACTCCTTACTTTAAAAATATTACGTGGTGTTTACTCAAACTACTTGTGTCGATTCCCTTTCCTTGATTCTTTTGAGCAAACATTTGATTTTACCACGATAAGGCATTGAGCAAAAATCTCTGTTTGCCATGACAGTGGAGAACCTTTGCCTAATAGTCTGGCTTGATTGAACCAAGTCTTTGCAATGGTGAGTCTCCTTGTTGAAGGGCTTGGATAAAATTTACTATCTCCGTTTATTATTAATTGCAACACTTGAATTTTTTATACGTCACAAATAATACCCAAGTGTTGCAATTAATAAGAAACGGAAGTAATAATTATATCTTTTAAAATTTATTTAACATCTACTTTTTATGTAATTCTAAATTCATACAATATTTAACTATAAATAAGACTGTCTATTTATCAATTGAATTCAATAACTGATAGAACTACTATAGAATTTATCAATTATCACTAGGCAAATTAGTGGGCCAACTATATTGGATAGCTCTTCCACTAAGCAATACTGGGCCAATAGGTAGGCTTGTGAGCTTATCACCCACGTCTCAAAAGCTTAGGAGTAGATGAAAGATGGTGTGATTTTAAGTTTATAACTACTGTATAAGCATTTCGTTATCAAAATGAAGTAATAATTTGCAAACTTTTTACTACCTCAATTAATTTGAAATTTGTGAGATAAAAAATTTAAGTGTTGCAATTAATAGGAAACGGATGTAGTATAATGTTTTTCGAAGACGGTAAATTTGAGTCTTAAACAAGAGGAACATTATGTAATTCTTTGTAATGTAGGTTGATTCATTTCAATCATTTTATCCTAATGCTTATTGGCAAATTGTTTCACATAATACTTCATTGATTTTTTTTTTTCCTTAATACAATTAGTGTGACAACAATCCATCAGAAACACTCACTCATATTCTCCTTTGAGTCCTTTCCATTCCATTTAATTTTGTTTTAAAATAAATCTCAATTATACAATACAATTATTAGCTCGGTATCAAACACTTCGATTTTTAACATAATAAAAAGTCAAACAATAGCTAAAGATAAAGTCCAAAAGGCTTTAAAATAGTTTCAACACTCTACAAATTGATTTTGACATACTAACTGCGATAGCACATTTTTCTATACTCTTATCACAAGTAGGATCGTGAAAAACAATATAAAAAGTATCAAAAGTAATATATAAATTACAAAAATGTCAATTCGAGGCAAATCCAAAAGTCTTGGTGGTTAAATCAAACAAAACCAAGAATATGATTCTGCTTAAACGTAGTAATCTCAAAGAATGACAAAGCAAATTAAAAGCAGATATAATTTCAACTTAAACCTTAACGTGGCAAAAATCAGTATCAAACTTCATGTAGCACAAAAGGAATCCCCTAAAACCGACGAACGATACTTATGATACTGTTTTGGACTACCCTACCTTACTCTATAAGAAACAAATACTACTCTCAACTACCTTTACATCATCCCTTCTACAAGATAAGCATTCAATTTATTGCTTTTTTTTTAAATAAGGAATAATACAATGGAGAAGCATACTTTAGTTGGTATGGATTTTATACAATTTGCTTATTATTTGAAAGCTTTGCCTTAATTATTGTTTAAGTTCTGATTATAGAACTACTAAACGACATGATTTAAGTGAGATGTCCCTATTTTATTTTTATCCCCTTTAATTTACTTTTCTTTGTGTTTGAAGTGTTCTTTTTTGATCCAACTTTAATTTTGCTTGGTCTTTAGTTAAGATCTACATTCAAATTTTTTATTCTTTGGGTACTTTAACTAGCTAGGTGCAATTTGATGATGATTTTAGTAGCTTATATTAAGAGGAAAATAAATCATGAAAATTATATATTCAAAATTAGTCACCAAGACGTACACAACGAATTTTTTATTTTTATTTTTTGTCCTATAGATTAATTATTATGCAAATAATTAAGATCGTAATTAATAAATTCGATTCAAATCAAAAGGATTGAATAAAACTTCCATGAATTAAAGATACAACAAATTTTATTGAGCAATTTCATTTTTGTTTTCAAAATCTCCAATTTAGTCTATTGTTTGAAAAGAAACAATACATTTCTTACACGGTTACAAATATGTGTCAAAAGTTCATGGTTGGAAGGACTTTTCAAAATTAAATTGATGAAGTAGTAGTCATGTTTCTATGCATGGCAACTATTAAATAGGTTACCCACGTTTCATTATCTTCCACTCATCCTTTTCACTTACCCCATATCTCTTTATCATACTCAAATTATCTTATTTGTTAATTAAAACCATAAAGTTAGACAAAAATAAATAATGCTAATTAAATAAAAAAATTATAATCGTATATATTTATTTCTTATATCATACTATAATTATTGAAAATAAGTTTTACAATTTTAAAACTACAGTACGTGGAAAAAATTTATTACGATAAATTGGAGATGAAATGCTTCTAATTAGAGGTGACCAGAACATAAATCTTATAGTTTTCATGTCAACTAAAAAATTATTTAAATTAAAAGAGTCGGATCGAAAAATATACTCCAACCATTTTGCTACGTGTTAAACAAAACCTTGTTTTGACACGAACCAAATAAGGCTTCGAGCTAAAAACCAGAAAGTCGGACTTAGTTAATCACATAAACTTGCAAGTTCTAGCCCAAAATCTAATGAGTTGGTCGGTGGAATTTTCCCAAAAAAAACGTAGCAAATGTAATGCAATATAATGCTAGTTGCCTAGTAGTAGTAGACTAGTAGTATAATGTTAGGAATCTGTTGGTAAAGCGGTACTTGTAATCATGTATTCATGTTATGGATGGCACGTTTAGTGCCTTATTTGTTTGAGCATGCTTTACAATTAAATGGTAATTTTGTAATAACTAAATTTCATGATCATGCATTTCAAACTCCACTTTCCTTATTTCTTACTTTTTTTTTTTTGATTTATTTTTTTGATTTCTTACTTCATTCATAAGAAATAGTAGTTTTCATTTTTATGTGTATTTTTTTTATTAAAAAAAAAAAAACTGGACTTTTTAAGAGTTTCATTGGTCCCCTTATAGGCTTATATATAGTGGATGTTAGATTATATTGTTAGAATCACTCCAATAATTGTCTTTTAGTTTTGTTAGTGGAAATTTTAGTGTGTTTGCCAAAATTCTTTTGGACACATTTCATAGTAGATAGACGAGCTACTTACTTGTCAAAATAAAGTTATATCCCTAATCTCTCTTAATTCTTTTCTTAATTACCAATAAAACAAAAGTAGTGTCTTTTAATGATTTTTTTTTGTTACACATTTATTATGTGTTTAGATCACTAACTTTTTCTTAAATAAAGGTTCAAAATAAAGATATGACATACTCCTTCCGTTCCTTTTTGTTGGACTCATTTGAAATCTTGACACTATTAATAAAATGAGAATCTTTTAAATTGTTTTATAATTATGTGGGGTCTTGTTTGATTTGTATCAATTAGTGCGTTATTATTATTCAATTAGTATAATCAAAACGTATTAAACAAAAGAGAACAAATTGAGGTAATAGTGTATAATTTTTCTCTTACATAATTGATTTTGTTTTCATTTTCATAATATAATCATTCATCTCTATTTTTCTTGCTTGGTAATAGAAAAGAAAAGTAATAATCAATGACTACGTTTAATTTTCCTTTAAAACATTTTCCATATGTCATTTTCTATGGACTATTTCATCCAAAAAAATACTACGTAATAAACAAAGCCTAAGTCAAGAAAATTATTTGTTTGATTGATTGCAATCACTAGGTTGCTCTAATTGACCAAGTCAAATTTCTTAATTTATTTACTACTTAACGTAACAATAAGATCACTATTTCACCTTTTTTATTTACTACTCTGTAGTTAATAAGATTACTATTTCAATTGTTTTACAAGTATTTTATGACTTTTTGGTGTTTATAAAGCTATAAGGACGATAATGAGAATCAATCATTTTTTATAAAATTAGAAGAAAAGTTCTAAAAAATCAATTAAGATATCTCTCACTCTTACAAGTTACAAATATTACGTCACTAATCAATAACATAAACGAGTAACCAACTATTTCCAATTAATACTAGTAGCTTAGGAAGATCGAGATCAACTATTTGGATTCATACTTTGCCTCACAAATAACTAAATGACACGGTATAAAACCCTTACGTCCTGAACTTTGCCTAATGCATTAAGAATCACATTTATGTAGTAGGTCCATTATCTTAAGATTTTTTTTTTCTCTTCAAAACAACTTCATTGGTTCTTCAATTATGTTTTGCATGTTGAAATAGNTTCTTTTGGACACATTTCATAGTAGATAGACGAGCTACTTACTTGTCAAAATAAAGTTATATCCCTAATCTCTCTTAATTCTTTTCTTAATTACCAATAAAACAAAAGTAGTGTCTTTTAATGATTTTTTTTTGTTACACATTTATTATGTGTTTAGATCACTAACTTTTTCTTAAATAAAGGTTCAAAATAAAGATATGACATACTCCTTCCGTTCCTTTTTGTTGGACTCATTTGAAATCTTGACACTATTAATAAAATGAGAATCTTTTAAATTGTTTTATAATTATGTGGGGTCTTGTTTGATTTGTATCAATTAGTGCGTTATTATTATTCAATTAGTATAATCAAAACGTATTAAACAAAAGAGAACAAATTGAGGTAATAGTGTATAATTTTTCTCTTACATAATTGATTTTGTTTTCATTTTCATAATATAATCATTCATCTCTATTTTTCTTGCTTGGTAATAGAAAAGAAAAGTAATAATCAATGACTACGTTTAATTTTCCTTTAAAACATTTTCCATATGTCATTTTCTATGGACTATTTCATCCAAAAAAATACTACGTAATAAACAAAGCCTAAGTCAAGAAAATTATTTGTTTGATTGATTGCAATCACTAGGTTGCTCTAATTGACCAAGTCAAATTTCTTAATTTATTTACTACTTAACGTAACAATAAGATCACTATTTCACCTTTTTTATTTACTACTCTGTAGTTAATAAGATTACTATTTCAATTGTTTTACAAGTATTTTATGACTTTTTGGTGTTTATAAAGCTATAAGGACGATAATGAGAATCAATCAT
This sequence comes from Suaeda aralocaspica, assembly GCA_016808085.1. NCBI lineage: Eukaryota > Viridiplantae > Streptophyta > Magnoliopsida > Caryophyllales > Amaranthaceae > Suaeda > Suaeda aralocaspica. The sequence continues at coordinate 1,129,098 of PYUH01000120.1, read as the reverse complement.
TTTTTATAAAATTAGAAGAAAAGTTCTAAAAAATCAATTAAGATATCTCTCACTCTTACAAGTTACAAATATTACGTCACTAATCAATAACATAAACGAGTAACCAACTATTTCCAATTAATACTAGTAGCTTAGGAAGATCGAGATCAACTATTTGGATTCATACTTTGCCTCACAAATAACTAAATGACACGGTATAAAACCCTTACGTCCTGAACTTTGCCTAATGCATTAAGAATCACATTTATGTAGTAGGTCCATTATCTTAAGATTTTTTTTTTCTCTTCAAAACAACTTCATTGGTTCTTCAATTATGTTTTGCATGTTGAAATAGTCAAATGAAAGATGCACATGTGTTATAGACTTTACAGTACAGTACATACTTAGCAACCCAAAAAAAAAAAAAGAAAAATTCAAAATAAAGAAGATAATTCAGAGTTTCAGACACTGAATGCGAAACCTCTACATGGAGCCCACTCATAAAAATCAGGAAAATTGGAGTTTTTAGCACTGAGAATGACAACATATTGACACTGCCTTTTTGACGAATTTGAGTACTCGTAGTTTGTAAAATTTACCCAAATTATTAATTATAATTAATTAACTAATTATTATAAGGAAAATAACGAGTTTAAAGTTATACGGAGTAGAATATTACTCCTTCTATTTTCATTTGTTTGATACGTTATGACTTGCACACATGTCAATATACTTGTTTGATGTTAAATAACTTTTGTTGCGTATATGTAAAAATTATAGTAATTGAATAATAATAACATACTCATTAAAACGAATTAAACAAGACCTTATATAACTATATTAAGTTCTATACTCCTTGTATTGAAAATAATTTATAAGATTCTCTCATCTTATAAATAATGTAAAGATTCCAAACGTATCAAACATTTTTAATTAGGAAGGATGGAGTAATTTATTAAATAGCTAGATATACCATCATTAATTTAGAATAACTTTAAAGAATTGTACACTAATTTAGTACTCCGTATGAATTATTTTAGTATTTGTCCACATACAATACAAATTTTGCAAAATTAAAGTTAAAACTTGTGCATTATGTACAACTCCGTATGTATTACGTATATTTGCATGTATAATAGTCCTTGAAGTACACACTAAACGCAAAGATTACAACTTGTAACATTGTAAGGTTGTCAGACTGTCTCAAAAACAAAACAGAATAGCTGACATTAAAATCCAATAATCATTGACTACCAAATATAATTAATTATCACTAATACTCCGTATTATGTTTTATTAATTGATTAGGGTAGTAATTATTCTATTTACATTAAACGATTAGTGTTAAGTTGCAAGTTGTAGCCAATTAGTATGAGTCCAAATGCATGTTGAACCATGGACCAACTACTTAGCTACTTTTAAACTATCATTCAACAATATCCCAATAATTGTATTATTTTTTTAAATAAATTATGAAAAATAAAAATAATGTCGCCATAATGCACTGTGAAACCATTCATGCGTCGTCAATTTTAAAGTTTAGGTGTGAAAAAAAAGTGAAATGGAGTATATATAGTATTAATTATATCTTGATTAAATGGTATTACTCGTTTTAACAAATCTTTCTTAATTAGTTTGAAGATGTAATGTTTATGAAGGAAACGGAAGTAGTGTTACCTTAAAAAGCGAGTGAATGGAGGAGTGGTTGGGAATAAGATGATCTAACTACTAACTATTACTTCTTTGCATTTGCAAATGCAATTGTGATAGTGTGTCATTCCTATGACCGAATGAGCGCACACCGACTAATGAATAAGCTTACTTACCCTTAATAAATTTGTTACATCTCATTGGTATTTAAACAATCAACTTATATGCTAGGTTACATAATGTATATATATATAACAGGGCCGCTTTGATGGTTCACTTGAATAATAAAGGTAGTCAAATTAATTCTAGCCCATCTTTGACCACGTTTAATTTTGGTATCAAAGAATTTTCAGTATATATAAACACGCTTCGTATATATGGGATGTACATACGCTTGTACATGCATGACCGAAGACGTAAGTAGGGAGCACCTACAGTTTTAAATGACCCCAAGTGCATGTTTTGAGCACTAGCTAGCTAATAACAGTTACTTTTCGCTTATATCTAACTTGACAATTTTGATTTTTCACCATTTGCTTTTTCTTATTTAGTTCAAGAACAATGAATTAATGATTAAATATGTATTGAATTATATAATCATTAGAGTCTTTGTTATAGTCACCTCAATGCATTCATGTGAACTTGTAGCTTCATTAATAATTTAAGTTACGGAGTACAAAATATTTCTAGCATAAATTTGCATATACTCACATGACATCGTATATATGTTGCCTCCAAAGAAATTACCTCATGAACATCTAGGGGTGAGGCCATTAGAAAAATTAGGACTTTAGAGTATTTCAGAATTTATAAGTGGGTTGGAGAAATTATTATTTGAAGTGAGACTTAAAGGAGTGCTTAGAATTGACTCAGTAAAAATTAACATCAATAAAATATCTACTTAATAACACAGTATCAATATAATTATAATACGAAATAACTTTTCAAACTCACTAAAACAACAAAACATACCAAAGAGTAGTATTCCATATTACCATCCAAGTAAAAACTAGCAAGTATATGATAATTGTCAAATTACATTGTAAATTTCTAATTATGTCCAAAATTTCTTACTCTTGTTGAATTTTAAGTTGACTTGTACTCTACTAGTTCTTGCTCTCTCAATTGCTAGGAAACTTCTATTCACTTTTCTAAATCACTTCCCAAACTAAGAAAAATATGCAAGTAATTTTCAAATAAATTTCACTTTTACAAAAAAAAAAAAACACAAAATAAAACCAAAAATTTAAAAANAAACCAAAAATTTAAAAACATAAAAAAAAAAAAAAAAAAAAACTCCATCATAAAGGCTTGAAAACTGAAAGTGCCATAAAAGTGATGTATGGGGGGTACAACATTAATTAATCAATAATCACCATTCACCTAGCCAACTTTTAATTGGAAATTGAAAAACATTAAACTCCAAAAACCTATTTAATTATTTAATTAATTATCATACGGAAGAAATACAGTACAATTACTTAATTGACCTTTTTAATTAAAAAAAAAATAAAAAAATTAAGCCCCGTAAATACTGCTTATTGGTTCAAAGGTTAATTTTTATTTTATTTTTTTCTTCCAAAACCCCTGTTTTCTCTCTCTTCCTCTGTCTTTCAATCTCTCTGCAATTTCTCCTCTTTTCTTCTTTCTAGATTTTCTCTCTTCCTTAACTAACTTACATTCATTTAGATCCTTCCTTTTAAAGCTCCTATCCTTTTCCAAGATACTTTTTTTTTTCTTTCTAAATTTTTGATTTTTTTTTTTTTTTGGAAATTAAGAGGTCAAGCATTGTGATTATCGCAGGTACCCCTCATTGGCATTTTTTTTCCATTTAGTTTTTGTAATATTTTGAATATTTGATTTAATGGGTTGTTAATAATCTTGTTGATTTTATTTGGGTATGATTTGAATTTGTTGGGTATATTCTTTTAGCTGGGGTATTTCTATTTTGTTTTCTTTTTATAAAAAAAAATGTAATTTTTATGATTCTTTGATTGTTTTTTTAAGGTTTCTTTTCATAGAATTGTTGTTAATTGAAATGCATGATTAATAAGAGGTGATATGAATTTGATTAATTATTATAGATCAAATTAGATTATGAATTTGGTTTACTTTATTTCTTGGATTTGATTTTCAATTGTATAATTGAATGTTGGTGAAATTGATGTTTCTGGGGTTTGTTATTAATGAACACTTTGTTTATATGTTATGTTGACTTTGTAAAATTTGAAATTGTATTATCTAAATTTTGAAATATGAACAAATTATGATATTGTGAATTTGTGATCTGAATACATTATATTGGGTTTTTGTATACGTAGGAATTGCTTTGGATCAAGAACTGAATTTCTGGGTTTTTTTTGTGATTTCTTGAATTTTTGAGCTGAAAAATTCCAAAGAGTTGAGGTCACTAGAGTGTGTAATTAGCTTTGATTAAGATGTCTTAATAGAGACTTTTTGGAAAGCTTGAGAATATGGCAAAGGGTAGGATTAGGGCAAAGATTCGACGGAGCAATCTTTATACATTTGCTTGTCTCCGGCCTAATCATCCAAAGCCCGAGGATCCGACCTCGTTGCCTGAGGGTCCCGGCTTTTCTAGACTTGTGTATTGTAATCAATCTGATGTTCATCGTAGGAAGCCGCTTAGATACCGTTCTAATAATATCTCAACTACAAAATACAATGTTATTACTTTTCTTCCTAAGGGCCTGTTTGAGCAATTTCGTCGTGCTGCCAATATGTACTTCCTTTTGGCTGCAATTCTATCTGTTACCTCAGTTTCGCCATTTGGTGCTGTTAGTATGATTGCACCTTTGTCCATTGTGGTTGGGCTTACTATGGCTAAGGAAGCTGTGGAGGATTGGCGTAGGTTTATTCAAGATATGAAAATTAATAATCGGAAAGTTACAGTTCATAAAGGTAATGGTGTGTTTGGGTTTAGGACGTGGCAGAAGCTTTGCGTGGGAGATGTGGTAAAAGTCAAGAAGGACGAGTTTTTTCCAGCTGATTTGTTGCTATTATCTTCAAGTTACGAGGATGGTATTTGTTATGTGGAAACAATGAATTTAGATGGAGAAACTAACTTGAAAGTAAAAAGAGCTCTAGAAGTAACCTTACCTTTGGATGATGACACATCATACAGGGATTTCAAGGGAATGGTTAGATGTGAGGATCCAAATCCCAATCTTTATACATTTGTTGGTAATTTGGAGTATGAACGCGAGGTTTTTCCTATTGATCCAAGTCAGATTCTTCTGAGGGACTCAAAGCTCAGGAACACTGGTTATGTGTATGGTGTTGTTATCTTTACTGGACATGACAGCAAAGTGATGCAGAATGCGACAGAGTCCCCTTCAAAAAGAAGTAGAATAGAGAAGAAAATGGACCACATCATTTACATCCTTTTCTCCGTCCTTGTGTTGATCTCGTTGATAAGCTCAATTGGTTTTTCAGTGAGGACTAAGTATGACATGCCAAAATGGTGGTACTTGCAAGCTCCAGACTCCAAGGGATTGTTTGATCCTGGCAGGCCTGCGCTGTCTGGCCTTTTCCATCTCGTAACTGCACTCATACTGTATGGGTATCTAATTCCAATCTCACTGTATGTTTCCATTGAGTTTGTTAAGTTTCTGCAAGCAATCTTTATTGACCAGGACATACACATGTATGATGAAGAATCGGGTACACCAGCACAGGCTAGGACATCAAACTTAAATGAGGAATTGGGTCAAGTTGACACTATACTCTCCGATAAAACTGGCACTTTGACATGTAATCAAATGGATTTCCTCAAGTGCTCTATAGCTGGTGTTGCGTATGGCACACGTTCTAGTGAAGTTGAACTTGCAGCTGCTAAGCAGATGGCTAGGGACCTGGAAGAGCAAGGTGCAGTAATGTCTAATACTGCTTATAGAAGGTCAGAAATAGAGTTGGAAACTGTAATAACTTCCAGAGATGAGATGAATCATAAGCCTGCGATAAAAGGCTTCAGCTTTGAGGATAGCCGACTCTTTGGGGGCAATTGGTTAAATGAGCCTAATGTGGAGACTCTGCTGATATTTTACCGCATTCTTGCTGTCTGTCATACTGCCATTCCAGAGCTGAATGAAGAAACTGGCACTTACACTTATGAGGCAGAATCTCCTGACGAAGCTGCTTTTCTAGCGGCAGCTAGGGAATTTGGTTTTGAATTTGTCAAAAGAACTCAATCAACTGTTGTTGTTCGTGAGAGATATCCAAAACATGGACATCCTGTTGAAAGGTCAGCTTGGTTTACAAGTTCTTACTAGCTTTTTTGATGTTACACACTTGCTAATTTTCTTTTCATTTGAACTTTTCAGGGAGTATAAAATTCTAACTCTATTGGATTTCACAAGCAAGAGGAAGCGGATGTCTGTTATTGTGAGAGATGAAGATGGACAAATTTTTCTTTTTTGCAAAGGAGCAGACAGGTGTGTGTGAATGGTTTCTTCACTTTTGCTTCTTTTCATTGCAAAGTGCAAATTATCCATTACCTGATTGTGGGACATGCATTCATATTTCAATCTTGAATTAAGTTAACAGGTTGAACTAGCGATTATTTTTCATTAGATCAGCATGGTTGAACTAGCGATTCATTGGGAGAGAGTTGCCGCTTTGTTCTTATTTCTCCCTGTTCTGCAAATCTTTGAGTTTGGTCTTACATAAATTTTAAGTTAACAGGTTCTTGAACTATATATATACATCTGTTGGTCTGCAGCATAATTTTTGATCGGCTCTCAAAGAATGGAAAAACATTTTTGGAAGACACTACGAAGCATCTGAATGAATATGGAGATAATGGGTTACGTACATTAGCCCTTGCTTATAAGAAGCTTGAAGAGTCTGAATTTGCTGAATGGAACAGTGAATTTATGAAAGCGAAGAGCTCCATTGGAAGTGATAGGGACGCACTTCTGGAACGTGTTTCTGATATGATGGAGAGAGATTTGATTCTTGTAGGTGCAACTGCTGTTGAAGACAAGCTGCAGAAAGGGGTATATCTCTTTGTTGTCTCAGTGGTTTAATACTTTTATTTAATATTATGATCTATATACATTACATTTCTCTTTAGGTGCCTGAATGCATTGACAAACTTGCTCAAGCTGGTCTCAAGATATGGGTTCTCACCGGTGATAAAATGGAAACTGCTATAAATATTGGGTATGTGCTTCTTTTGACTGTTTTGAAGGGCAAAGAAACTTCTGTTGCTTGGTTGTCAAATGAGAGTTTCAATTTTGATTCAACTTTGATCTGTGTTAGATATTAATATCTGGCTTATTTTAAATTTTTTTTATAAATCTTTCTCTTTGTGTATTCAGCTTTTCTTGCAGTCTTCTTCGTCAAGGCATGAAACAGATATGTATATCTGCAGCACCTCTTGAAGGAAATGGCAATGACTCCAAAGAGGTACCTATTGTCTTCAGATATAATCTTAGAATTTGACTTATGGTGATAAATTACATGATTTACATCTCATTCTACTAAATTAGAAAGTTTCGTTGTTGACTAACCAGGCTATCAAAGAGAACATTTCATTACAAATCACCAATGCCTCTCAAATGATTAATCTTGAAAAGGATCCACATGCTGCATTTGCCTTGATCATTGACGGGAAAGGTTTAACTTATGCTCTAGAAGATGAAATGAAGTACCACTTCTTGAGTCTAGCAGTTGAGTGTGCATCTGTTATCTGCTGTCGTGTTTCTCCCAAGCAAAAGGCACTGGTATGCATTGTTAATATATATTTGTCTTCAAACCATCAGTTATCCTGATGTCTAGTTTTGTTTGTCCCTTTTTTTTTAACTGGAGAAACCCCACACAAACCCCTAGTAAAAAAAGGTGAAGCAAGAAGATAACAAAATTTAACAGCCTTTTCTCCTTGATCAGGTGACAAGATTGGTCAAAGAAGGGACCGGGAAAACCACTTTGGCCATAGGTGATGGTGCAAATGATGTTGGAATGATTCAAGAAGCTGATATTGGTGTGGGAATTAGTGGGGCTGAAGGTATGCAGGTAGGTAGTATCCATGACAATTCTTTCCTCCTCCAGATCTACTACTTTTCACTTCTATGATATCTTTTGATAGATCTGACAATGTGATTTCCTATGATCAAAATTCCGGCTTACCATAGCTTTCAGCTTTGTGCAGGCTGTGATGGCTAGTGATTTTGCCATTGCGCAATTTCGGTTTCTGGAAAGAATTTTGCTTGTACATGGCCATTGGTGTTACAAGAGAATAGCCCAGATGGTAAGGAATTCAAACTCAAATCTTGTGTATGTTAAGATGCCTCGGCATAATAAATTAATAACCTTGAGTACATGATGATAATAATAATTGTGATTTGCTTTGCCTTTTGGAACAGATTTGCTACTTTTTCTACAAGAATATTGCTTTTGGCCTCACGCTCTTTTACTTTGAGGCCTTTGCTGGCTTTTCTGGGCAAACTATCTATGATGATTGGTATTCACTCTCCTTCAATGTAATCCTCACCTCTTTGCCCGTCATTTCTCTCGGCGTTTTTGAGCAAGATGTTTCTTCAGATGTCTGCTTGGAGGCAAGTTATCAAAACCCATATCAATAGTTCTTTTATATACGTTATACTCCGTACATGTTTTGTTTTCTTTTTAGTCCTTTACCTAAAAGTGTAACATTGTGCATTATTTTGCAGTTCCCAGCATTGTATCAGCAAGGCCCAAGAAACCTATTTTTCGACTGGTACAGGATTTTTGGGTGGATAGGAAATGGCCTCTACACTTCACTTGTAGTATTTTTCTTCAACATAGTCATCTTTTACAACCAAGCGTTTCGTTCTGGAGGCCAAGTTGCTGACTTGTCAGCTGTGGGAACCATCATGTTCACAGGAATCATATGGGCCGTCAATTGTCAGATTGCGCTGACAATGAGCCACTTCACTTGGATCCAACACCTACTCGTATGGGGTAGCATTGGAATGTGGTACATATTTCTCTTAATCTATGGTGCAATGCCTTCAACTGTGTCCGCAAATGCCCATAAGCTACTCGTGGAAGCCCTCGCACCTGCACCCATTTACTGGACAACAACTCTTTTGGTGACAGTTGCTTGTGTTCTCCCATACTTCGCCCACATTGCATTCCAACGAGCTTTTAACCCATTAGATCACCATATAATCCAAGAGATCAAGTACTACAAGAAGGATGTCGAGGATCAATCTATGTGGGTTAGGGAACAGTCGAAGGCAAGGCAAACAACGAAGATTGGTTTCACTGCACGTGTAGAAGCCAAAATACGACAGTTGAAAACCAAGCTGAATAAGAAGCACTCTGGAACAACCTACCAATCTTCTGTATCATAATTGTTTTTTATAAATATATATATTTTTCTCCCTTTTTTAGTTTTGTTTTTACAAGTATCCCATTTTGGTAGGTTTTACAGGTTTTTTTTCCCTTTTTAATTTTTTGATTCGTATAGTTGCAAATTTTCTTGGCTTCTTTCCCCCTTCTTTTGTTTCAAATTCATTGAACAAGAGCTCTTTAAAGCTGTTGTGTGTACCATATTTATACGAGTAAATCAAAAGTACAGTTTGTGAATCAATTAACAATTGACATCAACATATGCGTCTTTCTCGTTTTTTCCCCTTCCCCTGTGCTGCAAAGCTATTAAAGAACAATGATGTTAGTCTCTCCTTTTCCCCTTTTGCAGTAATTGTATTGCAATACTACCCAAAAAGATGGTAATTCGTCATACTTCTTGCAGTAGCACTATGGTACGGTACGATACGATACAAAGAACTATCAGTTTAAGGAATCGGATGGATTGAGCTAGTTTGATAAAACTAGTTGTATACTGTGGTCTATAAGATGAAAAGAAACATTGTTCAACAGACGAAAATTTGATTTAACTTGTACAATAATTGGGCGGGTTTGTACATTTGGTGTATGATGTTCATTTGAATTGAGTTGTTGTACGTTCTGTAGCGTCTTCCTAATGGCATTCATGAGAGCACCTTCGAACTTGTAGTTAAAAGAATTCCAAACAAAATATCACTATGTACTATTTTCTTCTATAATTAACAAAACGTTACTTCACTATCTGCTCAATTTAATTTCTAATATATAGCTAATTAATCACCGGAAAAACATCAATAATGAAAACTATTGTACTTAATTGATTGGTTTGGGAAGGTGTTGTATTTGTCAACTTGTTAGGTTAAAGATATGTACTTTCATCCTCAGCATGATAATGCACCTTTCACATTGCTATTGACTACATTTTCTTAAAAATGTGTTCAATTATTCATAAATCATAATCATCTTTCGAAAATTGGTAGTTTCTCATTAGTCATATTGAGATAACTGGTTGTATACTTCCTATGGTTAAAAGGCAAAAATGAAATAAGAGAAAAATGAAGTGTAGTATCTTATCCGATGTCTTATGAGTTATGTGTATCATGTTTTTTTAAATAAAATAAAAAACAAGTTTTATTTAGTAAAATTCGATTTCAATTCTTAAAAAATTGAAAATGTGCTTGAAAATATGTGTACATGCATAAAATTAATTCAATGATGCAAGTAGTGAAGTGTTATACAAGAATTTGATTTGTTTCTAATAATAGTGCTGATTTGAGGGTTCATGGGAATAGTGTATGATTCAATGTAATCTATATGTTCACTTTTACGTTCCTTAACAAAAACTTGTCACACTCGTTAGCTTTTGCCAATAAAATTAACCAGAATGCACTAAGCTATAGAGATTCAGTCAAAACTCACCATAGTTTATACATCATGCTAGCTCAATTTATAGATCGATCAAGCCCAAAGAGTCCTTTCTAAGTGGATCATTAAAACTATAGAAATGTCGTTTGTATCAAACCAAACAATCATAGTAGGATGGTTATGCACTTTCCACGCAAAATAACTTTGATCAATAGCATGAATATCTTCTCAAAAACAATGATCAAGATTATGAAAGTTAAGTGCTTGTTTGGTTGCTTTCAATTTCCGCAAGATTCCACAAATCCCACGATTGTTGGCATAGAGAGTTGTTAGGTTGTCTTCAGTTCTTCAAAATGTAGAAATTGTAGAATCTATGAGAATTCCAAATACCTAGGGAAAATTAAAAAATATAACCTCTCTTATTGATTGAAAATTTTTATGATTTTAAAATTCCCCTATGGTAACCAAACAAGTAACGATTAATTACTAGAATGGGGTTGTACAAGCAGTATTAAGAGTTGGCACATGTGTCTAATTGCATTTATAGCAACTTGATTTTTTCTATTCTCAAAAGAGGAGTGAATCATGTTATTATAAACCAGTTTAATCTCCACCTTTTTTCCGATTATAACAACCACATATGGTTCAATAATACTATTTCTAATTATAAACCTTATGAGTATATTACCACAACCTAACTTTGAACCATTGAAATTTAATTTATAATGACCAGTATGTGAAGGAGACCACACTATACCTTGTTATGGACTTCTTATCGTAGCTAGTGTGTCTTAAGTATATTGACTTATGACCAGTCAATGATGTTATTCCACCGCTCTTTATGATCTCGCTATTTAATTTTTTAAATTTTATTATCATAAAAATAGCTTACCAAATAAGAATTTCACTTGTAATCTTCTAAGCACTAAACAGTATCGAAGAACATAAATGTGCCACCGTACAACTATTCTACTAGTAAACCCAACTAAACCATATAATCCCAAATTTTATCATTGATGAAACAAAAAGAACGATTTGCTAAGATACATTTTGTAGATTGGTTACCAAATTTCATTTTCAAGTCCAATTGTACAAAATATAAACCGTTGTTAAAATCACATAAAAAAGAATTATTTTTATAAAAATATAAAAAAAAAGAAAAGAAAAGGGAAAAAAACAGAAAAAGGAGCTGTTAATGAACGCAACAGCAGCAAGGCTTCGTTGGATCAAATGCTAAGCTGCGAATGCGATACCACCTCCTCTCTTTCTCTCTCCTCTTTCTTTTCCCCATTTTTTTTTTTTTTTTTTTTAAATTTTCATCTTTAATTCTTAAATATTTTCTACAATTTTCCAGAAATTAATAATTCGATTCAAAGAAAATAAGTGAGATATATAGAGTGTGCGAGAAAAATAAGAAAAAAAAGGAAAGAAATTAAATCTAGGAAAAATTAATCTCTTCTTCTATTTTTAATTAATTGTTTTTAATAATAAATAATAATCAATTAAGTATTTTCGTTTTTGGGTTTTCAATGGGGGTTACCTTCGAATTCGCACTTCATCGCCGTTTTCCTCTTCAATTTTAACTACAGAATTTTTTAAAAAAAAAAGGCAAAAGAAAATCCCCAAATTTGAACAAAAATTAGGGTTTGTTTGTTAATCGCTTGATTACTTTCGAAAATTAAGGAAATTTGTGGCTTAATTGAGTTGATTATTCATGGAACCTCGAGTTGGGAACAAGTTTCGGCTTGGTCGAAAGATCGGAAGTGGTTCTTTTGGAGAGATCTATCTTGGTTTGTTTTATTTTTTAATTATGATTAAATTAGGGTTTTTTTGATTTTGATCTTTTAGGTTTAATTTTGGTGGATTTGATTTTGATTATCATGAGTTAATTGATTTTGTTTTGATTTTTTATTTTTTTAGGTACCAATGTGCAGACTAATGAAGAGGTGGCAATCAAGCTTGTGAGTTTTGCTTCACTATTTTTGATATTTTATATGGTGAAGTTGTTTGTTTGATTTTAGTTGTAGTTTTCTTTTAATGCTTACTTTCTTTAATTGGTGATAAGAAGATGTTCTTATGAATGATTGTTGACGGAAAGTTGTGTTCCTTTTGTTGTATTGGTGAAGCTATTAGCTCTATGGTGTTCGCTTACGGAACTAAAGACCGAGATTATGTAGTGTAGATGTTTTCTGATATTGTCCTAAAATGTTTTTTCTTTGAGTTGTGAGAGAGATTTGTGTATAGTATGATGGTTATTTATGGTTCATGAATTTTGAGATGTCTGGTTTTGTTTTACTTTGCTACACTCGTGTTTTGTCGGGGTTGCTTTTGCTATCAAGAAGTGTTATTGTCTGCCTTATGTTATCTCCTGTTATGATTGTTTGCCGACTTTATCTAGCATTAGGAGTTGCAACGTTTATGTATTAGTTGTGTCTTTTCGATTTTTGGATAATATCTGTGGAGAATACATTCATAAGCCTGTTAGATAGAGTAGAGTACTATTGTAAAATATTGTGTCTAGAATTTCAAAGTATAGTACAATTGATGGATTAGGTTATTTTATTTGATGGCCCTGAATAAGGATTCTTGTTCCATTCTTGCAAATGCATAAAATGACGAAGGATTTTGGTTTTATTGTATACTCTGTGGTGGAACATGGGGAAAGGACTAAATAAATAATATATTCATGAACATGAAGTCAGGTAGATTAAAAGGTCTGCTTGGTATCGTACTTTTAGTTGCCTTTTGCAATCCTTAAATACTCATCCAGATTTGATGCTGTGATGCAGCCTTAGGACAACAATTTGTGTACATGTGTGCATTGTACTCAAATAGTGATGTTAATGCAAATTTGATTGTATCATTTTCACTTAAAAAAAATTGGCTTAGTGGATATCCTTGGTATTTTATAGGCATGCCGCATGTGTGAGTTGATACATTGTAGTTTCCTTCTAGTGTTGTTTTTTGTAGTAATTGATTTGAATTCATTTCTAGGTTTTAGGTGATCAAGTTTTTATCAAATTAATTTGATACAGCTGACTCTGTCACATCCTCTTGTCGAGCTGTATCTCTTAGTGTTTATGTGATTGATTTTTTTTTTTTTGGCTCAATATTTCAGGAAAACGTTAAAACGAAGCATCCTCAATTGCTGTATGAGTCCAAATTATATAAAATTCTGCAAGGAGGAAGTAATAAATTTATCTTTTATTCTTGGGTTTCTGTTATACACTTGTATCTAAGCTATCATCATGTAACAGAGTATTGATTAGTTTTTACTATATATTTTTTTTTCTGATCTTGGCAGCTGGAATTCCTAATGTCAGATGGTTTGGTGTTGAAGGAGACTACAATGTTCTAGTCATAGATCTACTTGGGCCCAGCTTAGAAGATTTATTTAACTTTTGCAGTAGGAAATTTTCACTGAAAACTGTCCTTATGCTTGCTGATCAGATGGTACTATCTTTTCCTTCTATACTTTTTTTATTACTCCTTTGATGCCATTTTTTTTCCTTTGTAATCAACTAATCCGACATTTTCAGATCAATCGAGTTGAATTTGTTCATTCTAAATCTTTCTTGCATCGAGATATTAAGCCAGACAATTTCCTCATGGGGTTAGGGCGGCGAGCAAATCAGGTTTGATTTCTGAGGCTCAGTAGTATTTTCAGTTAGAACAATGTTTTACTATGATGATTCTTTTATTTGTAATGCATGGTTTGCCAACTCTATGCAGGTCTACATGATTGATTTTGGTCTCGCAAAGAAGTATAGAGACAGTACAACCCATCAGCATATACCTTATAGGTGAGTAGTGAGTGAAATTAAATGTTGGAAATGTCTTTGCTGTTTCGTTTTGCCTACAGATATGAGCTTACTTAAATTGTTGTTAACTAGCTGCTGCTTTGGCATCATCATGTCATCGTGATCTTGATTGTTAATATAATTTTAATATTAAATTTTAAAAACTTGTGAATTGGGAAAAACAGAAAAAGCCTACCCCAAATTACTCTCTTTTGTGGCCGTGTTCCACTCCTTATTGGTTTTCTCAGCCTCCCCTCTCTGCTTCCCCCTCTTCATTTTTCTTTGTCACAAAACACCAGCTTCACAAACCACCACCATCAATGCAACATAGCTAAAGTCAATTCAAGACAATGGACTAGTCGATGCACAAGGGAAGCAATCTTGAAGGGTCTATATACTCGTTCAATCGTTCATGATTTGTTCACGTGGCTTGACTGCATGTTCAATCTATTTATATTTGACTGACAAAATAGAATTGCTTTCTTTCTTTCTTTTTTTAATACTTATTATGTTTATCAGCTGTTCAAATATTCGTGTTCACTCCATAATGTTGTCTCATTCTTTCATACCTTATGATTTGTACAATAGCAATTTCACCTCTAAGCTCCTTTGCCTAGTACACTTGAAACATTGGACAAGTATTGATTGTTTCTGATTCTGTTCAGATAGAGATTTATGTATATTTATATCTATATGATAGATAGAGGTAGAGATAGAGATAGATAGAGAGAGAGAGAGAGAGAGAGAGAGAGAGAGAGAGGGAGATGGGAGAGAGAGAGAGAGAGAGAGAGAGAGAGAGAGAGAGAGAGAGAGAGAGAGAGAGAGAGAGAGAGAGAGTGAGTGAGTGAGTGAGTGAGTGAGAAGTTGGCATTTCATGTCCTTCCAAATCTTTCTAGTTTGAAAATATGTTGTTATTAAGAAGGTATGGAAAATAGTTCCCCACTTTTTCCCTTTTTATCTCTTGTAATTATATATTACTCCCTTCGTTTTTTTAAGATGCTACAATTTCCTTTTAGGGAAGTATGAAATTAGTTGCAACAATTTAATTTCTTTCCTTGTTCGACAAATTTGTTCATTAAAAAGACAATTATACCCTTCAATACTCATTAATCTACCACCACCCTCTTCATCGGCCACTCTTGTCTTTCCCATCCATCACCACCTAATCTTCATCTTATTTATCCACCGCCACTTACCTGCAACCACCCACTCCACCAATACTGCCCTGCAACTTCACACCACCACCACACATCCTCTTATTTTTCGTCACCACCACAACCTCCACAAACCCCCTTCTTTTTTCGTCACACCACCATAAATCCGCTATTTTCGCTAGATCTGAACTCAACTGGGTGGTTAATGCTTTGGATTGTTCGAATTTGGCATTTAGGGTTTTGGTTTCAAATTGAAGGAGCTGTTTAATCTTCGAATTGAGTATTAGTTGTTGGGGTATTGGTACGTGGTTTCGATCTTCAAATTGGATTGGTTGAATTGTGGTGATTTGGTGGTTGGTCATGATGGGTTTGTCGAAGTGGCTGTTTCGAATTGAAGTAGTTGTTCGAATGGTTGTGGTGATTTCGAACTTTCGATTAAATGATCGGTCGAAGGGTTGTGCTGGTTGAATATGGTGTTTCTTTTTTGGTATGGTGGAGATATAAGGCGGTTATGGGTGCTGTTTATGGATGTTCGATTTTGTTGTGGTTGTTTCTGGGTAGTTAGATACAGTGGTAGTGGCTACGGTGGAATGTTGGTGGTTAGTAATTGTGGTTGTTTCTGGGTAGTTAGATACAGTGGTAGTGGCTACGGTGGAATGTTGGTGGTTAGTAATAGTGATGCAGTGGAAATTATGGTGGTGGTCATGGTGTCGTGCTGCTGGTCAATTACACTGATGGAGATTCTTGTGGTGGTGAGAGTCAAGCTGAAAAGTTAGGATGGTTTTTAGAAATAAGAGTAAAATAGTAAATTTCAGCTTGCACAAAACCCCGTGCCAAATGCAATTTGTTGCATCTAAAAGAAAATGGAGGGAGTATTTTTATTGCGATTTTTTTTGCTAGCGTTATCTACTTATGTGATATCATCAAAGCTTCCCCTAGGCTCTTTAAAGTTTTATCCACAAAATAATTGTTATACACTAAAAATGCACATCCTTTTGCAATATGCCTTTTTGGAATCTGTGTTAACTATCAAGTATTGTACCTCTAAACTTTTGCCTTGCAACTCGATAACTTACTAGGTCATGTATGTTTTTGTTATCACCATTGTCTTCGTCTGGGTTGAGTTGGTTACAATTTTTTTATTTTAATTTTTATCCTTTATGAGTCAGCAATTGGGCAAACAAGATAATTATATGAGAAAAATTGTCTTAATTTGTTTGGTCATAAAACGAAGACCAAGTAAATGCACAGGTAAGGAGGCTTAAAGGGTGACAAAAGGATGAGCGGTTTAGAGGTAGAGGATGACCTAAGAAAATTTCAATGCGGGTGATTGTTGGTGAATGGTGATATAGGGTTATTAAGGTTTGTGGAGAATTTTGCTCTAGATGGCCATACAATGTGCCATTGTTGTGCTGGGTAAGAGGGTGCAGAAAGAGTCGTTAGACAACACTTGTAAACTAATGATATGATTATGAACTTGTAGGTTTTAATGAGTGGAAATCAGTACAACAAACTTTAATCAATGTAAATTGGATATTAGTTGGTATTTATCATCTTCAGTGGGAAGAAGAGATAGGGTGTATGGTGGTAAATCAACCAGGTTCTCTCTGTTGGAAGTCCCATGAAGAGGGGGCGAAACATTTTACAGTTAAGAGAAGGCATGCATTGTTCTATAATCCTCTTTTTGAATCTTATTGAGTTACTGAATGTGAATTACACCTCCAATAAAACCAGTCAAAATTTATTTCAGATATGGAGTATAAGGTTTTCAGTGAATGAAAATTACAAATGATTTAGGCCTTTTGAAACTGGAAAGATGCAACTCGAACATTGTGGTGTCAAAAAAAGTTGTGACTGATGCATGAAGCATAGACTTGTCTGAAAACTAAGCTATTTGACCGCGTTATCTAAGAGCTTCTTGTAGTTTGATTCTCTGACTGGGGCCTTGTCTGTAGTTAGCTCAACTTATTATCTCTTCTTTCTCCTTTTTAATTAAGTGCTGAGGAGTTAATATTTCCATTTTGATGCATGTGGGCCTTGTGTTCTGTGACTTGTTTATATGGTTTCAGTGTTGACCTTTGTACTTGTTTGTAAATCAAGGGATTTGGTTTTGCATTGAGTTGTAAACCTTGATGTAGAAATATGGAATGTGTCTGTTGATGTAACATATATGGGTTTGTCCAACTTGGTCAAGGCATAGTAAACCCTGCAAATTCTTTTTCTTTGCTTATCAGTTGAGATAATTGTATTTAAAAAGCAATAGCATGTACTATTATTGGTTTTTCTTTGTTTTCTTAACAATAAAAAGCAATAGCATTTACTCTTAAGTTTCTAACGCATTATCTTAGAAATTGACCTGCTTGGCATTTGTTGTTATAGGGAGAACAAGAATTTGACTGGTACTGCTAGATATGCAAGTATGAACACTCACTTAGGAATTGGTATGGTTTCCCATTCTTATCTTTCCTTGATTGTTTTTGCTCTTGAACCATCTGCTCTTCAGTCTGGTATACAACGCTTACTTGCTGTTTCTAATTTTGGTGTACAGAACAAAGCCGGAGAGATGACTTAGAATCACTGGGCTATGTCCTTATGTACTTTTTAAGAGGAAGGTAAAACCCCAGTATTTTTTATTGTAATTTTATACTGTATTGTTTCTTGTAAGTTTTTCTCTTTGGTACTGAGTCCCTGTGTTTTTGTAGTCTTCCTTGGCAGGGCCTGAAAGCTGGGACCAAGAAGCAAAAGTATGAAAAAATCAGTGAGAAAAAGGTCTCAACCTCTATTGAGGTAATATTTTCTTTCTGAAGCCTTGACTATGGTTTGCGACAATTGCATGCTAAATTGCTAATAGCAATTGCCTTCAGGCTTTATGTAGAGGTTATCCAACCGAATTTGCGTCTTACTTCCATTACTGTCGTTCACTGCGGTTTGATGATAAGCCTGATTACGCCTATCTGAAAAGGATCTTTCGTGACCTTTTTATCCGTGAAGGTATAAATTATGTGGAAGTATTGATTTACTATTCATCTTTAAAAGTTACCACTGACTTTGATTGTGGTTTGTCTTTTGTTTGTCTCATTTCAGGATTTCAGTTTGATTATGTCTTCGACTGGACCATTTTAAAATATCAACAATCTCAGATTGTTGCCCCCCCTCCACGTGCTCATGTTAGTGAGCCTGGTCTTGGCCTTGACTATGTTTGACTATTAGTGCTTAACATTTTGTTACTCATGTATTTGTTTAATGACTTCATTAGGGTGCTGCTGGACCGAGCTCTGGACTGCCTCATGGACCAAATGACAGACAACCTGGTACTTCTAGCATTTTTACTTTTTTTTTGTACTACGTATTTTTTTCCCCAATCATCTGACCATGTCCTACTTATCCTCCAGAAAAAACGCACCTGCATTTGCAACTATGTTTTTGCTGCTCTTTTATGGAGGAATTGTTTCAATTCCTGTATTTGTAATGAATTAGTTTTATTTCTCTGAGATTCAAAGTAACATGTTTGAAGGAAGTCTGAAATGCAGACTGCAGAATATGAGAAAGTTTTCTACCAAACAAACATTTATTCCGTATAAACCTCATAGCTATGGGAAAAGGCTGAGGAGGCTACCTCTCGTTGGAGCCCAATTCTTTGATGGGTTATATTCCCAAATTTGGAAGCTCTATATTGGGCTTCTTTTCCCCAGATTGTTTTTTTGTTGAATAATCAATCTAGGCAAATGCTTTTTGTGTCTAATACCGATTGTAGACAAACTTGTCGATTTTTATGAACTTTTATATTCTCTTTACAACCTTGAAAGCATTTAAACTGCTTGGTAGGATAAGCTGGCATAGGTAAAAACTTAAGCGGTTTCCTGGAGGGACCCTAGGGCCTAGGTCACTTAACCCATACAATGATCGTTTGTCTGAAGTTCTGAACTCTTATTGCATACCTCTCATTCAACAATCTGTTATAGGTGCTGACGAAGGAAGACCTTCTAATTGGCTTTCTGCGGACTCATCTCGTAGGAGAATGGCAAGTTTACCTAAGCAAAAAAATCCTACTGGAAATGATCCAGCTGCAACTAAAGATCCCATGGTAAAGTATCTTTACTAATCTTGCCACATTTATTAGTTTGTTACTGTTAGTTATATGGCCTGTACCATTAATGGTTAATACATGGCAGTGGTGTCTACTTTTGTTCTTGCTCAAACTCACAGCATGTCTCAGTTGTTTGTACATATATGTTTGCATGCTGTTAGGGCACTGATGAGTTGGTAAGATCTGGCAGTGTACCGAGTCAGCATAATTCTTTCCCTATTAGGTTATACTCTTTCTGTTCCCTTGTGTTAGGGGGCTTCATTAGTTGGTTTCGTTTTTCTGGTCACATTTTCTTTTTCTATGGCATATATTTTTTCTAACTTACCCCTTCTTATGGCCTTATTGTTGGTCTTACCCATTTAAAAGACACTCCTTTTCCTTGCACAAACCACACATACAAAACTATATAACCCTCCTACTTTATTTTAACTCAAGCCCAACCGCAATTACACACTTTTCTCTTCTCCCACCTTGGTATCAATGTATCATAGCTTGAGTGACAATAACTGTAACCAATGTTGTTTTTGCTCAACTTGAGTTGGGAGATAACTGTAACCGACGTTTTTTGTGCTCAACTTGAGATGCCGGCTAGTGTTTAGTCAAGCAACTTAAATTTAGGCTAGAGATTCATTGATTTGACTTTCTTTCCCTACATATGATTGGTGGAATCTTTTGAAATAGTTGTCTTTTCTAAGATCTAATATTTTGTAGCTTTGTAAGAAATCATGATTTTGTTAAATAGATAAGTAAAATCATATTCCTGTAACATCAATATTTTCCACTGCATATGTTATGAGTAGATAAATAGAAACAGTAAGGTAATTGTCAGAGACAAAAGGGAATGAATACTACCATCAAGGAATTAGAGATCAAGATACAATCTTGGTTCATCTCATTGAGGCCTTAAGGCAAAAGCTATGAATTTATATTTGTCTACCGTGCTAATGTACGAGATATAGGCTTGGAGCTAAATAAAAAGTGAGGAGCTTGGGGACAATGGGTCATTAAAAATACAATGCTGCATGATGCAAAGCTTTTATAGAGTGTGTTTGGTTGGGAGGTTTACATTTTCTAATAATATAGTTTTTCAATTTTCCTCTGTGTTCTGATGGTTTGAAAATGAGTCGCTTAAGAGTGGTAAACATTCAATTTACTTTTTCGTGGTTTATTAAGGCAGTCTTCTTTTAAAGAAAGGTATGTCATTTTTTGCATTCAAGTTTGCCTCTTTCTCTTTCCTCATTTATGGATTCTTTGCCTTTTACTTAATTTCAGCAAAATGCAGCAAGTCAGCTTCATTTTGTTACCTTGTGTTTTTTTAGCGATTATGAATCTACCTTCTTTTGAAACGATTTCATGAACTAAGCTATTAGTTAATGTCTTTGATATGCAAAAAATTCACAAATCAAATGCTAATATTTGTATCTTTGAGGGAAACAAGGGGTGAAATCTTCTATTACTTCCTAAGGCTTTGTTTGGATTGCAAACTAGGAAAGAATGGGACGGACTGGAAATGGGTGGAAAAAAGGGGATATAAAAAGAGGAATAAAGTGGAGCTTCAATTTTCCTCCAAATCTCTCCAAAATGGGAGGGATGATGGTTCTTATAGTAGGAGGGAATCTAGATCCTTCTCTTTCGTTTTTTTTTTCGATTATTGGTCCCTTTTTCTCTAATTCCTTTGTACCAATGAGGTTTCATTTACAGCTATTACTTACGTTTTCCTTTTCCTGTGGAAGAATGAAGAAGTAAATTGTGAATTCATATTCATTAATCATGCTCCTTCTCTTTTCAAGTAAGGTTTTACTGATAATTAAATTGTCCCAATTTGAGTTCTGGCCACATGGATTATTAGAAAATTGATGATTGCATTGAAATGCAAGTTTAAATTTCACTTACAAACATTATTCAGTAGTGAAGAATCTCTATATCTGAAGACGAAAGTGATTTTAGTACATAGTTTTTGTTAGGCTTAGTTTGTAGTTGAAGATTCACTGGTTGAAGTAAACAGAGTAGGCGAAAGTGTTATTACCATTATCCGGTAATTTTGTAGTAGTAAAATTATATTAAAATGTGTTATCCTTGTATCCCTTCCTTTGGGGCCTCACTTTCCCTAGTATTGCGATGGCCTCTAGATGTGGCTTTTTTGCGTATTTTGGGGTTTTACTTGGAAGTCCTCTTTTCTGGATGCTTGCTAGAGTATATAATAACTGAGCAGTGGCGTGTTGTGGCTTTGGAGGAGGGACAAAATGAGGCTTTCTTATTTACATATATGAAACAAAAGTATATTTGTCCCATGTTTTTATGTGAGACTCGCAGATCCGTATGACCATGTATGTAGGTTTGTGTCGGTGTCTTGGAACAAATTATGGAAATAAAAAGAGGATAATCATTCTGTATGTTGGGTCTAGAAGATTGCCATTTAATTTAATTTTTCTTGGGTTTTCTGGCAGCTATCTAGCACCAATGTAAGAACTAGCACATCAGCTAGGCGTGCTGCTGGGTCAAGTAGTCGGGATGCTGTGTTTGCTGGGAGTGACGCGGATGCCACCCGTCCAGGTACGGGGGACCCTGCCCTTCAAAAAGCTGCAAGTGGGCATCGTATTTCACCTTTTGTGTCATCAGAACATCCTCGGACATTTTCTTCCAGGGTAGCATCAAATGAACATAATCTTGAATCTACCATCAAGAAAATCGAGGGCCTTAATGTCAGCAATGAAGATAGGCTGCAGTGATAAGCATCCGCGCAAAGCTATGAGACCTCACTTTCTTTAATGTAAATCTCAAATAACAGTTTGTCTAGTATCAAACTTGCGTGTTTTTTAAATGTCCTTTTTAGGTTGTATGTTTTTCTCTTTTTTCTTTCCCTCTTATTTATTTTTTTTTAAAATTTGTTTAGGACAGGCGAAAGCCATAAATCCAAGGCATGAAACTGGAAGAGGTAAGTACACCTGTAAAGTTTTAATGGAGCTCCCCTTATGCCCTTTCAATCAAAGGTGGAATGGAGAACATTTTCGTCTGGATAAAAATATTTTCATGATTTTTTTCTTTTTTTCTTTCCTTTTTTTTTTTTTGCTGGATACATTGTTCATTTAAAAAAAAATAATAATAAAAAACTAAAAAATGTTGCAATTACCTTAAAGTTATTTACGTAGTACTGTACATTATAGTCCTCATAACAAATATTGAGTGCTCCATTTCATTAATATTGATCAACTTGAATTGCAAAGTAGGGCACAGGGTCAAAGACTTGATGTGATTTTGTATTTACCACATAATTTAATGTATTAACTCAGTTTTTTTTTTTTTTTTTTTTTTTTTTTTTCAATCTACAACATTATGATTTACACAGTAGTTACTCAATGAGTCAATGATAGGTGATTTTGGTCCTTCTGTGTAATTACAATTGTAACTTTGTAAGCTAAAAATACAAATGCTTTTGTTTGTCATCAAATTAAACTGGTATTTATATTCCAAATTATCTGCTTCATGTATAATGTTTCTTAATAGAGGATCAATTTAACCAAAAGGTTAAGCTGATGGTTGATGCCCAGCGCTTAATAATTTCACTTAGAAAGGAGGTGTGTATGAGATTTAAACCCGTGGCCTTTGTGTCATGTTGGCTCTCATACCATATTAGAGGATCAATTCAACCAAAAGCTATGCCCAAGAATAGTTTATATACACTATCACTTCTCTGTGATCTCATTGAAACCAAATGATTAGGGGACTGGGTGGGTATAATATATACCTATTGAGCTTCTTGAAATTAATTAAAACTAATTTGCTTTTCTTTTTTTGGACTTTAAAGATGGAGCATGCTAAACATAACCCTAAGAGCTATGTATAAGGCGCTTAAAATAGAAATAAATTTTTAATTGAAGTATTAATTACATTGGTGCTTGTGCAATTTTTGTTTACTTTAACAAATTATCACCAATTGTACAATATATTAAATGTTTATATTTAGCCCTTAAGACAATGTATAGCATTACCTTAAGTAATTACCTCTTCATCATTAAGTTTTTATCTAGCCACTAATGTACCACTTATTTATAATCTTAATTGGAAAATAAAAAAATATATAAATATTAAGCAGCTACAAGTATAATCAAGTGATATAAAAGCTATAGACCTTTATCGACCTTCAATGACACCTCTAATATTCAATCTCCAATATAAATCTATTTCAATTGGTAACTAATTTGGCTTCTATATTCATTCTTCTTCCCCTATATATATTATGACATACAATTTACATTTTTTTCCAATCAATAACTAATTCCGGGCTAGTTAAGTCGTATGCTTGACAACTGAACCCAGGGTGACGCCCGGGCCACAAAACTAGTTAATGAATTATATCAGATTATTAGGGGTTTGATGGCCATAATGAAGCGAACAAAATTAGTATGTAAGACCCTAACAACTTAACATCATTTAGTATTACTAAATGCATGCATAGATTATTATCGATTAAAAATAATTAGTTTAGGAGTTTAGCTTAGAAAAAATAAAAGTTAAGGACTCACATTTTCGGAACTAAAACATATTTTTTATCTTAATTTTTTTTAAGTGAAGGAAACACATTCTAATTAGTAATTACTGAGGTTGAGATGATAAAAATAAGGTGTATCTAGTTTCTAAATGTTAGAAACTTAGTTGGTTTATATCATGCTATTTTGAAAAACTTTCATTTTTATTATAATATTTCCTTTTTTTTTTAATTTCTCAAATTTCCTAAAATAGTATGTTATAAACAAACTATGTTTCTAACATTTAGAAACTAGAAATTTCCCGATAAAAATGACTCAATATATATTTGCCACTTAAAGTTATGTAATATATTCCAAACTTAAAAAGAAAGCATCGTATAACTTGTTCAAGAACGACATTTTGGCCTCATGGCCCTCATGTATGTTGTTTTGTGGCACACAAAATGAAAACTATTAGAGGACCAATTCAATCAAAAGTTAAGGTGATGGTTGAAAACCATGGAATAATTTATATACACTATTATGCTCCCTCACATGAGAGCCTGTTAGGCTAGAAATTTGGATGCTAACATGCAGTCATATCCAGTGCTTAATAATTCCATTTAGAAAGAAGCGGTAGACGAGGTTTGAACCCATAACTTTTGTTTTACATTGACTCTAATAGAAGACAAACTTAAGCTGATGTTTTGAAACCCAGGAATAATTTATATGCTCTATCAAGAAACTAAGGGCATTGATATGAAAGAGTAAAGGTTATGGTTATATGCCATAAAAAAGAGTAAAGGTTATGGTTATATGCCATAAAAAAGAGTAAAGGTTATATGCCAATGGTAAAGGCTTGTGTTTTATCTTCAAATCATTTTTACAACAGATAGAAGTGGTACCCCATTAATCAAACTTTATTCCAAGAGTAATGAAAGAGATAATTACTCAACACGATATTCTAACAATAAGGTTTAATCCTTATTAAAAATTTTCGTAGGACTATATATATGCATCACATCACATTTATACCAATATATAGTATCATACATATTGTTTATAACAACAGAAACATTTAATCATATTGTAAGTGCGATCTTGAAGAAGGGCTACTGCTTACTGGTTTGTTTCTCTGCTCTAAAGAACATTTAATTTGCTTATTCGTATCGAGACTTTTTGTCGTATTTATTTTCCAGCTTGTGCGGCATTCATGGCTAGCGAAGTTGGGGGTGCAGTCCAAGAGTTAGCCAAGACTTTTATTGTGGACACGATAAAGGAATGGTACTCTTACATAAGAAACTATGGTGACTACATAAACAAACTTGTAGAGAAGCAAAGACAACTACTTCACCACAAAGGCACAATAAGTAGCAACATTGATCGCATAAACCTACACAAGTCACTGAGGGCTGGCTTGACGATGTCATGAAACTCGTAGAGGAAGAAGAGTTTAAGCAGCTTGTAGACGAGGAGAGCAGAATAGGCAAAGAGCAATGCTGCTTTGGGCGTATGCGTTATAATCTGTGTCAACGCTATAAGATGAGTAAAGCAGCTTCAGAGTATGCCCCAAAAATTGAAGCTGTCATCAACAGAAGACCATCCATAAATGAGACAACTGAACCGATAACAAGGTCAGAGTTAAAGTCCATCCCTACTGAATTCTTGAAGGTTTTGCAGTCCAGAGTTAAACTCATGGAAAAAGTGATCGACAACTTACGTGATGATCAAGTTAATGTTGTTGCCATTTTTGGCATGGGAGCCATAGGTATATATTATTTCACCAACTCCTTTCTTTCAAATTACTTGCTAAATTACTTTTTTACATCTCTTAATATATTAGTATCTTGAATTAGATATAATTAAAAAATGATAAAAATTATATACTTGAAAATTATACATCAAGATTTTGAGTCAAAGCCAAGGAAATAGTGTCAAAACGTACTCATTATATAGCAACTACAAAAAACCCGAGAGAGTTTATTGTTAGGAATTTGGCTCTTAAAAACACAAAGGTGAACAAACAAACAATGAAATAAACAACCTTCGAGGTATGATCTCACTTTCCTAAAAACACCTCTTTAATTTCATCTAACTTTTTACTTTTAGGCTCCGACACTTTTACAATTTCCCTACAGCCCCACTCAAATTTGGTTTTCTTTTGTACCATGCATTTGGAGTTACCACATTCCTTTTCATAGGAACACGGTTTAAAATATAACAAGCTGTCAAAACAACTTCACCCCAAAAGCCATCACTCAATCCCGAATAGGATAACATGGTGTTAATCATTTCTTGCAAAGTCCTATATTCTTTCTTTCCGCCGCAACACCATTTTGTTGTGGTGTATAAGCTACGGTTTTTTCATGTATAATCCCTAATGGTTGGAAATAATTTGGATAATATTAGTATTCACCACCTCTATCGTTTCTTAATCTTTCATGTTGTCATTAGTTTGCAATTCTACTCCATTCTTTAAGATTTTAAATTTTTCAAGGGCTTCATCCTTAGAAAACAACAAGTATATATAGCAAAACCTTGAATAATCATCAATAAATGTTACTAAATACTTTTTGTTACCTAAGGAAGGAGTGCTACTAATATATAGCCAAGACATGGGTAGATGAACTCAAATCATCATCCTTGCTACTAGAAGCAGAATATTATTATAAAGATAATTGTGTAAAAATTCATGATGTTGTTCGGGCATATACAATATCGTTGGCTGAAAAACGTAAGTATTCTTTAATGATGAAATTAAATACAGTAACATCCGATAAATTTAATGTAATAAATCACAAAACAAGTTGAATAATGCAGGAGGAGACAAGTTTATGATTGAAGCCATTCCTCGATGGATGAAGGACAAGATTTGCCAAAACAACACTGCCATATCTTTGATGGCTGGCACTGATCATTCTCGTCTCATAAGTCGTCGTGGCCTCAATTTCAGCAAACTTTGAACCTTGATATTAGACAACACTCATCCTAGAGTTATTGACGATGCTTTCTTTCAACCAGGGATGTGTAATTTAGAAGTATTAGTGTTGAAAAGAATGGAGCATGTGAGCTGTTCACCAGAATCAATAGGTCAAGGTTTGAAAAGTTCCCTTACAACTTTGGACTTAGAATATTGTGAGTCTTTGGGAGATATTAGATGGATTGGTGAGTTGGACAGCCTTTTTAACCTTAGTTTATGTGGATCGACAGTGAAAGAACTACCTGAAGCATTGAGGAAGCTTCACAACCTTTGTATATTGGATGTAAGATGCTGTGGAATTGGTAAGGGGGGGATTGCAGCTAATGTGCTTGCTAGTATGTCTAAATTGGAAGGACTTTACGCAAGCAACGTTTTCACAAAGTGGGTGGTAATGTACAAGAAGAAAATACGATTAATCATCATATTGGTGGGGAGGATGACGATGAAAGCAGTAATAGTAATAGGAATAGGGATGAAGGATATAGGTACCCTAGCATGAATGGGTTGAATGAGTTAAGCTACTTAAAAGTGTTGGAGATAAATGTAGGACCACATGAGTTGCCAAATGACGATAATGATAAATTTGTGGAAATTTTGGACCAGTTTAATGTAGTTATAGACTCTTATAGGGATAATATCAGAACAGCTCCAAGAACAAAAATCAGTCGTAGAATCAAGTTAGATAGGTTGGATTTAAAGAGGGTGATGAGAAAGAGTTGCGTAAAGGCATTGGTACAGAAAGCAGAAGGGTTATTCTTTGATAATGTTGAGGGGTTGGAAGAATATTTGGTGGATCATGATGAGTGGTCATTGCAGCAGCAGCAGCAAGAAAGGGGTAGAATTGATGAATTATTTAGAGGCATAAAACAACTACAGATTGTAGATTGTAAAGATGATGAGGATGCGCTTGGTGAAGGTATTAACTGGACATTATTTCCAAATTTGGAGTATCTACTGTTAAATTTCATGTTAAAGATAAATGGGCCTAGGTAACCCAACAAGGAGGAAGAGAGTCAAACCGGTCCACAAGCCCCAGGAGGTTCCATCCTAAAACCAATTGATAATAGGAGGAGTAACTCCTAGGCCTATAAACAAGTTCAACATCTCCTCTTTCTCCGATATGGGACAACTCACTAGTGTAAATCACATAGGGTTCAACACTCCCCCTCACTAGTGAGTGTCCTTAGAATTAGAGCACACCAGAAGGCACAATATAATCCTCGTTGGAAATGAACATCCAACAGAGGCCCTTAACCAGTGGCTTAGACAAATACCCAGTTTTTCAGAAGAGACCCCAATAACCTGGGCTCTGATACCATGTTAAATTTCATGTTAAAGATAAATGGGCGTAGGTAACCCAACAAGAAGAAAGAGAGTCAAACCGATCCACAAGCCTAAGGAGGTTCCATCCTAAAACCAATTGGTAATAGAAGGAGTAACTCTTAGGCCTATAAACAAGTTCAACATCTACATCTTACAAGTATGAAAAGTATGAGAAGGATGGTAAAACCAAGTCCACAAGCACCAACTCCTGGAATCAACACATTATTATTGTTCTCTAAGCTTCAACAACTCACACTGATGGGTTGCTAGGGTTACATCCGTGTGTAATGCCCATTGATGTCTTACCCCCCCAACTTGACTATCTTACGCATAACCAATTGTCCGAGTATGAAATACATATTTGGTGGGAATAATAATGATAATGGGGATGGCAATCTTATTCGTATCAAGCTCCCTTTTTTAAGATTCTTGCGCCTAGATTACCTCCCAGAACTGGAAAGCCTGATGGAGGAGGGGTTATCGTTGTCAGCATCAGGTTGTTCCACCAATTCACCACCTCTGTTCAATCATGATGAAAAGGTATTCATCAGCTCCCTCTGTTTCACTTTATTTTAATTTTTACATGTTTGTCAATATGAATCTAAAAATGCTTATAACTTTAATTTTGCATCTCTATGGAGTCAAATCGTTAAAACATAAAGTGTAATAATTAGAGTTTTTTCCTCTATACTCTAGGTCAAATTAAATTGTTGCATTTTATTTATAATAATGGTCTAATGAATGTAGTAAAACTAATATTATAATAGGATAAATTAGAATCAAACACACAATATATATCCAATATGAATATGTTTTTACTTACATATATCTTACAAATAATGTTCAAAATGTGAATTTGTAAATAGTATCAAAAATCAAAATGTAAAGAATAAAGTGAAACTGAGTGAATAATTGTCAAAATTAATTGGGCGATTTGTAATTTTTTATATATTCTAAAATAAATTTGTGTTGTTATAAATTTAATTGGTGCTCTTATGGATCACAAAATGATGAATAATAATGAAATTAGTATCTTTCAAGGCTTGTTTTTACTTTTTTTTTCCGAAACGATACTAAAGGCTTGTTTACATCAGCTTAAAATCAATTCAATTTGACTTAGCTCTAAGCAGTTCAGTTCAGCTCTGCTTCTTTAAGTTTTGTTCAGTTTACTTCAGCTCTTCTTTTATTATGCTAATTAATTTGTTCCTATATATATTAATATATTTATTCATAATATTATCAATGTGTATTAGCTCTGTAGTGTTATTATGTACTTGACTTTACTTTGTTCATAATATTATCAGTGTATTCATAATATATTTATGATACATTGTTCATTATTTTTTGGTTTCATATATATACACTTATTATTTTGTAATTTTCACGAAAAAATTATTATGAAAAACCATTCAGCAAATGAAACAAAAATATAAGTGAAATATTATTTACAAAAACCATTCAACATATTTAGCCGCAAGTCTTAAGACTTTGGGTGACATCATCAAATTGGATCTTAAGACTTGTGCTTAAAACTTGTCCCATTTTTCTTTAAAGATTTCAACTAAGTCTCAAGTTGATACCCACTCAAGTTTTATTTAGTTTTGTTCATTCATTAATGTTATTATTATATAGTAAATATAAAAAGATAAAATAAAAAATAATATGTCATATATTTGAGTCTTAAAGGCTAAAGTGATAAATTTGATCAAGTCTTTATGAGACTTAAGAAGAATTTGATGACATCATTTTAAATGGGAACCACCAAAAATGATATCACCCTCGGCTAAACATGCTCTTAATCAATAGTAAAAAAAATCAATAATCCATAATTAAAAATCATTAATCCATGATAAAAAAACTTTCTGTTCAATTCAGTTTAGCTCCAATCAGTTCAGTTCAGCTCCAATCAATTAAATTCAATTAAACTGCTTTTAGCTGAAGTAAACAGGCCCTAATAAGGCATTACTATTGGACATTTTTCCACCAGTGTGCTCAGAGAACATGGATTTCTTGAAATATATGTGCCTTTGAGATGCAAGTAAGACTTCAACTTTGGTGATGCTCTAATCAACAAAGTACAATAAGAACAGGTTTTTGTAGATTTGAGTTTGATGATGTGAACTTTAGGGAAACATACTTCTCTTTGAACTTATGAACATGAGAATGATATGAAAATAGGGTTTCTCCCTTCTATATATATAGTGAGTGAAAAGACACAAAAACAATTAGCAAAAATTGTTAAGGAACAACTAGAAAATTAAAATTGCAAAAACTGCTCCCTTGTATGAGGCTCGTGGGTTGCAAGAAATGAGCTCGTGGGGTGCGAGAAATCCATGTCTAAATTTTGCAATTTTCCTTATTTTTGCAGAGTTTAGTTTATTTTATTTTTAGTACCTTATTTTTCCACAATTTTTTGGGATTAAGGCTGTGATTGATTGATTGATTTAGTACCTTATTTTTTCCAATTTTAATTTTTAATTTTAGTTCCTTATGTTTTATTTTTTAAATTTTAGTACATTTTGTTTCTCAAAACTATAAGTTTTTAGTACCAGATGGCAAATTCTGTCATCTTTGTCCTTTGGTGGGGCCCATTGATGACTATGTTTCTAATTCTTCTTCAAAAATCCCCACTATATATTGATTACTCAATTGGAATCCCTAAATTCTTCACAAAAATTTAAATTAAACTCTAATATATATATATAGAAAGAGGATCATGTGAAAACTGTTTTCACCGTGAAAACCACCAAAAAGGGTACAATAGAAGTATAAAGGGTACACATACTTCATTGATGACATTTTCATAAATATTAAAAAAAATTATTGTAAATGTACCTATACCACTTTAATATTAATATGTACCGTTTTAAATCTTATCTGTAACCCTTTTTTGTGGTTTTCACGGTTTTTAGCAAACTTAAGGTTTTTAGTGGATCCTTACTCTCTCTCTATATATACATATTCCAAAAATGCAACAAAAATATTGGTTAGTTTGATTTGAATCTAGCCACTACAAGAAAACAACTTTTGAGCGACGGAAAAAATCCGTCGGAAAAACCTGAAATTCCGTCGGAAAAAGTGTTTGCGACGGAATTCCGTCGGAAACCGGTCGTCGCTATTTCCTTCGTCGCAAAATGTTGGGTTTTCCAACGGAATTTCCGTCGTAAAAGTTCTGCGACGGAATTTTCCATCGCAAAACAAAATTTTCGACGGAATATTTCATCGCAAAATTCAGATTTGCGATGGAAAATTCCGTCGGAAAATTGCGAGGGAATTTTCCGTCGCAAATTCCCTACTTTGCGACGGAAAATTCCCTCGCAAACTAGTGCTCAATTTGCAACCATTTAATTTTCCATTTTTTTTGCGACGATAAATTCCGTCGCAATAGTTTTATGAAATTCTTATATGACAATTTGCGATCAATATTTCCGTCGGAATTTTGCAATTTCTTTTTAAAAAGACTACTTCAAACCCTAATTCATACCTGCAAATCTATATATAGACCATAACCATTTCCATTCTGTTGCGACGATAAATTCCGTCGCAAACTATTTAAAACATAAATAAATTAATTTGTGTCTTACAACTACCATTAAATACTACCATAACAAGTTTAACAATAGTAATAATTGCATAGAACTAAACTATATATCCATTCGATAATACGATATATCATGAAACACAAGTAAGCTAGCTAACTAAACTGGAGTGCCTTCACCTGCGCCACTACCCGAGTCATCTCTGGGGTCTCTACGATGACTCTGGAACGGAGAGCAACAGTCAGTGCCGAATCCCTGAATCCGACTCATCAGCTCCTCCACATGCTCTCTGTTAAATCGATTTCCAAGCCTTGTAACGAATTGTTGTCTAACTTGAGGTTCCAACTCAGGATCCCAAGTGCATTGCCTCTGCGACTCAAATCAAATGTAGTTATCATACTCAATGTCAAACAAATTGTTAAAAAACCAAAAGTTTTAATTTAATAAAAACAATTTATACCCCAAACACGTTCCACCAGTGATTTTTGGTGGCATCATCAACTTCCTTGTAATTTCTCCAAGGGGCGTTGTAGTATCCCTGAATCGTTTGCGTTATCAACCTCTTAACCTTATCATCTTCAAACCTGAACACAACAACCAAATTTTTTTAATTGTTTAACGAAATGAAAGACAGTTACAAACAAAATTACAACAATGCGTGTCGAAGATATGCATCTGAAACTGTTACCACAACGAAGTAGGGTCCAACACCAGCCTCCCTGACTCATCTGTCGCTTGACCTGATTCTTGCGCCGAGGTAGTAGCATGTTGGTTCACTTGAGTGTGAACCTCTATCTGAATTTGACCATGATGATCCTGTGTGACGTTGTGATGCATATTCAGCTGCTCCGGAGGTCGCTGCTGTTGTTGCGATGACTCACCCAAGTTGATCACGGTACCATGAACATTTGAAGTACCTTTTTTCCCCTTCTTCCGTGCATCTCGATGAGTACCGCCGTCCATGAATACCTGAATCAATGTTAACCACTATTAACACACATACATATGAGTGACAATATTTATTAGGGACTAATCTGGGCAAAAACCATACATGAATGTAAGACTAAGAGAATGCAAGATAAAAGCTTGAGCATGAAAACCAATAAAACAACAATACACATTTTCATTTCATGTAAATGGATCTCCAATAAGCTTTCAANAATGGATCTCCAACAAGCGTTCATTACACATAATGACAACAACAATGGCTCAATACCTAAGCTAATAATCATCTTATTCCAACACTTGCATTACATGAACGAAATAAGGTAACTATTCACTGCTATGATCTGTACTATATACGTCACTACTGTCATCTAGGTATACAATGGTGTCGTCCTCTTCTTCTGAATCGCTTGAGCTCAGTTTAGATTCATCATCGTCATCGTCTGCAATCATTTCATCGTTATCAAAATCAGAGACAACAAAGTCCTCAACAACATCATAGTCTGGAATCTCGTTAGGTGGACGAAGGATTGAAGCTCCGGTAGGTAAAGTTTCCTGTAGAAATTGTAGGTCAACTGGAGCATCAACTACGGACCTAGCGTGTGTTTTGAACACAGCCCACCATTGAACGCGATCTCGTTTCAGGCTTGGATAAGATGTGTAGTAAACCTGGTTTACTTGATAAGATAAGACAAATGGGTCATACTTAGGGTACTTTTTCGTATGATTGACTTCGACAAGCTTGTATCGGTCATGTACGTTCATACCCCTAACAGAATCCATCCAGCTACACTTAAACAACATAGTCTTGTACTCATTTTTCGCACCAGTGTAGACAAGTTCAATGATGTCATCTAAAATTCCATAGTACTCTGAGCCATCTTCACCCGAAACTGAAACACCATAATTCATAGTGGCTTTTTGACGACCGTGACCATACGTATGAAAGTTGAAACCACCAACCATGATTTGACTGAAACTTCGAACTCGCTTGAAAGGCCCCATAGCCAAAGCTTGTAGGACATCAGAATTCGGTTTATCGCGATGGACCTGTAGGTACGGTGAAAATGGTAATGTTAAAGTGTAACGGTAAGTCAAACCTATAAACACAAACAAATAGGGTATTGATTGTTGTTACCGTATCACGGAACCACTTTGGGAATTCAACTTCAAATTTTTCTTGAACTGCTTCTCTATCCAAAGTCCGATGGGTTGAGAGAAGGTGGTCCTCAAACTTCCTACAAAATGAATGATTCCAACTCAATGACTAAAAATTAAACATAGTTGTTCACATGCTATGAATATACATGTAACATTTTTCAAGTAACCTTTTGTAGTCACCC
The DNA here is from genome assembly GCA_016808085.1 of Suaeda aralocaspica. Classification (NCBI taxonomy): domain Eukaryota; kingdom Viridiplantae; phylum Streptophyta; class Magnoliopsida; order Caryophyllales; family Amaranthaceae; genus Suaeda; species Suaeda aralocaspica. The sequence goes on along the minus strand of PYUH01000120.1, from coordinate 1,095,117 downwards.
AAAATGCCGCAGTTGGACACTTGGACAGCACAAAAAAGTGTGCATGTTGGAGTTTTTTCTCATCTAGAAATCTTGACTTCCCTTGATTTGTAACACGACCTGTGTCGACTGTGAATAGTTCTGGAACATCATTGTTGTGTATGTCACTGTCAATATCAGGGTTGACATTCCGACCTAGATCTCTTGTTTTTGTGTCAAACTTGTAGTCAAAGTAATGCGAGCAAAAGTTTGCAACCTCTTCAGTTAGGTAAGCGTTGCATATTGAACCTTCAACACGGGCTTTATTCCCAATTTTCCGTTTCAAGTGATTTAGAAACCTGAAATTAATATTAAACAACAGTAATTACGTTTAACCAAACGGTTATATAAATGACAACATGATAATTATGTTTGAATTCTCTGGCTACAACCTTTCAAATGGATACATCCATCGATATTGAACAGGTCCACACAACTTCGCTTCAAATGGCAAATGTATCGGTAAATGTTCCATTGAGTTGAAAAATGAAGGAGGGAAAATCTTCTCTAGCTTGCAAATTATCTCCGCAATGTTTCTCTCCAATCGTTCCATGTCACTTACTGTAATAGTGTAGCAACATATATCTCGAAAGAATTGACTTATCTCTGTGATTGCATTCCATACATGAATGGGAAAAAATTCTTTAAGAGCAATAGTGAACAACCTTTCCATGAAGACATGACAGTCATGACTTTTCATTCCTACTAGTTTACAACCTTGTAAATCAACACATCTGCTCAAATTAGAAGCGTACCCATCAGGAAATCGCAACTGCTTCACCCACTCACACAAAACCTTCCTTTGTGCTCTACCAAGAGTGTAAGGTGCCTTTTGCATGACATCTTTCCCTTGATCGTCTTTTTGTAGATGAAGCTGGGGACGTTTACAATGAGCCTGGATGTCTAATCTAGCGGCAGCCGTGTCAGAAGTTTTTCCCTTGACATCCATAATAGTTTGAATTAGTTGGTCAAAAAAGTTCTTCTCAATGTGCATCACATCTAGGTTATGGCGAACGAGAAGATGTTTCCAATAAGGCAGCTCCCAAAATATGCTTTGCTTTGCCCAACCTTTTTTGGCCTTTTTGACCTGTTTAAGTGCTTCGGGACCATCAACTGCCTTTGGAAGGTCTTTCACACATTCCCAAAGCTCATCACCCGACATGATGTGTGGAGGATCGCCTTTCCCAACTCTATTCTTACAGAAAGCTGTCTTGCTTTTTCTGAAAGGGTGATCTGGAGATAGGAATTTCCTATGGCAATTAAACCAAGTGACGTTACCACTGTTGCTTAACCAAAATGCCTGGCTTTTCTCCATGCAGTAAGGACAAGCTTTCTTACCGGCTGTAGACCACCCAGACATCATACCGTAAGCTGGAAAGTCACCAATGGTCCACAAGATGGCTGCTCGAAGAGTGAAATTTTGTTTTGTTGAAATGTCGTACGTAGTTGCACCAATGTCCCACAATTGTTTCAACTCTTCAATTAATGGGTGCATGTAAACATCTAAGTTTCCCTTTGGTTTGTTTGGACCGGGAATAATCAACGAAAGGAACATAAACTCCCGTATCATACACATGGAGGGAGGCAAGTTGTAAGGGGTTAAAATAACAGGCCAGCAAGAATACTTACCGCCAAATTTACCATGAGGATCAAACCCATCTGTACACAACCCAAGCCGAACATTACGAGGTTCAGATGCAAATTCGTTAGAGCATCTATCTAATTGTTTCCAAGCGTCACTGTCTGAGGGTGTAAGCCCAACTTGGGTACAATAGGCACGACTTTCTAGGCAAAATAACTTATGCCTTTCATAATTTAGAATTAGACTTTTAGGTTTTATTATTAAGCACTTTTTCTCTCTCAATTAATTTGGAATTAGGGTTTGTTTTTGCTACAATAAATTTCAATTCAATTCAAGTCTTCAATTTGGTAATTCTTTTACTTTTGTTCTTATTTTAGTTTAATTTATGCTTTTTAGTCTCTTTAGTCTAATTAATTTAGTTAATTGTTGAGTTAATTAGTTTATTGGTCAATTACTTCATGATTCAATATGATTTTACAATTATGCTTGCTTTAATTTTCATAATCATGAGTGAGTAGTCAATTTTCTAGGGTTAGGGAAACCTTGATTAATTAATGGACTAATTAAATTAGGTTGATTTNTGGACTAATTAAATTAGGTTGTTTCAATCCCATAATTAGTAGTCAATTTCCTATTATTGGTTTCTTTGTTTACAATTGAATTGTGCGCAGATTTAGTTGTAATTTTGGTAATTGTTGAATTTGATGCCGAGAGGTAAAAATACCACAATAAGACCACTGAATAATAGGCGGAATTAGTCTAGGCATGAGCGAGAGCCGCTAGATGAGTTTCGAGGGAGTCTAGATTCGAGAGAATTAGTGAGCCCTAATTTGACGATAATTGTGAGGTTGAACAATCTTTGTTAGTGAATCCATTAGTTGTTCTTGGTGACCCGAATGACCCTAGGCTTCATTTATTGGTTTTAATCTTTGTCTCTTCCGTAATTATCTAGTAGTTAATTAGTAGTCATTTAGTAAATCAACGTTTCTCAACCAAGGCCCTTTGTACGGTTTAGGCTTTTTAGAACTAATAGAGTTCAATTGCTTCCCTGAGGATTCGATCCTTACTTCCCTAGCTACATTAGTTAGTGTCGTTTGGTTTATTTTTGATAGGTGTGCGATAGCCTCATCAAAGGAAAAGCTTGAATTCAGTTTAAATTTGTGCTTTGAATGAAAATAAAGGTGTGAAGTGAATGAAACTCTAAAAGTTTGGTTTGATTCGGTTGGATTTGGATGATGGGAGACATTGATGTTATTGTATGATGTGTTGGTGAGTCTCCGATGTTTTATATCCGTATACCCCGCATTTTCAGCCACATTATCCCAAATTTATCTTACCCTTCACCCTAGCCTTACGTTACAAGCTTATAAAGTACTCTTTGATCTTCATGTACATGCTTTGGTTGATCTTCATGTACCTGCCTCCCCGTGAATAACCCTTTGAGCCACCTCCACCTCCCTTTTCATAAATTTAGGAACAACCTTAGGTTTCTTTGATGGTTGTTTGTCAGCCATGACTTTGTTGTGGTTGATTGTGGTGGTCTAATTGGGTTGTTAAGGTGCTGGAAAGGAAGTTTGAGGAATTATGGATGAATTGAGGAAGAGAGGGAGTTGTTGAGTTCAGTGAAAATGGAAAGTTTTGTATGTGTAAGAGAGAGAAGAGAGGTGAAAAAAAAATTTAAACAAAGTTATTAAAGGGCAATTATGGAAAAGTATTAATAAAGTGGACGTCAACTTAGTAATTTAGAATGTGGAATAACAATCCTCTTTGTTAGTTATAATTATTAAGTTATACAATTTCTTTATTATATATATAATGGTTTCCAATTTAATATTATCCGTATTAGACTTTTACATCGCACATCATATGCTACTTGTTTGTAGGACAGGCAAAAGCCATAAATCCAAAGTATGTACAGTCTACGTACGTATACTACAATTCAATGAATTTTATTATTTAACGTATTAATAAAAGGCCAGATTGCAGGTAGTTTTGATTAAATTTTGCTGACTGGAAGATGATGGGCTGTCGTGTTTTAGTTTAATGGTAAGTGGTTTGCAAATTATTAGTTGGCCTGATGTGAGAAAAAATTGATATTATAATATTAAGAGTCCGTTTTCTGTGTGACTTGCCACACACTCAATTGATGGTGTGGCCATCTCAATAAATTATTAGTTAGTCATTACAGCTAATAACGTTAGCTTCTATTTCTTTGATTTATTTTTCAACAACAATAATTCTTATCAAATTACAACCGGAGAGAGAAAATAATAACAATATTTTTTTTCAAATGTACATATTACAAAATTTACAACTCTAAAAAATAAAATAAAAATATCAAAAATTCATGTTTTCTAATTCTCTACAAACAGAGACCCATATTGGTATAGTTTAATAATACTAAATTTTTAACCATATTCAAAATATTGTGTTGGAGTTACTAACTTATATTTTTGGGGTTACTGCTTACTAACCGTTAGATTTTGGGCTACTGATATATGTGTTTGGGGTTACTGACTTATGTGTTTAGGGTTACTAATTTATGTTTTGGGGTTACCCACTACCTGATTTGAGGTTACTGATTTATACGTTTAAGGTCAATAACTAACTAGTAAATTTGGGGTTACTAATTGCTAGATTTGAAGTCACCGATTTTTTGTGTTTGGAGTTACTAAATTGGGGTTTTGGAGTTACTAGATTTGGGGTTACTAATACTATTATTATTATTATAGTTTTTTTTTGTGGAGTTACTAACTTATTTTTGGGGGTTACTAACTTCTGAATTTAGGGTTACTAACTTATGTGTTTGAGGTTACTAACTAGAGAATAATTTGGGGTTACTAAGTGCTAAATTTGGGGTTACTAATTTATGCATTTGAGATTACTAACTGGTGAATTTGGGATTACCAACCCCATACACATAAATTAGTAACCCAAATTCAATGACTACGTAGTTAGCAACTCTAAAAAATCAACTAATTAGTAATCAAATTATTTTATGAACACACACTATTATACTTAATACAATAATACCTATATTTCATGAAAGTAACTTGTAATATTCACATTAAACAACAAATTTTTAAAAAGCAACTAACTTTTGATTTAAAATGCTAATCGGTTGAGTAAATTGCTTTAAATTACACCAGTGTAGTTTCTAGTTAATAAATCAATGAGTATTAATGCAAATCAAACATTAAATACATTGAATAAAGACAAAAAAGAAAAAAATTGTAAAAAAAAAATAAATCAAAAATTTAGTAGTCTAGAACAAAAATATTATGAAATAATATAAGTGAAGAAGTTAAATAATTTGAAAAGCGTTGGGAAAGAAACTAAAATGAACTATAAAAATAAAAATAAAAATTTAAACTAATGGTAGTTGGACTCAAACTAAAACCCAATGTTATATGGGCCTGCCACACCATTACTTTATGGTGTGGCAGGCCACGTATAAGACTTAATCCTTTATATAAGGTGTTTCTAAGTAGCACTTAATCTGTAATATAATGTGAATGATCTTAAAATTAAGACATAGTTGAGTGCAAGTCGGAAACGATAAAGCAAGTTATGCGTAGTATGTTATGTGCTACCTTCTTAGCACGATTTATACTCTATAATGATTGTAAAAGTCTTTTTATATAACTGAATTGCTTCATAAAGGACAAGTTGTAGCATAAGTAATAATTAAATATACTCTAAAATGATGTATTTAATGCTTAAGATTAGAGGCTTTGAGCTTAACAAAAAAAAAAAAAAANAAAAAAAAAAAAAAAAAAAAAAAAAAAAAAAAAAAAAAAAAAAAAAAACCACTTACTCACGAAATCCAATAACTTCTCAAAAGCGCGATCTCATTTGCCTTTTAATTTCGGTATGTAGTAATATATCATCACTACCTTCAAATCATTTTTTATTTTCGTTAAATTCTACTTTCAAATCATTGTTTTTGGTTAATTACTACCTTCAAATCTATTTAGGAGTAGTAATGTAGTAACATATTTTCATTTTGTAAATCCATTTTCCAAACTCTGTAAGCTTCCCGATGATATGATTGCGATTTTAATTTAGTAAATTCAATCAAAGGTTATATATGTAGTGTTTATAGATGATTATTGATATAAAATATTGATATTTCTAATTATCTTTGTAATGTAATGTAGTTATGACATGTCTGCATTATGATAATTTTTATTTATCTATTTATTATAATTATTATTATTGTTATTATTATTATTATTATTATTATTTTTTTATTTTATTTTTTTTTAGCATGTAATATCATTTAAGGATTGTTTGGTAAGAGGAATTCAGAAGGAAATGAATGTAAAGGGAAAAAAAAAAGTTGAGTTTCTATGTTTGATTTAAATAATTAATTAGAATATGATAGGAGATACGGAGTAGATGGAAAGGAAAGGAAATATTATTAACAATAAGTTTCTTTTTGCATTAAAAAAAAAAAGCTTCCATTCCTCTTAAAATTGGGGCATTTGGGAGCAAAGATAACATATAGGTTTTATAAAATAAAAATTGTATTTTTTTTTTAATTTCTTTCCTTTACTAATATAATTTTACCAAACATGTGATTATATTAATTACCTGCCAATTTATTTCTTTAAAACCAAACATTGGAAATTTGAGTTAATTTCCTTTTCATTCCCTTCCTTTACTTTCCCTTCCACTCGTTCTAATTACTTAAAATGGACCAAATAAAGCGTTAGAGAAACATTAAGCTATTTTACGATCGAAGTATAACTCATTTCTTAATTAGCCACCAATGTATGTCTTTGGAACGACTTGTAGCACATTTGTGTTTGCCTCATTATTGTTCATGTTTTTTTTTTTTTTTTTTTTTTTTTTTTTTTTTTTTTAAATGTATGATTGATTCATGCTTGTTTGATGCTAGGATGTAATCTCTTTATGAGTTAAGATCGCACGGAATTGAATATCAATTGAATTGAATTAAACTATAACTTATTGAATTAGAATGGAACATATTAGATTGAATTATAATAGATTGGATTAATTAGAATTTATTGTAAGAGATTTAATTTTATAAATATACAATAAACAATACAATATTCTAATAAATTGAATGGATATGACAGATAAAATTGGAGTGGATTGAAACCTTTTGGAACTTATTGATATTTTTTTCCTGATGAAAAAAAACACAATCTTATTAGGACCCCACCCTTCCAAAATTATTTATTTATTTATTTTTATTTTGAGATGGTTAACCAAAGTGCTCCCTCTATATATTTTTTACTTGTTACATTTGCCTTTTGATATCTCTTAAGATGCAATTAAAAATGTTTATATCTCAACCTACAAGTTTATAAAAATTACAAAAGTTATATGGTTGGATAGCACATGTTCGGACGAATCAAATAAGATCCTATATATACTCAGATGAATAGTGATGAAATTCAATATATACCAAGAAATAAGAACTAGAGGGAGTATCAGAAGTCAAGTTAAATGATCTATTTATGAACAACTCTGAACTGATTTTTGGGAAAGAATTATATGAACAAATCATGTGAAAACTGTTTTCACCGTGAAAAACACAAAAAAAAGGTAAAATAGAGGTATAAAGGGTACACATACTTCATTGATGACATTTTCATATATAATAAAAAAATTGTTGTAAATGTACTTATACCACTTTAATCTTAATATGTACCTCTTTTTTGTGGTTTTCACGGTTTTAAGCAAATTTAAGGTTTTTAGTGGATCCTTCCTCTCTATATATATATATATATATTTAATTAATTACTTCAATTTGTTTTTTCCGATCATTGACCTTATTTCTACCCTACTTTATAGGATAAAAAGTTTTGTCAAATGAAATATTATGACATTAACAGTGATCATAACAAATTAAAGACTTTTTGTTGGGTAAAAGGGTCGATATAGCTAATTTGACTAGGATTAGTAATTAATGTCATTTCATATTAATTTCTTGTAAAAACTTGAATTAACATTTTAATCACGTACTACTCTCAGCTTACTTGGGCATTCATGGCGAGTGAAGTGGAGGGCGCAGCTAAAAAAGTAGCCAAAACTTTGATCATCGATATGATAAAGGAATGGTGCTCTTACATAAGAAACTATGACGACAACATAAACAAACTTGTAGAGATGAACACACAATTAGTACAATACAAAGTAACAATAAGTAACAACATTGATCAAAATAAGGATATGCGAAAACCTACACAAGTTACTAAAGGCTGGCTTGACGGTGTCAAGAAACTGATAGAGGAAGAGGAATTTAAGCAGCTCGTAGACGAGGAAAGCAGAATACGCAAGGACCAATGTTGCTTTGGGTGTATGAGCTATAATATGCTTCAGCGGTGTAAGATGAGTAAAGCAGCTTCAGAGTATGCCCAAAAAATTGAAGCTGTCATCAATGGAAGACCATCGATAAATGAGACAACTGAACCGATAACAAGGTCAGAGTTAAAAACCATCCCTACTGAATTCTTGAAGATTTTGCAGTCCAGAGTCATACTCATGGAAAAGGTGATCGACAACTTACGTGATGATCAAGTTAATGTTGTTGCCATTTTTGGCATGGGAGCCATAGGTATATATTATTTTAATTTTCTCTTTTTGCTTATTTATTTATTTTTTCAATCCTAAACTAAATATCTATGCTCATATATCAGGTTTCTTTAACTCCGAAGTAAAATCTAATTAAATAAATGTCTAGTTGCAAGAGCCATCCTAGCAAAGCTAAGATTACACAAAGCTAGCCAAGTGTGTGATCTTAGAGAGTATGACCCTAAAAATAAAATAAAATTTTAAAATTAATAAATAAATAAATCCTCTCATGAGTTGTTTTGAAACTACAAACTTTAATTCAAATTGTTGCCAACTACATCAATGACCCTAAATTGCTGTATAATGTTGAGACAGGTAAGACAACAATGGTTAAAGAAATTGGCAACAAAGGCATGAAAGATAAGTTTGACGAAATTATAATGGTGGAGATTTCAGAAGCCCCCAATGTAGAAAACATCCAAGATCAGATTGCAGAACAACTAAATATGAAAAGTTCATTGGGTGGAGTGCACAGCATACACGAAAGGGCAATACGTATACATAGCAGTCTAAAGAATAGAAAGATTCTAGCGATCTTGGATAATGTGTGGGCGAAACTTGATTTGAGTAAAGTTGGAATTCCTCATCCCCGTGAGCTTTGCTGCAAGCTTTTGTTGACGAGCAGGGAGAAGTATGTGTGTGAAGTAATGGGAGCATCATCAAGTAACATATTTGAAGTGCACACACTCGATGAAATGGAATCCAGACAGCTTTTTCGAGCACGAGTTGGAGAAAAAGGGCAAGATGAGGAAATTGAGGGCAGAATGTTGAAGAGGTGTGGAGGACTTCCACTTTCTATAGTGGCATTAGCTGATGTACTGAAACATCAAGAGTTGTCAATGTGGGAACATTATGCAAAAGATCTAGAAAAACCGATCTCAAGTCATGATACAATTAGAGGTGTAAATCGACTTGCATACTCCATTTTAGAAACCAGCTTCAAGCTTATAGAAAGTGAGGAGAAAAAGAGGTTTTTCATGCTTGCTTGTTTGTTTCCACTTGGTACAAATATATGTGTCGAAGACATGATGAGATATGGCATTGGATTAGGATTGTTTCAACATGTCAACAGCCTTACAGAGGCCATCGAGCAAGCCAAGACATGGGTTGATGAACTCAAATCATCATCATTGCTGCTAGAAGCAGATCAATATTATTATGAAGATATCTTCTGTGTAAAAATTCATGATGTTGTTCGGGCATCTACAATATCGTTGGCTGGAAAACGTAAGTATTCTTTAATTATGAAATAAAATACTGTAACATCCAGTAAAATTAATGCAATAAATGAAGATTCACAAAACAAGTTGAATAATTCAGGAGGAGACAAGTTTATGGTAGAAGCCATTCCTCGATGGATGAAGGACAAGACTTGCCAAAACTACACTGCCATATCTTTGATGGCTGGCACTGATCATTCTCGTCTCATAAGTCGTCGTGGCCTCAATTTTAGCAAACTTCGAACCTTGATATTAGACAACACTCATCCTAGAGTTATTGACGATGCTTTCTTTCAACCAGGGATGTGTAATTTAGAAGTATTAGTGTTGAAAAGAATGGAGCATGTGAGCGGTTCACCAGAATCAATAAGTCAAGGTTTGAAAAGTTCCCTTACAACTTTGCACTTAGAATATTGTGAGTCTTTGGGAGATATTAGATGGATTGGTGAGTTGGACAACCTTTTTGATCTTAGTTTATTTCGATCGACTGTGAAAGAAATACCTGAAGCATTGAGGAAGCTTCACAACCTTTGTATATTGGATTTAAGACAGTGTGATATTGAAAGAGGGGGGATTGCAGCTAATGTGCTTGCTAGTATGTCTAAATTGGAAGGGCTTTACGCAAGCAATGCTGTCACAAAGTGGGATGGTAATGTGCAAAAACAAAATACGATTAATCAACATATTGGAGGGGAGGATGATAGAGAAAGCAGTAATAGTAATAGTAATAGAAATTGGAATAAGAATGAAGAATATAGGTACTGTAGCATGAATGAGTTGAATGAGTTAAGTTACTTAAAAGTGTTGGAGATAAATGTAGGTCCACATGAGTTGCCAAATGATGATAATGATAAATTTGGACCAATTTCATGTAGTTATACACCCTGATAGGGATAATAACATGGCAGCACCAAGTACAGAAATCAGTCGTAGCATCCAGTTAGGTAGTTTGGATTTAAAGAGGGTGATAAAAAAGAGTTGTGTAAAGGCATTGGTACAGAAAGCAGAAGAGTTATTGCTTGATAGTGTTGAGGGGTTGGAAGAATATTTGGTGGATCATGATGAGTGGTCATTGCAGCAAGAAAGGGGTAGAATTGATGAATTATTTAGAGGCATAAAACAACTACAGATTGTAGATTGTAAAGATGATGAGGATGCGCTTGGTGAAGGTATTAACTGGACATTATTTCCAAATTTGGAGTATCTAAATCTTGAAAGTATGAAAAGTATGAGAAGGATGGTAAAACCAAGTCCACAAGTACCAACTCCTGGAATCAACACATTATTATTGTTCTCTAAGCTTCAAAAACTCTATCTTGATGATTTGCCAGAGTTACATCCGTGTGCAATTCCCATTGATGTCTTACCCCCCAACTTGACTATGTTAGACGTAACCAATTGTCCGAGGTTGAAATACATATTTGGTGGGAATAATAATGATAACGGGGATCGCAATTTTGTTCCTATCAAGCTCCCTTTTTTAAGATTCTTGCGCCTAAATTACCTCCCAGAACTGGAAAGCCTGATGGAGGAGGGGTTGTCGTTGTCTTGTTCCACCAATTCACCACCTCTATTCAATCAGCTCCCTCTGTTTCACTTTATTCTAATTTTTACATACAAATCCAAAAATGCTTATAACTTTAATTTTGCATTTCTATGCAATCAAATTGTTATAAATAAAATGCTAATATTAAAATTTTTTTCCTCTCTACTTTAGGTCAAATTAAATTATTGCATTTTATTTATAATAATGGTCTAATGAATGTAGTAAAAACTAATATTCTAATAGGATAAAGCAAAATGAACGAAACAAACCATATCCAATATGAATATTTTTTACCTACATAACTTACAAGTAATGTTCAAAATTTGATTTGTAAATAGTATTAAAAATCAAAAGTGTAAAGAATAAATTGAAACCGGGTGAATAATTGTTGAAATTAATTGGATGATTTTTAATTTTGAATATATTAAAAATAAATTTGTGTTGTTAGAAATTTGGTGCTCTTATGGATCACAAAGATGATCAATAATAATGAAATTAGTATCTTTTAATGCCTGTTTTTACCTTTTTCTTTTGAAACGATACCGGAGTTTGTTTACTTCAGCTTAAAATCAATTCAGTTCAGCTTAGCTCAGTTCTTTTCAGTTCAGCTCTAATCACTCCAGTTCACTTCAATTCATTTCAGTTCTCTTCTCTTCTTTTATTTTGCTAATTATTTTGTTCATAATATTATTAGTGTGTTCGTAATATATTTATGATACATGAATCATCAATTTTTTTTTGTTTCATATATATATATATATATACATTTATTAGTTTATAATTTTCACAAAAAAAATATTATGGAAAAACCATTCAGCAAATGAAACAAAAATATAAGTGAAATATTATTTACAAAAATATTATTATACGACATAAGTGGATTATCATTCTCGAAAATATGAAGATGTATTACTAATATTTATTTCATAAAATATAAAGTATCAATAAAGGATTTTTTTGTTTAATAATTATTAGTGGATCAATATCAAAATTATTAATATGTCATTATTTCATAGTTAAAAATCAATAGTTATAGTCAATCCATAATAATCATAGTTTTAAACATAATTAAAAATCAATAAACAATAGTTATAAATCATTAATCAATAGTAAAAAAATCAACAATCCATAATTAAAAATCATTATTTTTAATAAAAACTTTCAGTTCAGTTCGGTTCAGTTTATTTCGGCTCCAATCAGTTAAGTTCAATTCAGCATTGCTTTTAGCTGAAGTAAACAAGCCCTAATAGGGAGTTACTATTGGACATTTCTCCACTAGTGTGCTCCAAGAACATAGATTTCTTGAAATATTTATGGCCTTAAGATACAAGTAAGACTTCAACTTTGGTGATGCTCTAATCAACAAAGTACAATGAAGAACAGGTTTTTGTATATTCGAGTTTGATGATGTGAACGGTAGGGAAACATACTTCTCTTTGAACTTCTGAATATGAGAATGATATGAATATATATATATATATATATATATATATAGTGAAAAGACACAAAAACAATTAGCAAAAACTATTAAGGAACAACTAAAAAATTAAAATTGCAAAAATTGCTCCCTTGCACGAGGCTCGTGGGTTGCAAGAAATGAGCTGGTAGGGTGCAAGAAATCTCCATCTAAAATTTGCAATTTTCCTTATTTTTGCAAGGTTTTTTATTTAATTTTCAGTACATTAGTTTTCCCTTGGTACCTTATGTTTATTTTTTAAAATTTAGATGGCAAATTCCGTTATCTTTGTCGTTTGGTGGGACCCATTGATGACTATGTTTCTAATTCTTCTTCAAAAATCACCAAATATTCATTACTCAATTGGAATCCCTGAATTCTTCACAAAATATAATTTAAACTCGAATATATATATGTTCCAAAAATACAAGAAAAGTATTGGTTCGTTTGATTTCAATCTAGCTTTCATTATATAGTATGCAAACTTGTTGTTCCTAAAAGTTAGGGTTCTAATTCGTTTGGGGTTTTTTTAATTGAATTGTGAGTTTATGGGTTTTGTTGTTTAAAAGCAAAATTCAATTCAATTAGGGTTTTTTAGTTTCGTTTGGGGTTTTATTGTTTATGGGTTTTATTGCTACACATTTTAGTTATTAAAAAAATCAATTTTGTTTGTAATTGAGTAGATAATTGAGTTTTCAATTTCTACTTATTTTGAGAAATGAGAAATCTGATACACTAGGTAGAATTAGGGTGAACTAAAACATATATCATCGTGAAAGTGTCATTGTAGAGACTAATAAAATCGACTTCATATGTTAATCATGGGATTTTATTAAGGGGGAATTTGGGTTTAAATTAAATCACAATTAAACACTTTGCAAGTAAAATATTTTACACGTACTAATCAATCATAATTTACAATTAAACCTTAGCAGTGTGCCCCACTAAACAATTTACTGGATGAAATTTGTTGGTACTAAAATTTGAGTTTTTGAGAAACCAAAGGTACTAACATTTTTTTTTTTTTAAAAAAATATAAGGTACTAAAATTCAAAAATTGAGAAAAATAAGGTACACTGTCAGTCTTTATTTACTTGCTACATCTACTTTTTCGCATCTTTTCAAGACGGAACTTATAAAATTAATATCGCGAGTTTGATACAATAAAAAATTATAAAATTTATATATTAGAAAATTATAGATAAATTGATATGGTATTGATTTGTTTAAAGATTATAATTGATATGAAGTATTATGACATACAGTAATATTTATTGCAGCTCATATTCGAAGCACTGAAGACGTTAGTTATAAAGGGTTGTCATGGGATTGAAACAGTGTGGGGGGCCGGGGATAGGGATATCCATAACCCATACGGATACAATGAGGAGAAGTCTCATCTTTCTACCACTTTTAGTAGTCGCAGTATTAGCAGTAGTTTCAACTATTTAAAGACAATACACATTTTTAATTGTCACGTATTGAAAACAGTGGGTAGGATGTCTATTAGTGTTGCTGCTGCTCTTGTGAAACTCAAAGAATTACACATCTCGTATTGTCAAGAATTGAGAGAAGGAATAATAATAATAATGAGTGAAGAAGAAGAATTATCATCAAAGAATAATAAGAAGAAGATGTTACGCACTGCTCCTACTTTATCATTATTTCCATCCCTTCATTCTGTGACTCTATCGGCATGCCCAAAAATGGAAAGGTTGATTACAGTAACATCAAAACAAAAAACCAGTACTGCTAGTAATCTAATTCCTCTTGTTGTTGAGTTCCCTTCTTTGCAATCCCTAGATATTGATGATTGCAAAGAGATGCAGTCATTGTCAGGCCCCGAAGTTGTCACTTTCAGAGCCCCCAAATTGAGTCGATTCCAATATAACTTCCATAAACAACCCATACAACAAGTTGGAGATGATATTAATCAATTCTTACTCACCCGCTATCGACAATACTCAAGGTGCAGTTATCTATTCCTTTTTTTTAACTTTTCGTTTTTATTAAATACAAGACTCTACGCCTAGGAATATATATATATGACATACATGATGTTAATTTAGTTTAATTACAATCATGCTTAATTTCACTGGTTTTTATGTTGTTGCAGTGAACAACAACTCGATCACAACGAAGAATCAAATGAAATTCAAGAAATCGGATAAAAGTGTATGTGCTCAATTCAAATGAAGAGAAATATATATACCTTGTGCATGTTGTTATGATAATACTTGAGTTGCTTTGGTAATTAATACATTCTTTTGATCTAATTATTTTGTCGGTTAGTATTGTCACATGGTTTTACTTATTCATTAGGAATAAGGTTTTATATGTGAACAAAAACAATGTAATATTTTTTTTAAAATAATTGGTTGGATAAATCATGATATATATGTTGTCCCAAAGTTGTTGAAGGCTACTTGGATTATCTAGGCTTCTTGTGAGAATTTGCTTGGAATTAAAGTTAATTTGGAAACATTATCTAATGAGGATGAAGCCATAACTTGGAAATGCTTGATTGCGGAATACTTGATCTCTTATGATAATGTTATTAATTAGAGAGAGTAATCCAAAGCTAACTTCGGGTTTGTTTCTTTTCATCCTTTAGGGGCTTTAGGCCGGTAACACAATACAAAGAGTTTGAGTTCATTGTTAAGAATTTGACACATGTTTTGGGTTTCATAGTTTGAGTTTATTACTCATCCTGTCACTCTTGTTATCACCTCTCTTACTTGACCTTTTATTGCGATATAATTTTTCTATAGATTCTTTCTTGACAAAAACTCATGGTATTTGATTTTCTAAAACCTCATAGTTAGCCTGAACATTCTCAAATTGCATTACAGAAGTTGTGATTGTGTGTTAGGAAACTAGGTATGATTGTGTTTGATTAATAATGAATAAAGCAATGAAAAAATAATAAATACTATACGATAAAAACAATAAAGAAGATAGACAAATTAAAGAACACAAGGATTTACGCGGTTCGGTCAAATTAGTCTTATATCCACTGATCCACATGTGGAGTATTCAAGAGATTTTTTACTATGATGGAGAAAAGAAACAAGAGAAATTGCAGGGATTTCTAAATACTATTGGCTTGGGGATATGATCAAGTTGATCAACTAAAATGTCCTTTTATAGCACCATGAAACTTTAATAAAACCCTAAAGTATTTCCCAAGTATAACTCAACTAGTCGTCATAAAAGATATATGGTTGTAGAAATCAATCTGACTTTAAAACATTCTGTAAAACAAAAATTCAATAATGTTTTTAAGTCACAAAATAACATTGTTTAATCCATCTGCGATTGTTGTGACAAGAGTATAGGAGCCCGCACTATGACCCAATCGAGTTTAACCACGAATAATGATTCTTTTAATACTAGTATCCGTGATCGATAGGCCGATTGTCAAGATCCAACTTTGCAATTCGCACACAAATTTTTGGCCTAAGTGAAATGTTGATTCATTGTCATGCCATTTTGAATGGATTGATAACATTTCAATTCTAAGAAATTGAAGTTGGACACTTTTCTTTTGTGAGTTGTGTTCCAATAGACACCTAAAAAGTGTGTAATATGTCTCTTGTCCAAAATTACTACATAGTATATAAAGAGCATGCTCAGTGGAACATCCTAGGCTAAGGAAAATATGTGTTACAAAAAGTCCCTTGGGACAAAACAAGGTTATAGGAAAGATCGCCAAAAGGTGGCGGGAGAGTGAGAATAACCAAGGGGTCATAATTTCGGAAATCGTCGATAAAAGGTGATAAGTTAATATTTTATATGTAATTTACCCTCGATTCTGATTGATTTTTAGCTCTAATACGGCTCTTTTGAGCCATTTTTACTAACTTTTGCTATTTCGAGTGTTTGTTGTGCTTTTTATTAGATTTTACAGGAATCGATGATTTATCGTTGTTTTCCGAGACTTTTGATGCACTTGAAGAAGTTAGTGAAGAGTTGAAGTCATTTGGGAAGCTTAACCGAAGATTAGAAGTGCTAAAACGAAGAATTAAAGAAGTAATTAAGGAAGAACGAACAAAAACCGAGAAACGAAGCCAAGCAAGCTGCCCGCCTGGACCGAGGCTGTGCGCCCGGGTGAGGGCTGCACGCCCTGACCCCTCCGGGCGGGTGGCTCTGAAGGGGGTTTTGCGTGTTTTTCAGCATAATTAGGCTTAGACTTAAGGCTTTGTACTCCTAATTTGTCATTTGACGCCTTTTTACTTTGACAAACCCTAGTTTACTCTAAAATTCTCTCTAAGTGAAATTCTTGTCAATCATTCAATCAATATTATTCAGGTTTTATTACAATCTCAATTCTTGTTCTTAATTAATGTTTATTATTATTTTTAATTTACATTCTTAGTTTTAATAGTTTTATGTTTAGAGTTAAATTCTTGATTATTGTTGGTTTGTTTCGTTTAATCATGTTTCTTGGGGATCCAAGGATGTTTAAAGCATGTTTTCAATCATGTTTAAAGCATTTGCCAAGGATGTTTTCATTAATCTAGAACGAAAATTGGGGGCTCGAAGATGATCAGTTAATTACCATCTTAGTCTCAACCATAAATGGGTGTATTTTACTTTTAGGAGGAGCACCTTATGAGAAATCAAAGTTTTTGGGTTCCGAAAGAGATATGGTCGCAAAATTGAAACTTAAAGGAATTGACGGAAAGGCTCCGATCCAGACGTAGTAAGGATTGACAGATTAGGAGCTCTGTCTTCATTCTATGGGTGGTGTAGTGGTGCATGGTCGTTTTTAGTTAGTGGAGCAATTTGTCTTGTTAATTTCGTTAACACAAGACCTCAGCTTGTGAACTACTTATGCGGAGGTATTCCTTCACAGCTAGTTTCTTAAAAAGACTATGGCCTTTAGATGATTTAATTTGGCCGCACATGAGTTTATAGCCTTAACCAATAGGTTCCGGTAAAATTTGAAATTTCATCGTGATGTAGATAAATCATTGTAATAGTTGGTCTTAAACAAGGAATTCCTAGTAAGCACGAGTCATCGTGATAGAAAACGTGCCCTTCTTAGGGCTAAGGTATCATATACCGCAATCTATAATACCTTACAAGAGAATGTATCGACGACCTAGCCTTACATATAAATACCCTATGACCCCATCTTAAAATCGGTTACGATAATATATCACATTGCAATTGATCAAATTAGAAGATGTGTGTGTTATATGTGCAAAAAGAATTGAGAAGAACCCGCTCATGGTCATGCATGATCAATTGATCACTAGATTGAAATGATGAGAAGAGAGAAACAACGACCTTGCTTCTTCTCAAGTCAATGAACCCGAGTAACGTGCATGCCATGGCTCAAGTCACAAAACTTTTTCCCCATGCGCCAGAATTTATTTAGAAACAATCGACTGTTTTATCTCCATTGTCCAAAAACTCAATTAACCTTTGATTCATATCTTCATACAAAAATTAGGGATTTTCAACTTCAACCGTTCAACATAAATACTATCCATTTCAAATCATTGATTTTTTACCTACATAAGGTAAATCCACTTTCAAAAGCATTATACAACTTCGTTACAAATAAAATACAACGATTACATTTTTTCTATGTAATTTATGTCAAATCATTGCATTTTATTTGCGACAGCAAACCTGCCTAGTAGTTTATCTTACAGACTATCTACAAGAACTATTCATAATAAATCACATCACCATTTCATTTGAATCATAATAATTAATCATTCATAATCATCAATTCATCATACAAACGAGTGAATTAAAAAAAAAAAAAAAAAACANCGAGTGAAAAAAAAAAAAAAAAAAAAAACACATTAAATCTATTTCATTTCAACCAAAAAAAAAAGAAAAACATAAACAAAATAAAATAAAAATTTACCACAAAGCATGAACAACTTGAGAGCAAGTATGTTTAACCCATCGAAAACTCTTCCTAAAAGACCCTTTCATCTTACCTTCAACTCCATATACTTTATAACTTGCTACCCTCTTCTTCCTTTGAAGTTCTGGATCACTTAAACTCCAGCTTTTCGACGACGACGACGATAAATTACCATTATACCCTGTACCTCCAAATCCCCTGTTTTTCTTACTATTACCATTATAATTGTTTCCTCCTTTTGAATCTTTGTTTGGAGGTTGAGGATGAATTTGTATATTATTATTATTATTATTATTATTTGAAGTTGCATATGAAGTACTGTATGATCTTAGATCTTGCATACTTGTTGGTGGGCCACCACCACTGCCACCTAATCTTCCACCTCCATAACTATAATTATTATTATCATTGTGATCTTCCATTTGCATTCTTCCTTCTCTGCATGACATAGATCTGAAATTCTCCATTTTATTTTATTTTTTTAATTTGATGGGTTTTTGAGAGAAAGTAGGATGAATAATCAAAGAACTGAGACAAAAATGAAGGAATGTATATATAAATTGTATAGAAGAAAGAAAGAGAGAAATTTGTTTGTTTGTTTGTTTTTTGTTTGATTGAATAAATAAAATATATATAATAATTAATAATTATTAATAATGTGGTTTGGTTTGATGTGGGTGGGGTTTATGTGAAGTGGGAGTAAAATTAATGTAAT
The DNA here is from genome assembly GCA_016808085.1 of Suaeda aralocaspica. Lineage (NCBI taxonomy): Eukaryota > Viridiplantae > Streptophyta > Magnoliopsida > Caryophyllales > Amaranthaceae > Suaeda > Suaeda aralocaspica. The sequence goes on along the minus strand of PYUH01000120.1, from coordinate 1,076,084 downwards.
TGAATTGAATTGAATTGAATTTATGGGAAAAAGGAGTGATAAATAGGGAAGAGTGTGCAGTTGCTGAAATCTGGTGTTATTTGGTTATTTATGACTTATATATACTGTATTTTAATGTAATGTGTGAGAGTAAGTAAGTAAATAAGTACCTTATGCATTAAGTTCTACTACTCCATTAAGTATTGAATGGTACGGTTGCATCTAATGTGTGATGGTGTTTCACTCTTCCATATTCACTTGCTACTTTTCACTACCTAACTACTTCACTCCGAAAGTAGAGGACCGATTGCAGGTGAGCTTAGGATCGATTTTCATCATTGCTCTTATAGCTCCCAAATACTAACTAGTTCGTTCCTATAGGTAATAGAGGAGTATAATTTTTAGGAAAAAGCTAGTACTCCATAATTGTATTGGGCTGGAGCATAGTGTAGCTAAATAGTGAAATGGAGCATTAATTTTATACAAGTATAAATATCATTTACATCAAATTATTCTTGATTTTGATTTGATTCTCAAATATATAACACTTTAGGGAATAGATTTTTGCTTATCTAACCTCTCAAAGCGCTTGCTAACAAGATTGTTAGTTGTTAATTAATATAATCAATCTTTCTTTGTTTTGTATGGAAAACATTTTAAATGAAAAATGCAAATTGTAAAAATATATAGTAGTATATATACATACATTAAATTAGCTAAAGTACAACATGAAACAAAAAAAAAAAAAAAAAAAAAAAAAA
>PYUH01000120.1:1050845-1068589 GCA_016808085.1 Suaeda aralocaspica | reverse complement strand
CCGGAATCCACTTTCAAAAGCATTATACAACTTCGTTACAATAAAAATACAACGATTACATTTTTTCTATGTAATTTATGTCAAATCATTGCATTTTATTGCGACAGCAAACCTGCCTAGTAGTTTATCTACAGACTATCTACAAGAACTATCATAATAAATCACATCACCATTTCATTTGAATCATAATAATTAATCATTCATAATCATCAATTCATCATAAAAACGAGTGAATTAAAAAAAAAAAAAAAAAAAACACATTAAATCTATTTCATTTCAACCAAAAAAAAAAGAAAAACATAAACAAAATAAAAAAAATTTACCACAAAGCATGAACAACTTGAGAGCAAGTATGTTTAACCCTCGAAAACTTCATAAAGACCCTTTCATCTTACCTTAACTCCATATACTTTATAACTTGCTACCCTCTTCTTCCTTTGAAGTTCTGGCACTTAAACTCCAGCTTTTCGACGACGACGACGATAAATTACCATTATACCCTGTACCTCCAAATCCCTGTTTTTCTTACTATTACCATTATAATTGTTTCCTCCTTTTGAATCTTGTTTGGAGGTTGAGGATGAATTTGTATATTTATATTATTTTATTATTATTTGAAGTTGCATATGAAGTACTGTATGATCTTAGATCTTGCATACTGTTGGTGGGCCACCACCACTGCCACCTAATCTTCCACCTCCATAAACTATAATTATTATTATCATTGTGATCTTCCATTGCATTCTTCCTTCTCTGCATGACATAGATCTGAATCTCCATTTTTTTTATTTTTTAATTTGATGGGTTTTTGAGAGAAAGTGGATGAATAATCAAAGAACTGAGACAAAAATGAAGGAATGTATATATAAATGTGATAGAAGAAAGAAAGAGAGAAATTTGTTTGTTTGTTTGTTTTGTTTGTTGAATAAATAAAATATATATAATAATTATAATTATTAATAATGTGGTTTGATGTGATGTGGTGGGGGTTTATGTGAAGTGGGAGTAAAATTAATGTAATTGATTGAAATGAATTGAATTTATGGGAAAAAGGGTGATAATACGGGAAGAGTGTGCAGTTGCTGAAATCTGGTGTTATTTGGTTATTTATGACTTATATAACTGTATTTTAATGTAATGTGTGAGAGTAAGTAAGTAATAAGTACCTTATGCATTAAGTTCTACTAATCCATTAAGTATTGAATGGTACGGTTGCATCTAATGTGTGTGGTGGTGTCACTCTCATTTCATTGCTACTTTTCACTACCTAACTACTTCACTCCGAAAGTAGAGGACCGATTGAGGTGAGTTGGATCGATTTCATCATTGCTCTTATAGCTCCCAAATACTAACTAGTCGTCCTATGGTAATAGAGGAGTATAATTTTTAGGAAAAAGCTAGTACTCCATAATTGTATTGGGCTGGAGCATAGTGTAGCTAAATAGTGAAATGGAGCATTAATTTTATAAAGTATAAATATCATTTACATAAATTATTCTTGATTTGATTTGATTCTCAAATATATAACACTTTAGGGAATGATTTTTGCTTATCTAACCTCTCAAGCGCTTGCTAACAAGATTGTTAGTTGGTAATTAATATAATCAATCTTTCTTTGTTTTGTATGGAAAACATTTAAATGAAAAAATGCAAATTGTAAAAAAATATAGTAGTATATATACATACATTAAATTAGCTAAAGTACAACATGAAACAAAAAAAAAAAAAATCTATTTGATTACAAAAGTGCGTAACAGTTTAGTATACAGTACGTAATGAAGAGGTTAAGTTATAAGATTAACTCATGTTTCAGTATCTTGATAAATATGATAATGATTTAATTAAATTAAAGAAAGCCACATGGTGCGGAAGTGGTTTAGTCAAATGACCACATTTTGGTTAATTAATATTTCAGTATGATCATGGCCATGGTCACAATTGCATAGCTATGGAAATCATGTGTAATTATGCATTGAAAGCAAACTTATAATTATAGAAATCCAAGTTGCAAATCTAATCATCGATTCTACTCTTTGGTAGGTGAGTATTGTAAAATATAGGGGAGTCATTGATATTATTGAATTATAAGAACTTTTCATGCGAGATTAGTAGGGAGATTAATTCATTTCTTTCTCATTATCTTTATATAAATAAATAAATAATACTCGTACTCCATATAAGCTACATACAATTATACTACCTTTATTCCATTTTCATTGCATCTATAATCTTTTTGCAAGAAGAGAAATATCAAGTGTAAAAGAGCGGAAGGAGCAAATATTAAGCAAAGTAAAACATAAATGAACTTCATACCTTTTCACTAATGAGCTTCCTCTTAGGAGGTTAGGATATCAATTATATTTCTTTAGTACTTTTCTTGTGGAGGAAGTATTTCATAAGTTAAAGCTTCTTTATGCTCTTACTTTAATTTCTTTTTCTTTTCAAGCATGGTAATCATGATAAAAAGAGGAATAATAATTTGTCCTATTGCGTTCTAGCAAAAATGAATTAAGGATCATTAGAAAATTAATGATTGCAAGTTTCATTTATTATAATCACTAATTTCCAATTTTTATATACCATAACGGGTAGTATAGGTTTTGGGCTTATTGATTTATTGGGTGTAAGTTGTAACGTGATTGCTAAGAAAACTTGATTGCATTGACATTCATTCAAGTGAATGAAAAAGGCACATGGGACAGTCCTCGTTATGTGCATGCACAGAAAAAAAAGAGGTCCAAATTTCGGTGCATTCCAGTAAAGTAAATCTCATTGTATGTACCTTTGTGTTTTTCTACAACAAAAGAATCCTAAGAGTGATTAGTGATTATCGTAATTTCATCGTACCATGTTCTCACATTGTCATTATAGATTAGATTAGATTAGATAATGTAAAATTTATTTATTTTGATAAAAATTTAAATAAGATGGTCTTATTTAATAATTAAAATGATAATTATTTTTATAGTAATTAGTGTAAATTTAAGTTTAAAGAAAATGGTCAGGAGAAGTGGAGAACACTTGGTTTTAAGTGCTTCCTCTCACATTTTGCACCTTATTTCCATGATGATATGGATTATTATACAATTATTATAAATAAATAAATTGTGTAAAAGATGGAAAAGGAAGCACTTAGCGAATAGCGATGAACTAAGAATATGTATAGGGGAAAATAAAGGTGCAATTAACTTTAAGATATATTCATGCTATAAAAACTTTGGGAGTGATGATTTTCTTTGAGCGGCGTAGTTTGGATAGCAATAATAGTGGGACTGAGAGACAATTTGGTCATAATGAAAGGATAAAGAGGAACAAGAAAAAAATAATAAAAAAAAGCATTTTAAAGAAGACTATAAAGCATTTAATATTACCAAGTGAACTTCGTCATATAATATTATAATCAAACATTGCCGTTCTGTATATAAATTTGATAGTCGTTTTTGGATTAAAATTAAAAAGATTCATTATGTTATAGATCAACTCAACTAAGAGGTAACAACTTACACAATGATTAGTCGATGAATAGATCTTAATTTATATGTAGCATCATGTACTTGAGTATGAAGAGTGAAGCATCAAGCATGAGTTTTCTATACTCATCAATAATTGATATTCCACTCTTTATAGAGAATAGATGAGATTCGGACCAATGACTCTATTACAATGACACTAATAGTCTAATACTATGTCAGAAAGAAACCCCAAATCAACTAAAAGCTTCCCTCCATATCAAATCTAAGGCGGATCCATTTCTTTCCTCCATTATTCCCTATTCAAACAATCAAACAAGTCTTCACTTGTATTCATGCAATGTTGGGTCAGATTTCCTTAGTGGGATTCAATAACGCTCCTACTTTGCTACTCTGTAATTAAAATAGAATGTATGTAAATATATTGCATTAGCCTATTGGAAAACATTAAAGGCTGCCGCTAGGCCGCTACGGCACATCATGTAAGGAGACAACAATATTTGGGCATTGAATAACTGTTTATGAGATATCAACAGTAACAGGTTAACACAAGATCTAGAAAACCTGCCTTTTGTTTTCATCAAAATCAAGATATTCCCTTTACGCTTATTCAAGCGTATAGTACAAGGTGGTCTCATACTCTCATTTGTGAAGTTATAAGCTTTGAAATGGGGACAATGAAATGGATTAATGAGTAGACTATAGTATTATCCTAGTTACAACTTGCACGTAACAGCCCATAACGGCCAAAAAAAAAACATCAGAATCTCAAGAAGTTAAATTCAATATTCCAAGTCTCGTAGATACTTGAAAACGATATCCACACAACTACACAATGCTCATTCTCTTATGTTAAATGAATCTTATCAGTTTAATAGAAAATATTCCCGTCGTATGCTGTAACATTCCATGCACTTGCTAGTTGCTACCACTCATTCACACTGCTACAAGACGGACAAATTAGCAAACGTACAGTTTGGCGCACCATTAGAAAACATCAAATTTGAAAATCACTTATTTACAACTTTCAATCCGCATTCTACCCCAAAATTAGACTATGTGCAAGCATTTAGGCAAGGCAATGCTGATATAAAGCTACTACTCCTCAAGCCAGAGTTTAGACTATGTTACTTTGAAGAGGAAAAAAAAGTTTAAATGTTGAAGGTTATGTCAGAATTAAATCTAGAACCGTCTCCGTCGTAATCTTCATCTTCATCATCTATTCATATCATCCTCACTAACCTCTCATCTCCAACCATCTCCATACCATCTCCATCTTCTCCAACATACTGTTGCTGCCAGCCCCTCTACCGTCAAACCAGTACATAAGACCCACGTTTTTCCTTTTGACTTCTGCAATATCCTTCCAAGATTCTCCAAATTCTCACACCTGCGGTCCTCTCCAACCGTTCCTTCCTGCCCGTCTCTTGTCAAGATCAGCCCTACACAAAATACACAACCAGTATACAAAACTTAGGGTGAGAGAAGTAACCAAGATATAGAAATTTTTTTAAAATTTGATTTTGGTCCACAGAAAGATGAACAAAGAAGAATTATGTTACTTGTAAGTTTCCATGTATTCTTTAGAAATATCATTCATCGCTTTGAAGAAATCATTCATGCCAGCACCAGAAAGTGCAGAGACTCCAATTGATCGTAGATTTTATAGAATTCATCAAGAGCAAGAGATAGACTTCGAGTTAAAGTGGAAGTGTACGATGATCTGACTCGAGTGCTGCATGAAATTTTTCAAAATCCTCCATCCACTGTAGCCAATGTGAAGAATGATCAGTCAAGAATTAAAGAACAGATATCTAGGTATGTATGAAGAAAATGGAAAAACTTGACCCATGTTTAAAAGTAGGCATTGCATGTCTTAACGCAATGTAAAAGAGGTATATTTTTCATATACCAAAGTAAATTCAAATCCAATTATCAATCGAAAGGAATGATTATCTTCTCAGAAACTATTTTGCACCCAGAAAGCCCACATTCAAGTAGCTAATAAGGAGCTGGAAAGGAAACAAATCCAACAAAGCACAGAAATGAAAGATGGAAAAAACATACAAATCAATAATTTTAGATACTCATACGTCACAATACACAACTGATAACACAATCTGGTCATCTCATTGTTCAATCTGCTAAACCAAAGATTAATCATCCAAGACATAACTACCTATTACAGCAAACAGAGACAACAAATGTATACCAAAAGACCAAAAATTGCACAGCCTTGAAGGCTATCTATAATTTGAAAACAAACATATACAGCAAACAGAAATCTCAAGCTAAAGAACTCTGGCATCAAGAAAATATTCTAATACTATTACGGAAACAGACAAGTCAACAACCTCATTCCAATCAAACAATTTAGCATTTAAGACCACGCTTGGAATTAAGTAAGTTATAAGGGATAACTGAAGTTAAACTAAGAAAATGAAAAGTGAACGTATTGAGGAGTAACAAAAGTTAAACAATGAAATGAAAGTGAAAATACGTAGGGCCTGTTTACTTCAGCTTAAAATCAGTTCAGTTCAATTCAGGTTCAGTTCAGCTCTTCTCTTATTTCGCTATTCATTAATCCTTCATAAAAAAACTTTCAGTTCAGTTCAGCTAAGCTAAGCTATTTCAACTGAAGTAAACAGGCCCGTAGTTCTGAGGTTGTAATGAAGGATGAAGTAGTAATGGTGCAAGTGTAAGGGAAATTCCTGAAGCTGTTGCAATTAATGAGCAAGAAGGCTCAGCAGACAGCTTATTCCGATTTGTTATATCTGACAAGATCGTTTTGTACTCTTCTGATCCACACAAAAAAATCTCTAAGCAAGACTACAGAAAGCCTAAACAGAGACCAATAACACTAAGGGGTGCAAGAGAGATAAGACTGAGGGACAACCAAACTAGAGTGATTCCTGAAAAGAGATCTTTCTAAGGTCCTCACCCTAAAAGATACCAAGATAGTGAGAGGTATCTCCTCCATATACAACCTTCTCCCTTTATCAGTTGCTTGAACATAAGACTAGATCTGAAAATCTTTTCCTTACCCCATTTCACTATCATTATTTGTTCATGACTTTCACAAATTCAATTACTTCTGCAATGAATGCTTACAGTATATATACATATATCACCTTGACGATCATTTGCATAAGAAGTTTATACAAATATACGCATGTAATTAATTAAAACCCACTTTATGATTTTTACATAAACATAAGTAAGCATTTAATCATAACTAATTGGAATGAGGATGTAGTAAATAGACGAACTCACCTTAATAACATACAAATGTATATCAAAAGACCTTAACTCCTTTTCTCAAAACTATGAGTTAAGAAAATGTCTAATAATATCATTCTTCTTAATCCATAATCCAAACACTCAAACAGCCAAACCTCCTCCATAAGCCTAAGCCACGCCCGCACAATGAAATTGAATGCGGTCATCAAACATGGTAATAGGATGAAGCTTCAAAAGACTGGAGCTGACAAAAGAAAACAAAATCATACATTTGAACAACAGAATAAAAAGAGCCAAATATAAGCCCAACAATCCCAATTTTCAATTGGGAGATCAACAGAAACATCTTTGGCTAATAAGAAAATTATTATTCGGTAAGACAGGATCCAGTAACATGCAAAATTAATGCATTGCATATCTTGGTTCTAGGTGCATATAGACAAGACTTAGAAACCTGCTCAGCAGTCAGCAACATGACATGTAAAAGTAAATTAAGTTTCAAAATATGATGCTTCATGAAATAAATGTACCTCCAAAGCAAACTGATGCTTAGCCATCTGTCTGTTAAAAATTAAGACGAGAGGCAACCTTGTCTTGTAAAGAATACTACAAGCATACAACATATTGCTCATGAACGTAGCTGGGTTGAAGAGCGAGGAGTATCAACTAAATAAGCAACGACAGTAGGAAAAGTGGACGCAAAGGCTTCAGTAATTAGGCTCCTGAGGCAGACCAAGTAAATATCTCATTTGCCCCGGCGTGTCCACCAGCACATAATCAGTTGGTCAGCTCTATCTCAATAACTGAAATGACTGAAATCAGAAAATAACGAGATTCATAAGCCATTAAGTCATCCAAAGCAAAAAATTCAAAGTGATTCGAGACAGAAGTTGGATAGCAGACTTCTTCAATTCATGACTACCATACACTGCTAAAACCAAAAAAAAAAAAAAAAAAAAAAAAAAAAAAAAAAAACAAAACAAAAAAAGATAATGATTATGATAAATTCCAAAAATGGTAGCAATGTAAGATATACGAACTTTTGTAAGGTCTACTCTCTTCCAACCTTAACAATTAAAGCTACCTACAGATCTAAGAGTAACATCTAACCACTGGGCAAGAAAGGTTATTTTAGAGAAGCAGAATGACAATCAAAGATATATCAAATGATTATGATTCTTGTCCTTAAAGTTGGCCATCATGACAAATCAGACCAACATCATTACCAAAGTATTTAACTAGATAATGTCTAAGCTTCACAATGAGAAAGAATTCCAGGTCCCCAAGCTTACCTCATCAAATTTTGTAGCAAAAAGATTAAGTGACGTTAAAATGCCTCCATTAGGACCTAGACTGAACTGCTTCATAACTTCCTTGTACTTGACAGTGTCCCTAATATCAATGTTTGCACCAAAAGGAAGGGTCATAACAGCTGGATCAAGATTTATCACATAACCACGAAGCTTCGAAACACTTGTATGGTAAACGAGCTGGCGCATAAATGTCGTCTTTCCACTGCCTAACCACGTATTAAATAATCATTTGAATAAACAGAAAAAAGTAATGCTTTATACAACGAAATTTCCTATCCATAGCAGTCCCAAAGATTCGAATTACATTCAAATGTGCAAATAGTATATATGTTAGTCACAAATGCTAGTAGCCAATCGAACAGCTGATGTTTCTTTATGTAAGTGTAGCAAAATTGAGGTTTTGTGACATACAAAAAAATAAACCTACCAAACAATTCGGTACAAAAAGACCCTAAATGGGATGAATGCATTGGACTGACCTGCCATTCCAACAATGATAATAATGACAGGTTTCTTTTTGAACTTGGAGGATTCCTCAATTTGCAATTTCTCCATGGACTGCATCACCTCGTCATTTTCTGTCCCCTTTATAATTCAAACAGCATCGTCATCAAACATGCTAATCTCACTGTATTACTAATTTTCACACACAATGCAAGTAAATTATTACCTTTTCTTTTAATAAAGGCATCTCATCTTCCATCTGCCCAGCTGGGATTACATTTTCTGGTACACTTATGACAGACTCATCCATTTCAGAATCGACATCCATTACTCTTTTGAACCTATTTATAAGACTAAACTGTTACAAACCTGGAAAAAATAAAAATGAGCACAGATATATAAACGACAAACCACAACAAACTATTGCCGAGTAGTTTTAAATTTTGACAATTTGACAAAAACATTGTGTGTAGAGGTGGGAGAAACTGGCACAACCCGATAACTCAACACGAGTTGAGATTAACAGGTTTGGGTCGAGAGTGTTGACCCGTTTAATTAAACGAGTTGACTCGGCACGACCCGTTTATTAAAGAGGTAGGGTTAGGGTTGGAGAGTTTAACCCGTTTAAGTAAGCGGGTTGACTCGACACGACACGATTCCACTTTATTATATACAGTAGTATGTAAAAAAAGAGGTGACCCGCTAACTCGACACGAAATCGATCCGTTATTAGTGGGTTTGGGTCAAAAGTATTAACACGTTTAAGTAAACGGGTGAGCACGACACGGCACGTTTATTAAACGGGTAGGGTTAGGGTTGAAGGGGTTCAACCCGTTTACGTAAGTGACACGACTCGAAAACGACACGACACAACACGACTCGTTTCCCGGCTCTAATTGTGTGTATATTCAATGCGTGGTAATAAGAAATTAAGATGCTAAGAAAAAAGTTGGAGTTGCCGATGTTGAGGACAAAATATAAGAAGCTCGGCTAAGTTATTTGGGCACCTATAACAAGGATGGAGGTTTAGGATAACAACAATCAAAGATGACTTGGACGGAAGAAGTTCAAAAGGACAAGGCGCGGATGAATTTACAAATTACAATCTTATTTGGCATTAAGATGATGATTATATGTAAATTTGACAAATTTACACTAAATTCAACATATTTCAGCCTTAGCTTACAATTTACATAGGTGACCCTAATCTCCTCAAAATAGGCAGTAAATTTATTTAAAACAGTGCATTCAACAAAAAAACACAAGCATCAACAATAATTTTAGTATATCAATTATCAAACCCTAAATTCGACCTTCTTTATTAACTAATTCAATTTTCCATTGAATATGTAAAAAACTTGAACAAGTAACAGTATGTTTCCAAAAATATCAAAAAAAATTGATAAAAATTCTAACAAATTCAACCAACAAACGAGAAGAAAAGGCGAGAAATCATGCATTTAATGTGACAAAAACATAATTTAAGAATATATAACTGATGAATATAAATTAAAATTAAAAAAAAAAATAGCAGAAATATTAACAATGCAATAAAAATAAATAAAATAAAAATAAAGAAATTAAGAAGAAAAAATATAATTAAACTAATACGAGAAGTTACGAAAATGGCGAATTGGAGATAACAGAGGGAAAAATTAGTGTTAAAACTTAAAAGGAAGTAATTGAAGATGAAAAGGAGAAGAGAGAAGTACCTGAAACAGTGGTTCGGTGATCGGAAGGGGTGAAGGTTAACGAAGAAAACAAATTTGAAGTTTTGTCAATTTATTACGGTTGTTATTTTTACCGCTATGTTAAATTCAGAAATTGTATAGTGAGCGGTCGGACCACCGGGTGACCGGGGACGTTGCACAAGTCTAAAGTCTAATGCTAGGCCTACGGATATGCACGTCTTGAATACGTAATGAAATACATAGTTTATAGTAAATTACGTGATATTTTTGTAAATAAGTAAAAAAAAAAATTTATTACTCTATTATCCTTTAAAATGTATATAAAAAAACGGCTTTATCCTTAAACTTCTAACCTGTTACCTTAAAATATCATTATGATATGCAATTTTGCATATGATAGTGATTTACTTGTCATCCCCTCGAAATGAAATTAGTTTTGTCGGTATTATTACGTGTTAATGTGTTATCATCTTTATACGTTTGTGGGTAAAAGATTTAACATGGACTTATACCAAATTTTTTCCCCTTAATTAAATATTTCATTATAAATTACTTTTTTACGCATAAATGAACTACTAATAAAAAGGGCGTGAAGCACAGATTTTACATATTTAATTATGTATTTTTGTTTCTTTTTACCAAGGTGTAGTTTGCATATGTAATGCTAAAATTTTAAATGTATATATGGCACAATTATTTTTTAGGAGGAAGTTTTTCAAATAAAGTAAAATTTATGTTGTTTCTACTGGAACACTGCAAGAATTGTTGTGTAAAACTTGTATGCGGAATTTAAACTATTTTGAGCGAATTAAAGAGTGCGAGTGATATTTCTACGAGAAAAACTTCCTTGGCCCAAAGGAAGAAAACTCCACGTCTATTATAGGCCTGTAATTACTTTTACAACCTAAATTCTCTAATTACACTCGTTAATTCCTGTGGAAACTTGATTCTCAATCCTCACTCTTTATCTCTCGTTTCTCTTTCTCTTTTTCTCCACTCTTCTCTAGTTCTCACACTTCTCTTTTTCTCACAGATTACAACTCAATTCAGACTCTAATACAATGAAAGATCTTGTAAACTGGACTGAAACATCAATATTAAAACTTAGACTCGTATGAAAGCTCAAGTGTGTTCTACGATGTTCTTCTCTTCTTCTTCTGAATTTCTTAGAGTATTTATAGAGTGATTCCGCCTTGTAAACTTCAGCCTTGGACCACGTTTTTTGATCGCCCATAACTCCATGACTTCTTCCATCATCCCACGTAATTAGTCTAGAAGAATAGGATTTTGACTTAACTAATTTACCGCTTATTCTTCCCCATGATCCCATGATTTTATTCCTATGATCAAGGCTTATTCAAAAACTGATCCTAATCAACGTTTTACTGAAATTAACCTAGACCTAAAAGTGGGATATATTAACTTTGACTCGTAGACTTATTGTTCCAGTTAATACGGACTCAAGTTCCTATAGGAACTAGACTCATGTTCCAGCCAAACTCGAGATTCCAACATACTTACAAATATCCTAGAAAATTACCCTCATAATCTTCATAGGAATTCTCTTCTCCTCATCAAGATAATTCGTTGGAATGCCTTGATGTTGTTCGCTTGTTCCTGTAGGAACAGATCAATTCTCGTACCTTGTTCCTACGTAACTATGTTACTCTGGAACTTCTCTTCTTTCTTCAATGTTCCTTTGCAAGATTCTGCATAGGAACTTCTCTTTGAACTTGGTTGTTAACTTGTCACGTTCCTATTCTGGAATGCTTTAATATTGCTCCAAGTTCCTTACTCTTTGAACCTGTGAAATCTCATAGGAACTCAAAAGTATTTATTAGTTAAGTTTGTTTGTGTTAGTCATCATCAAAACTTTACTTTCAATTCATGGGTCAACAATTTAAAAAGTATTTACCATCGCTACTATTCGTTTACGATGAAAGCTATAAAATCATACTTTGTATATCATTACCATCTCATTTAGTTAGTAAATTACCAAAGCTTTATCCTAGAAAAGTAGGCATAAGCCGTAAGGTAGAAAGTGTTGTACATTTAAACCAATTTAGTTAGTAACTGGTAAAATCTTTATTGTATCGGATTAAATTTCATCTGCATCAATCTTAGGCGCAAAATTCTACTTCACAAAGTTACAACAAAAAAAAATGTAAGAAAACAAGCATCCAATGTAAGAAACAGGTGTTCTACTAGACCAGGACCTCACACAAATCAAGTTAATCAACACAACCCAAATTTACAGGCCAGAACTCTAGTCTAAGAATTATGCTACAACATGTATGTTACAGGATATAATATACAAGTCATTAACACCTTTTTGTGTTTGCCTTCATAGAAATGTATTATGTAGCCAAAGTTATGACTTCATTGCAAAATTTCTCAATCGAATCAGTTCCGGCAACACTTCAGTGTCTAAGTCTGGTCGGTCCTTCTTTCGAAGCTCACTACATCTGATAGCCAATTTTGACATTGCTAATGCTTCTTCCACAGGCCAATCAGAGATTGATGGATCAAGTATTTCTTCAAAATTCCCTTCATCTATAGCTTCTTCGACATGGTGAGCCAATGCCATTGGAGGTTTCGCTGTAATAAGCTGAAGCAACACAATCCCCAATGAATAAATATCAGACTTTGTACCAAGTTTTCCTGTTTGCTGATACTCTGGGTCTATGTAACAGAATGTTCCTGCTGCAGCAGTCATGTGATACTGTGTGATCTCATTTGCCACTGCTGCTGGGACCAATCGTGCTAGGCCGACATCAGCGATCTTGCTGGTGTAGTTTCTGTCTAAGAGGATGTTTGCAGGCTTAAGATCACGGTGCACCATTGGTTCTGGCTTAGCCTCGTGCAAGAAAAGAAGGGCACTTGCTACCTCTGCTGCAATCTTGAATCTAGTCCTCCAAGGGATTGGAGGCGTTTGGTTTTTGCAACATAGTCTGTCTTCCAAGCTCCCATACTCCATGAACTCGTATACTAGGCACCCATATTTCGGGCAAGTTCCTAATAAGAGTACCATGTTTGGATGTCTAATGCGCTCTAGTACCTCAATCTGTAACAGCAAATATATATATATATATATATATATAATAAATGTATCAGAAAGATTTAACCTTAATCATTAATGTAGATCATGTTATAGAAGTAATTATATTTCATTAATTAAACATCATTCAAAAAATGTTAGGGGACTAATCATTACCTCTTGTTGAAATTGCTTAAGTCCTTGAGAAGCATCTGGCCTCAAAACCTTGATTGCCACAGGGGTATGCTGAAGCATGGCCTTGTACACAGGTCCATAACCTCCTTCACCGATTTTCAATGACTCCGAAAAGTTATTCGTTGCAACTTCAATCTCATTGAAGCTATACACTCTATGACTAACTTGGCCACCGCCATTTGATGCTCGGCGTCCATCTTCTCTTTTAGTAGCTCTACCTACAGATTTTTCATTTTGAGAATCCTTTTCGACTAGTCGCGCTGTCATTTGTGCTGCACAAATAGCCGCTTGACATTTTTGTCGCTCTAATTCTGCCACCACATCCATTGCCTCTCTTACTAGCTTGACATTCTCTATGTTATCTTGATCTCCTCCACTTTGAAGATAATCAGCCTTTGGTTTTGAAAAAAATAAAAATAAAAAAATTTGATGATATGTTTGTACTTTGTAGCATATTTATATGTTATCACATCATCCATAACTATAAATGAGTTACTTCTGCTTTTACCCGTTTCTTTGCCAATGAAGCTTGCTCGCATGATATTTTGTAGAGGTCCATTGCTTTCTTTATTTCGAGCTTCAATTGCTTCACTTCATCATCTGGCTCATCCTTCAATTTAATGATAGAAAAAATATATAAAATTTATCATTTATTAGGTTGCATTATTCTTTTCTTTCTTTGTAACAAGTTAATTATGTAACTATGTGTACAAATTAATGTAGATGTTACATAACACAACTTCACATATTCGCCTTGAATCCGATTTATTTTTTTAGATGAAAAGGTTAATGCAATAAATAGAAAGCGATTTGAGACACTACTATAGTTTAGATCAATTCAAGTGACAAGTCATGAGATTCAATTTATATTCAGTTAATTAAAAAGACAAACACTTTACATAAGATGGTTCTTTCCAATAATATTAATGCATAATGCAAAGTTGCAAACTAAACAATAATCGTTCTTAATTATGGTTTAGAACTCTAGAATTAATGCATTACAAAACTTACTGGTGAAATTGAGATTTGAGCGGATGCCGATATTCGAGGTCGTTGCTCACTAGGATATTCATTTGGCATGCCAACACCTTCTTGAATAAGGTTTCTGCATACCAAATCTAACAAGTCAAAATTGGTTGACTTACTTGCTTTGGCTGTAGGCAATTGGTTTATGTATTTAAATGTAATTTGAGTGAATTGAATTTGATCAAATTCTTAATTTTATAAAAATCTACAGAAATTCAAAAATTTAAATACTTACCTAGAAGAAATATCAAGTTTAGTGTTGTTGAATACGCGAGCCACATGGCTTTGCGCCACACCTTGAAATCTACACCGCATGGTGAATGATATAAACGGCCTCAATTATTTTTAATTCAAAGTCAAAGTAACAAATTTGTATCCCTCCCAAGTTCACAGTTTTGTATGCATACTTGTCATTTCCATTCATTTGTTTACTTCAAAATACACGGATGTTATGAAAGATTGTTCTTTGAATGTCTAAAATAGACTCAAAATACCGAATAATTTTTTTTTCTAATTTGATGACGGATCAAACACCAAATTATCTCTTCCAACCTAAGTGTATGTCATGATAAATTGCTTTAGGAATAGTTAGCTATTTATAGTAATAGAAAAGGTGTAATTGCACTATCAATGATTCAATGTGAAATGTACCTTGAGGAGTTAGTTGATTGCCCCATGCCTTGTGATCTAGAAGAACATCAATGTATGTTTGAATTAAGAACTTAATCATGTAGGTTGAGCTAATTATTAAAGAATCTAAGAGGGAAACAGCGATATCAATTGAACAAAACGAACAAATACATATACTTGAAAGTTGACATTCACCTGGAGGAGCTATCGAAATTATTGTTAGCATTAGGAGGAATATTTGGCACTTGCCCCCAACCTTGCATCCTAGAGGATGATTAGTAGAGCTAAGTTTTGTCAAATTGAGTCAACCATTATTGGTAATCGATTATTACATGAGTAGTCGAATAATTAGAGTTGGCATCATAATCTAAAGATTACGGATAGATTCAACTGTAACCGGCCAATTGCTGGCAATTGAGCCAGGGTTAAAGTCTTAGAGATCCTTTCTAAGGGGAATTCCTAGTTTCTCACGTGAGAAACAGATAAATAACTCACAAGGTTAATTTTGTCAATTTACAATATATTAAATTGAAAACCTGTATTTTAACCATTACACGATACAACCCTAACACCGCTTCCACCAATCGTCACCACCACCATCATCAGTCTACCCTCATTCGCACGGACCACCACCATCACGCGTATCGTCTTCATGCATCGATCACCATCTCCAATAGGTTTCGGTTTGAGCTCGTGCGTTGCTTTGGATATCTATTGGTTCGTTTCGCATTTCGATATGGGTTTCATTTGTTCGTTTTGGGTACTTTGGGTGGTGGTTGTCGTTGCAGATTCGAGATTTGGGGGTGTGGCGGTGGCTTTGGTGGTCGCAATGGTGGGTTTGGGGTTTCGGTATGGGTTTAGGGTTTCGGTTTAGGTGTGGAGGTTTCGGTTCGTGGGTGGTGATTCGGGTGTGGTCGTGGGTCGTGGTGCGGTGGTAGGGGTGCAGTTGGCCTAACCAGGTGTGGTTGTGTGTGAAGGTGGGTGGCGGTGAAAGTAAAGTGGTGGTGTTTGGTAAGAATCGGTAGTAGTGGTATTTGTATTTTTATACGTATATCAATTGTATTTGTATATGTATATTATTTTCAAAGTTGCTTCTATTTATAATTTTGACATGTGAGATGCATCTTACATGAACAACCTAGCAATTAGCCCCCTTTAATAACCATAAACTCCTAAGCATTTGAGCTATAATTAGATAAAAACTTCAAAAGCAATGCATAGTAGGGTAGTAGACCAAGCTCATTATCAAGTAAAAGTACGTATATATGTAACTCAACCCGCGCCAATGCCATTAGTATCACCGAGTAGTAAATATAGAGATTAGAGAGTAAACAAACTTTATTAATAGATCATTTACCTAAAAGCATTGTCAAGATTATTAGTCTTGTTGTATGGAGCAGTTGCTTGTCCAATACCTTGATATGGTCTGGAAGATGGATATCCTGGGATTTTATTGGAGAACCCGTTTTCAGAACCACTACTGGAACTTGACTTAGAACTGTCTGTAACATAATTCCTTGAAGATTTGGATTCGAAAGTGGTTTTTGAAGTAGCAGAAGGAATATGACAGATACTAGAAGCACGCATCGACTGCACCTTCCCTTTGTATATAACATACAAAGTACAAAAGTCTGGTGCTAATTTTTCTAAACTTGTAGGTACATCTTGTTGCTTAAACCTCCTGTATTTAAGGCGATAACATAAATTCGTTGTATATGAAAAAAGATGTATACCAATACACATACATGAAGATACAAATGCATAGTTAGAGTTCATAACCGTCGATTATGCCCCTAATATTGATAAGATTGTATGAGTAACATTTTTCGATTATTTCATCAGATGAGGAGAGAAAAAAATGGAAATACAAGGAAAAAACGGCAAAAAACCTTGTAAAAGCGTTATGATTTGAAGCACCAACAACAATATTGCCGACGGAGTTTTTCTCAATGTAACTAACAAGTGCACTTGCGACATCAATATCATGTAATACAACCTCATATGCATTGACCTGAAAAGTAAATATATATATATATATATATATATATATATATATATATATATATATATGCAAATTATTGATGTAAGAATGAATAACCACCCTCTATTAGAATTTACTACATCCATAACAATTTAGTTGTAACAATTTGATAACGAGGAAAAATTTCAAATTATTATAATTAAGTTGTTACACAGGTAGTAGATTGAACATGTAATTAGAATAGTAAAAGTAAAAGAAACGACAAATTACCCCTTTTCGAGTACAATATCCACGGAAAGGAAGAAATAATTGTTTTACTTCAGATTCCGATGGTGCAAAACCAGTTGAATTCGACGTCTCTACAAAACAACCAACATCCAAAACTAACTATTATCAAAATTTCTAAACAACGAAATGATGGGAAAACATTGGGAAAATGTAGGTCAGCAAGCCTAAATTCGAAGCATGTAATAGCTTATATATACTTACGTGATTGAAAATAGTGGGTTTTAACATGGACAAGAACCACTTTCATGTCTTTTGATCCTTTCACAAATTGATCGATTGTCCATTGAACAGCTTGTTGGCTATTCTTCCCTTTATCAATGGCAATAGCAACACTATTGTGCCCCAATTCTAAGGCTTCTATTACACCCATTCAATTTAATTTAGTTTATATTCGTAATCTCCTTTATTCTTGATGTTTACCTATATTAA
>PYUH01000120.1:964457-1050289 GCA_016808085.1 Suaeda aralocaspica | reverse complement strand
AACCTTGTAAAAGCGTTATGATTTGAAGCACCAACAACAATATTGCCGACGGAGTTTTTCTCAATGTAACTAACAAGTGCACTTGCGACATCAATATCATGTAATACAACCTCATATGCATTGACCTGAAAAGTAAATATATATATATATATATATATATATATATATATATATATATATATATATGCAAATTATTGATGTAAGAATGAATAACCACCCTCTATTAGAATTTACTACATCCATAACAATTTAGTTGTAACAATTTGATAACGAGGAAAAATTTCAAATTATTATAATTAAGTTGTTACACAGGTAGTAGATTGAACATGTAATTAGAATAGTAAAAGTAAAAGAAACGACAAATTACCCCTTTTCGAGTACAATATCCACGGAAAGGAAGAAATAATTGTTTTACTTCAGATTCCGATGGTGCAAAACCAGTTGAATTCGACGTCTCTACAAAACAACCAACATCCAAAACTAACTATTATCAAAATTTCTAAACAACGAAATGATGGGAAAACATTGGGAAAATGTAGGTCAGCAAGCCTAAATTCGAAGCATGTAATAGCTTATATATACTTACGTGATTGAAAATAGTGGGTTTTAACATGGACAAGAACCACTTTCATGTCTTTTGATCCTTTCACAAATTGATCGATTGTCCATTGAACAGCTTGTTGGCTATTCTTCCCTTTATCAATGGCAATAGCAACACTATTGTGCCCCAATTCTAAGGCTTCTATTACACCCATTCAATTTAATTTAGTTTATATTCGTAATCTCCTTTATTCTTGATGTTTACCTATATTAAATACGGAGTAATAAAGTTTCAAATTAATAAGCAAAACATTTACCCCTCCTCTTGGTTGCCTCACGCGATTATGAGTAAGTGAGCAACCAACCGGAGGTGTATTTTTATTCTCTATCTCAATCTCGGATAAAAATTAAAAATCCACGCATGAATATCCATATCCTTAATTAATTTAATGATTCTAATTTTTTTGGACATTATCCATTCGTCAAGAATGTAAGATAAAGTGAGTAATGTAATGTCTACCATCAATTTACCAACTTATGTCACGCCTAGAGATGAGACCTCTCATCCTACGTCTAAATTTAGCAAAATTTCACATATTTATGAGTTATTTGTAACTAAATCCACGTCTAAATTTATCGTTTCTTAATTCATCTCATCGATATTAAACAACCCCACCTATATTCTTTTTTCTTTCTATTCTATATTCTTTTTTCCTTCTATTTTAGGATCTCAATATCTCATATATTCTTGCCATCTTGTGTTGTGTGTGTGACTATAAACTTAGATTTGGAATTTTGATCAACATTTTTTGAACACTTTTAACGATCTATTTCAAGCAGTAATACATTTTTCATGTGTAATAATTTAGGGAATTTCATGTGTTATCAAGTAGAGGGAAAGAATTTTACTAGTATTAAGCAAAGAAGAAAAGTTGGTCCAAAATGGAAGAATTAGGGTAGTAGCGAGGCAATAAGCCATTAAGCTTAGTTCTTCCATAGCAAGAGGCTGTTATTTTAGCATGGAAAAAATATAACCTTTCCATACTATAATTATGTTATTTTTGAAGATCGAGTTGTCATGGAATAATTGAATTGTCTTGGGGAAAAAAAAGGCATGTATATGTTGGACAGAAGCACATTCATAAAATTTAATTAGCAGCGCAAGAACCAACATGACAATAGCCGGAAAAAGATGGAGAAGACGCAGCATAGCATGACACGACAATTTGAGGGTCCACAACGTGAACTTGGCAGCACGACATGAGACTACTGCGTGCAGTGGGTCATTAGCCATCTAACCAGTAGGCCCCCAAAAGCATGAGGAAATTAAAAACCTTGTCTTAGTTTCAGGTCTGCTAACTTTATCAATTCTGAGTCCAGTATTAGTTTGTAATAAGGTTTGTAGATATTATAACTTCATAAGGTTAGCCTGAAAAACTATTTAATTTTTTGAAGTTATGTATGCACTTAGGCCTTGAACTTTTACAAATGCGGCACTTTGAGTACTTTAGTTGCAAGTTGGGTACTCAAAGTAACTTCTGTTAACTATTCCGTTAAGGTACTAAACTTTTGCAGATTTATAGCATTAATTGCACAATTTTTTTAAAATAAAGCTTCAATTAAAATATCATAACTGATTTTTAAAGAGCAAAAAAATCAAAACAACCTATTGATTGTTTCCAACTGTTGAAATATAGCAATATAGCCTACTTAGGATGTTAGTACAAGTTCATAACAAAAATCTGCCGAGTATATACTATTTACCAAACCAAAAATAAATAAATAAATTATAAAGACTTTTTTATTGTAATTTTTGAATTTGAAGTTGCATATGCTTTTCTAGTGAAGAGTTCACGTACTAACTGCAAATTAGGCCACCGATTAGTAAGTATTAGTTTATATTAATTAGGTCATATATGGACTGCAGCTATTAGTTTGTAAGTATTACTTGAATTAACTAAGTATTAGTTTGTTGGAAGTTTTATTCATGAAGGTGAACTTGAACTTATATTAGCTTATTCATTAAGTCTAAATAATAATAATTATTATTGTTTCTTACAAAAATAAAATTAGAATAATACTTTGTTTTGTCTTTTTGTTGAAACCTTTTAGCCCTTGCAAGATCTATCGTCTTGGAGTCGTTGAGCAGTGATGGTTGTGAGCCACTTGCATATTGTGACCATTCATATTCTTGGGTAAATGAATGAATACATGGGGTAGTAAGTTTTTAGCTAATAAAGGAAGAGGGAATGTTAAAAGGTTAACAATTTAAATGAATATACTTAGCAGTGTTCGTTTTTAAGGCCCAAGTTGCAACTTTTGCAAATGTGAAATTAAAAAATGCAACTTTAATTTTGTGAAAGTTCAAGGCCTAAGTTTATACTTAACTCATATTTCTTGTTACATGAAGCAACCATTTATCGAGAAGAAGTATGCTATAATGCTAGGTTCGTATATAATATAATATAATGGGTTATTGATCTCATAATCGAAATGCTAATTGCTTAGGGGTTGTAATGTTCATTAATTAGAGAGTGATTGATAGATAGGATAATCGCACTTTGGTACTAATCATGGAATTTCTTCTCTATACAGAAGTTGAATGAATTAATGAATTGAAACATATCTTTGTTATGTACAATAAATAATAATTGTATTAAGAATTTAATTATATTCAACATATTGCATATTGTATATATATACATATATATATTATTTAGAGTACTAAGGAACAACTCAGGGATAATAACCACACCCCCCCAAAAAAAAAAAGAAAAAAAAATAAAGAGGGAGAGATCATGAACTCATAGCTAAATCTTTTAATCTGATCAGCTCAGGCATAACGACTGTGTCCAAATCGGGCCTATCCTTCTTTCGAAGTTCACAACATTTGAGTGCCACTTGAGCCAATGCCAAGGCCTCTTGGAAGGGCCAATCAGATATGGATGGATCGAGTATCTCCTCGAAGGTACCGGAGTCAATGGCTTCTTCAACATGGTAGGACAATGCCATAGGAGGCTTTGCTGTGAGAATTTGAAGCAAAATGATCCCTAATGAATAGATATCAGACTTTGTCCCAAGCTGTCCTGTTTGCTGATACTCTGGGTCAATGTAACAGAATGTGCCTGCTGCAGCTGTCATATGGTACTGTGTTATCTGATTTGCAATTGTTGGAGGTACTAGTCGCGCCAGTCCCACATCTGCAATTTTGCCTGTGAAGTTGGAGTCTAGGAGAATATTTGCAGGTTTCAGATCACGGTGTACCATAGGCTCTGGCTTTGCCGCGTGTAGAAACAGTAGAGAAGTTGCTATCTCAGCTGCTATCTTGAACCGGATCTTCCAAGGGATTGGTGGGGTGTTGTTCTTACGGAACAATCTGTCTTCAAGGCTTCCATTCTCCATGTACTCATATACAAGACAACCATACTCAGGACATGCTCCTACTAGGAGTACCATGTTGGGGTGTCTCATCCGTCCTAGCACATCAATCTGTACGTAACAAGGAACATAATATAATATTGTTGTCGAGTGACCAAGTAGATAGAATAATAATAATAATAATAATAATAATAATATGATATAATTTAATTTAATTACCTCTTGTTGAAATTGCTTTAGGCCTTGGGATACATTTGGCCTCAAAACCTTAATTGCGACAGGAGTGTGCTGCAGCATTCCACGGTAAACAGGTCCATAACCTCCTTCACCAATCTTCAATGAAGCCGAGAAGTAATCAGTACCAATTTCAATCTCTTTCAAGGAGTAAACTCGATAGCTAAGTGGTAGGCTATGCTTGCTTCCTTTCTTTTCCTCATCTTCGTGTCTTGTTTTCTGCTCCGCAATTTTTCTCTTATGACTTTCTATTTCTACCAACCTTTCTGTCAATTGTGCTGCATCCATAGCAGCTTGGCATTTTAGCTTCTCTAAATCTGCCACAACAATAGTAGCCTCTCTTGCAAGCTTAACTGTCTCGATATCATCATCTTCTCCAATTTTTAAAGAATCCGCCTTAATTGATTAGGAGGAAACCATTCATAAATTAATTTATTTATTTGAAATACTTACCTACTTAACTAACAAACGAAATTTAATTCCTTGGCTTAATATATATATATATCTTAAGTACCTGTTGTTTTGCGACATCAGATTGTTCACAAATTGATTTATAAAGTTCCATGGTTTTCTTTATTTCCACCCTCAGTCTTGTCATTTCAGCTTCTAACTCATCCTTCAACCAAAAAACATAAACCACTTACTACTCTATTACGCATTTTAATAGCCTTACTTAAACATTTCTTACCAACTAGCTTTGATCCCAGATCATTTCATAAACAATAATAATTATTATTTAAGACTTACTAAATTAATTTTATAAGTTTTAAATAAGTAGCTTTTATTAAATTTGGTAAAATCAAAATTAAATTTTCATAAAGAGATAAAATATTAAGTACGTGAATGTGAATATACTGAGAGTATATAAGAAAACCTTTTACATTAGTAATAAAAATGTTTTCGCAAACTATATGTTGATGATTAATTATTTTCAAGTATATCATTTGTTAATGCTTCAAGCAATGATTCATATAATATTAGGGATTTATGTGAGTTGAATTTGTTTGAAAATAATTATAGTTTGAACGGTTAGTATTTTTGAACATGAATACACAATTGCTAAAAAAATTTAAAGAATTTGAGTTAATAATGAACAATTATGATATTGGGGAAAAAAAAGCTGAAAATAAAATGATCATACAAAGTATGTTAAAAGATATTCACACAAGCAATTGTTTATTGTTATTCATTATTCATTATACATTTATGTGATTTAACATACATATTAAATAAAATATTATTAAGAGCTATTTAACCATGGGCTTTATATTGAGTTTTTCATTTACTTAGCAATCCATGATATTATAATTTGTTGTATGAAAAAACAACAATAGTAATGCATAGCGTAGTTGGTAAAGTCTATGTATCCTAAAGTGAGAGGACATAAGTTTAATTCTTAACAAACATGTTTTTTGGCCAACATTCACGGTTCATTGTAATTGTATTAGAGAGGCGCTACATGGCGGATTGCTATGATTTGCCATTTGACTTACAGTAAAAGAGGTCTGAGAACTTGAAGAAGATTGAGAACGTTGCTCATTGTATTCAAGAGACAAACCACTGGCTGACTCGAAACTATTGTGGTTGGAGCCATAATATGGAGGATGTTGTCCTTGTTTGCATCTTTCTTGTGTACTTCTGCCTTCGTTGCTTGAATAAGAGCTTCTCCATATCATTACATCGTTAGATTAGATAGAGAGAAAAATACATACGTAGAATAAATAATATGAGTGGTTCAGGTCTGGTATCCTAGTTTTTAAGGCTAAAACACGCGTTTCTGTGTACCAAACTGCACCAGAAAATGTTTCTATTAATACCTTTTTAGTTGGTTTCACATTGTCAAGTTAAGTCAATAAGATCTTAGAATAATTTTAAGAACCCTTTTGGCCTTTGGCCTCCAATTCTTAGGTTTGTAAATTTTCCTAGACAAACCTTAACTTGTGTGTGTTTTCTTCGCCTGAAATCCTAAACTTTTAATCCTTAACTTGTTCTGGACTTACTAGGAACGTATGTTTAATCTATGTGTTGTGTTGGACCTAATTTGAACTTTTAAAAACTTAAAAACATACTCTTACGATCAATTATAGGATGGAAATTGTAGAGTGTAAGAGGAAGCTAAGCAAAACCAACATTATTAGCGCACATTTAATTACCTGGTATTATAATCAGAGCTGGTGCTGCTGTATGGTTGGCCATGAGTTTGTGTCAAACCTTGCATTCTATGAGAAGATTGATTCGAGGAGCTTGTTTGGCTATCAGAGCTCCTTTGGCTGTATAAATTTTGGTGTTCACCACTAAAATGGATTTTCAGGTTATTATATGTACTGATATCAGAGACTCTATTATTATTATAAATATGGTGAACTGGTGATTCACTCCCAGGATACATCCTCGGGTTGTTGCTACAGGGAGAGTTGCTGCGATACCTGTCTGAGTGTGCCAAGCTTGACCGCGAACTGCCACTTGTGACACTACTAGTGTTGCCGAAGCTAGTCTTAGAGTTGGTGGTCAAGTAAGATGAGCCTGAGGACTCAGAGATTGCACCTGACCTCGGAGTAGCAGAGCCAGCACCAGCACCAGGGATTAGGCATACATTAGAAGACCTCATTGACTGCACTTTTCCTTTGCATATCACATACACTGCACAAAAATCTGGTGCTGATTTTTCTAGGCTTGTTGGAACATCTGCTGCTTTAAATCTCCTGCATTATCAAGGTGAAAGATACAACAAACAAATTTAAATATATTAAATTAATTAATTAAATTAAATTAAAATTATGCAAGTTAATATTATTGCTAGTCTTACAGGAAAAAAAAGAAAAAAAAACACTTTTGTATATATAAAACATTATAAATGGAAAAAAGAAAGAGACCTTGTGATAGCATTTCGATTTGAGGCCCCAACAACAATGTTGCCCACCGCATTGTGCTCGATATAGCTTATAAGTGCGCTTGGAACATCAATGTCATGGAGTACCACCTCAATTGCATCAATCTAAGGGAGAAAGGTATACAAACATTATAAAACTATCGTCGAAAAAATAAATAAATAAAACTTTAATGCATAGTGCAATTCAACTCAACAAAGGAAATTAAATACGAAATATTTTTTTATATCTCTATTGTGGTGGAAAGATATAGAGTTTCTCGAACATATTTGGTATTTGTTGATCTCCATAATTACAAACCTCATGACTACAACAAATTACTATAAAACAAAGTTACAGATATGCAAGTACAACCTTGATCCATTGATTTAAAACTAAATAACTTACGGTAAAATCCTGCCACGGTCTTTGTCAAATTAAATTAAAATCTCTGAAACGAAACGAAGACCTACTTGATTTTATTTGGAAAAATATTACTAATTCTATACGTATATTTGATAAATAAAAAAAATCACTTACCCCTTTCCGACTACAAAATCCACGATAAGGAAGGAATAATTGTTGCACCTCAGACTCTGATGGAGCAGAACCAATTGTAGAACCTTCCGTTTCTATATGTATACACACAAAATTCAAAAATTAATCTACATGCAACGAATTTCTTTTCAAATTCCCGTATTCTGAAAAATAAAAAAGTTGAAGATCAAATTTGTACATACGAGGATTAAAGTTATGGGTTTTAACATGAACAAGAACAACAGTCATGTCTTTTCCCTTTAAAAAATGATCAATTGCCCATCTTACAGCCTGTTGGCTATTCTTTCCCTTGTCAATGGCAACTACAATGGCATTATGGCCCAATTCTATCGATTCAGCTGTTTTTTTAGCCATTCATATACCTATATATAATCAATTAGCTAGCCTTTTCTTTTGATTCTCCTCTTGGTTGCTTCGCGTTCTTCCAATTTGAACGACGAAGCAACCATTTAAAAAAAAATCCCTATCACTTTTGTTTATTTTTCTTTCAAGGAGGAAGTCTCCCTATCCGCCTTGTTGCTCCTAAATTTGCGAAAATATATTTTTTCAAAATAAATAGTTTGAAGCATTTGAAAAAAAAAAAAGCAAAAGCTTTCATCTAGTTTCCTATATACCATCCAATTCATTTGAGGTTATCAACATTATCTTAGGTGGATAACTCTAATTTAAAATACTAAATTTGGTAAATAAAATCTCAAGGAAGATAGAATTCGTTATTGTTTCTTTGCTGTGTAACTGTGTTGCGTTGGCTTCTAATTTTATCGTTCATTTCTTCTCTTTCACCCTTACCAAATGAATCATATGTTTCTACCAAAAACGCTATGATAATAAATTAAATTGTTAGAGTTTTGTCGATAAATATATCTATTAGTGATCTATTTTCAGCACTGTATTCCCAATTTTAGCTTGCTATGATTAACTATTAGTGATCTTATTAAAATGGGGATATCAAGTTAATATTTGTTAGAAACATATTATGTTTATATGGTGGCATTTTTGTAATTTTTGATGTAGTGTAAGGGTAATATTTTTAGGGGAATATAACAAGTATTTGAAACTTGTAAAATCAAAAGACGAAAATATCCCCAATATTTTTTAGTTATGTTTCTAACAAATATTAAACAACAATTCTCCTATTAAAATATCCTGCTATGATTATTTGAATAAGGTTTCGTCTATCTGACTTCACAAATTCCACTTGAATTGATCAACTCGATCACCAAGCAATAAAATTGTAACGTACCTGTAGTCCAATACCCCAGTGGGTAAACCGGCTCACGCTAAAATTATAGATTCATGTAGTTTAGTTATTATTCATTGGATAGTTGAGATTAGGTAATGAGTTATTTTTTGAGTGCTAGGGAGCCGCTGGGGGAAGTGGTGATATTCGATCACAAAATTTGTTGAAATCGTAAAATAATCTTTAACCAACTAAGTTATCCCCCACTCTAATTGTTGCATAAATTATGCAATGATACTAGTACCACTTATTGAAAAGCTATTACCAAATATTAACTATTTTAGAGCATCAAATCGATCACCCAAAAGTTTGGGTTGATGGTTAGGGACACGGGACTTGAGAATAGGTGGCTCAACGCTCAAGTGAACGTGTATTAAAAATGTTGTTTTAAGAATTAATGAAAAGTTATAACGGTCAAATACTATTTAATTCACACATTAATTTTGAAATTTTTAGAAAAAGAAAAATGATATCATTTTGTCATAAATTCTAATTTTTCTAAAAATGAATCGGATTTTTCTAAAAAATGGATTAGTTTTTTATCTGGTTCGTTTTTCCCGACTTTAAAAAAATGGATCGGAATTTCAGAACGAAAAAACGGAATGGGAGTTTGAAAACGAAATTTTTTACACACCCTTAGTGTCTTGTTGATAATTGCTATTAATTGAGTTTCATCGGACATTGTAGGTGAAACGCTAGATGGATTTTCTGTTTTGAACAATATACAAAGTATGATTTAAGTGTCGAGTTCTTAATTAACAACCCTATTTGTCTCTTCTTGCAAAGTTATGCTAAGAAACAACGTGACTATAAAACCACCAATGAACTTGCAAAAAATTCCAATCCAAATAATGGTTTTTTTTTTCCCGATGGTAATCCAAATAATGGTTTTGATATGCTTATAAAGGCAATTTTATATGGAGTATTATACGATTGGATGTACCTTGCTAGTCATAACTAAAGGGTAAAAAATTTGTTTATGCGATTTGAAAGAAGCTAAATTTTTGCTTCAAATCAAATGAACAAAAATTTGTTGGCCCACTTTTTATCCATGTTTTTTCTTTGATCTTTTATCCAATTATGTATATCAATTACTCCGTAACAATTTTTTTAATTTCATAGTTCAATGATTCTCAAATTTACAATAACCTGGCCCAAGTATTTTCAGTCTCGAGCAAATTACCAATTGAGGCAAATACTACTCAGTATCTTATATTTTAATCAAAAGAAGTGGTATCATAGTCGATATATAGAAAACACATAACGGAATACTACCTTTTAACACAAATTTCGTATAAGGGAATGCATACCTTTGCCAAAAAAGAGAAGAAGGAACGAAAAAAAACAAATGCTTTTTTATATTTTAGTATCTTATATTTATCGGTTTTTGAATTTTAGTACCTTTTTAAAAAAAAAAAAAAAATTTAGTACTTTTTTATTTTATTTTATTTTATTTTAGTACCATATATTTCCTAAAAACACAAAATTTGGTACCGGCTAACATTTTCGTCACTAACTTCGTCTAGTGGGGCCCAATAATAACTATATTTTTAATTTTTTCTCTTTTAAGTATCTCTCTCATTGACATCATCTTCTCTCTATATAAATTACCCCATTGAAACCTAATAAAATCTTAAATTTTAGCTAGGTTTTAATTAAGTAAGGTTTTTTGCAATTGAATTGGGTTTTTTTGATTCATTTGTTTAATTTAGGGTTTTAGTGGTTGAAATTCATCCTACAATGTTAAAAAATTCAGCCTTAAATCTTATCTGAATTTCCTATAAAAAAAATGTTTGGCATATGTTTTATTGATGGCTACCATAGGGTGTGCTTTGTTGAGACTTAAGAGTGTACAAATGACAGAAGTTATGACTATTTTAGAAGCCTTAAAAACCATATGAAATTATCAATGGCAAACAATCCATATTCTCTCATATTGTACCAAAGTAGTTGATATATACTATTAGAGAAGACATTGGAGCTAAGTTTGCTAATTATAATTTAATTAATGCTTGGTATATTTGGAGGAGAAACCTCCTTGCATTGACTTTTTGTAAACTTCTTCATTTCCTTTATTAAATTTCTTGTTTATGCAAGAGTTTTGGTTAAACTTTTAGGTTTAATATGAGTTTTTAGGCTTCAATTATGATGATTGCATTGATGATTGAAGAGAGAAAGTGTAATAAAATGAGGGAAATTAGTGGAATAAGGAAGAAATTAAATAAGTTAGTTAAAGTGGGCCCCACTAGACGAAATTAGTGACGAAATTATTAACTGGCACTGACTTTTGTGTTTTTGGAAGATATAAGGTACTAAAATTTTTAAAAAAATAATAAAAAAAAAATAAGGTACTAAAATTCAAAAACTGATAAAGATAAGGTACTATAATAACAAAAATGCCAAAAAAAAAAAAAAAAAAAAAAAAACTTCATGCAACAGCCAACAGATGGTCAAGGACTCAAGAACAATGTCTACAAAACTGATCTCTACTGCAAATTACTTCCTTTATTGTTCGAAAATTGTTATAAAAAATAAAAAATAAATAAAGGAGAAATTTACAAATTAACCCCACAGATAATGAAAATCAAACAACAAACTTAGACCCTCAGTTTTTTTAAAAAAAAAAAATAATAATAATAATAATAATAAAGAGAAGTGGAATTAGTTTCTAAGAGCACAACAAGCAATAATGAAGATTACAAAAAGGAAAACAAGAAGAATAGATTGAACAATGGTAATTTTTTTCCAGCCCTTCATGAAAAATGCTAGATATCCAGCTTTACATGACTCACAGTTATAGCACAATTTTCCAGTGTTATTGTTCCAAATTTTGCAATTTACATCAGGGGAACTCAATCCTTTTTTCGGAATTATCCAGATTGTTGAATTTTCATACTCGAAACCACAATGTGCCGGAGGTTTGCAGCAGCCCGTCTGTCTCAAAATAAACAGGGTCGAAAATTAACATCAGTAACATGTACAAATGATCCACAAGTTAGTAAAACAGGTTTGTAAACAAATGAAAACAAAAAGGAATACCTCAATGGATGTGAGTTTGGAGGTCTTCCAAGTAACAAAATCCATGATGGACCTGAAAGCACTAATCTTGCCACAAGCATCATGGTGAATCATGCATGACTTGACATCCTCCCAATGACTACCCCCAACCAAATTGTTCTTCAACCACCCGGAGAAAGAATGAAGCTCATACTCTTTAATACCGCCCCTAAGGACATCCTCCCCATTTTCGCCTCCCTTGATAATCGCCCCTCCAACACTCAAACACGCTAGCAAACCGATAATGACAATGAACAATGCGATCAAATACAACCACAAAAACAAGGTTATCCGACAGCAAGCACCTAGCAGTCCGATCAAAGAGACAATGAGCAAGCACAAACCCAGTGCAAGGAGAGGCTTGTACATTACAGGGTCACATGGTGAATTAGCTGTCAACTTTAAGAAATATCCAGCTAAGAGGATGGGTAACGAAATGCATAAGGTTAAGGCGTTAAGGCATCCTAGAAGAGCTGTGCTTACCGCCATTCCTTACTTTCTTCGAAATTTTTTCTTGCCCCTTTTTTTTTACAAAGGGCTTTGTGTTTAATGGGTAGATTTTCTTTACCTGTGAGGAAACGGAAGAAGTTTTCCTGGGTAGGTTAGCAAAAATTACAGAGGGGTGTTTTTTCTTTTCTTTGTTTTTTTATTGGGTGGCAAGGAGAATGAAGAGGAAAATGGTACCTATATTTGGGGCTATCTTCTAGAATTAAAAAATTGTGAAATTTTATGAACAAAAATGTAGAAATTACTGTCAAAATATGTCTGGTAAGATTTTCTCGCCTGTGATTCAGCATATTTTTAGGTTGGCAAAATATAGGAGCTATATGGGTGGAGGTAAAGAAGATGTTTTTCAAGCTCAATATGAGTGTCAGCCACGCTCAGAAATTAAGAATAAGCTCATTTTCGACATTCCTTTATCAGCTATAATGATCAGATTATCATTAAATTTTGCAGTCGTAATTCATGATATTGGCTTCGCGAAATGCTACTATACCATAAAACATGATGCAACTTTAAAAACTCAAAAGGACGATGGAGTGCATCACATAACAACAAATCTTACAGAGAGACATCTCATTCTCTATAGACCATTTTATTAATGCCATCACTTCATAATGAAGCTGGCTACTTTTTACACTTTCATACAGCCGGATGTATTATGTACATACAGGTATATATTTATACAGACAGTAGAACTTATATTCGCCTGCTAATTGTTTCACCAAGTTTTTTTACCGAAAAGATCTCTCATTAGCCTATTTGATTTGTAAAAATGCAAGGAAGTCATGTACACAAGGGAGTAAAGGAACTAATACTATAGAGCCCCCAGGTTTATATATGCACTATAGAAGAATCACAGCCACAACAATCAGGGCCACGATTGTAAATATCAAAGCCTGCAGATAGAGAAATGCAAGTGTTATTGAGAGATTGAGAACTATTAATTCCAAAATGATACAAATTGTCAAAGCTCTATTCTTTTTGTACCATTATTAAGAGTAATAAAATGCGTAGATTGCTATAATGCCATGATAGAAAATGGAAACTTTGAATAAGAATTCACATATACTTTTGGTTGTGGATGTGGCCTAAGAGTGAAAATGAGCTTTGAAGAGTGACAGTAACTACTACTATTTTGAAAATGTTCAGTAATTATTTGCATATATTCCAACAATCCACACTACATAACTTCCTGAGAAACTCTCTATTGCCGATCAATGTTGGTTCAGGTGTGACTCATACATCCCTACTTCCCCAAATTCTGTCTAAAGGTAAGATCCCTGAACAAAGCAGCGGTGTTGTTTAACATGAACATGCAAATGCTATACAGATTAAAAAGATCAGAATTTTCAACAAGTTACAAACTTTTAAATAACGGGTCACGATATATGTAGAGCCCTAAGGGCTACAAATAAGCATTAAATGCATAGCTTAAAATGGAAATTATTTGCGAATTCATGACTATATCATGCATCAATCGATATAATAAATGCTTAAACTCACTAAATATTTCTATGTATAGCTCCTTACACATAGCCCTTAGGGCTATGTATATCATTTTCCTTAAATAATTATAAACTAGCCATTCTTACAAGTGAGTGTACTGCATAAATCACTTCATACATTACATGCTACAAAAAGACTACCGGTGCTAGTTACAACTTACAAATCAAGAGTACTTTTCTTATATAATACATACTCGGTACACATCAAACCTCATTCATGACAAGCAACGCCATATCATATAAAAGAATTTTTTTATTTTTCATTTTTGCCAGAACATATACACAAAAATACTTACCGCTATTGCACAAGTAGCCAGGCCAGTCCTTTCCCTAGGATCTTTACGGTAATAATTTCCAAAGTAAAGGATTGTACCATAGTACCACAAAATCGGCAACACAAAACCAAGAAGAAATCTGTGAACAAGACACATATTTGCATTAAGAAAGGTGAAGAAATAGGCAGGGTCAGCAGTTAGAAAAAAAGTAGAGGAACTTACGAAAACCACCCGATACCACAGCCACAGCAAGGGAGAGGTTTATCATACAGCCCCAACAGCTGATCCTCTCTATCACCAATGGGCATGTAATCCCCAGTTCCACTTTTATCAGGGTCTGTTGGGCAGCATTGATTATTTCATTAGATAATGAGATAACATATAACTATATTAAGTACATAAAAGTCAGAGAAACAAATACAAGAACACCCTTGTCCTGTCTACTGTGTTTAAGAATAATCCTAAATTCCTAGGTGTTTGACCATGCCGCAATGCCACCTTCCCTTTGTAAATCAGACAATTCGAAATTCCAATTACTTGGCCTTGAAACAGAACATCGCTCGAAAATGTTTACTAGAATGTGTCAAACTCAACATGAGTTTTATCTTTGTAATACTAGAAATTCATATGAATATTACCATAAATGTTGCTCCAGGAATAATTGGCACTGAACTATTCCATTCAATCATCACTTGTTCTGAGCATATAACATCACTGTTTGATTTCTCTCTGCCAACACTATACAACATATGTTGCTACTCAACAAAACATACCTCCATCAAATTCTTTAAACACTCTAGAACATATTCACCAAACCTACATTTCACATAGCATATTGCCATACGCTAGCTGAATTTAACATGACAATAAGGTCAGAAGAGCCTGAAAAGGCATGAGCCTCGAAACCTCCATAGCTTTCAAATTTCACCTGATTCATCTAGACTCAAGAAAGCACCCCAATTTCGCTCACTCCTTCATCCTATGGCTATCCAAAACTCTATCTCCCCGCGCTAAAACGAAAAAGGTGAAAAATTGGAATTCATGGGTACTATAAAAACTTTTACTCATGCCCACATAATGTAGTTACAACTTTCCTACATTACTATACAAATGAGGCCTTCAACATCAAGTTATCACAGATGTAGCAATTAAAAACTAAGACATAGTAATTCAATTATAAGTAGTAAAATCATTCAAGCACAAATACTGAAATTCTGAAAATATAATTTCACATTCTTATGATCTTATCAATGCCAAATCAAAAACAGAAAAAAAAAATGTAAATTAGAAAAGGAGGAAATTCAATACTTTGATCCATGCTTGGCTGTTGAACAGACTAACAAATTGACATCAAATTATTCCGGCTTCCCAGCTTTACCTTCTTGAATTATCTGCAAAAATTAATAGCAACAATCACACAAACAAACTTGTATAATTTAGCCCCCAAAATTTTTTTTATTAAAAAAATCTTAAATTCAACACAAAATTTAGTTGAAAAGCTTCAAATTTCGAATACCCAATTCCCCATTTAACAAGACTGTATCAAATAAGGGATAAATTCAATCTGATCGTCAACTAAAAAAGAACAAAATTAAACCCTAAAATGGGAAATTAAAGTGGAATACTAAAAATCAGAGGAAATTAGCAGGAAAAAAGAGAACCCAAGAAACAAATTGAAGTTTAATTACTCAGAAAATTGGACTTGCCTAAAAAGGTATAGATATTTGTGATTTGATAATTAGAGTAGCAGAATTAAACCAAGAAACAGAGGAACGAAAGTTTATACCTTTGAAAAAAGCTGTTTTTTGAAAGAGTTCAGTGTGTGAGAGATGATTTAGTCATGATGATAGTGGATTTGTGAAGGAGTAAGGTCAAAGGCTTATGCTTTGCTTCTAAAAAACGGCGACGAGCTCTCGAGTATTACTCTTCAAGTCTTACAAATTCCAACGGGGCTGACCAGTAAATTACTGCATATCATAATAGCATTTTGGGTAATATGTTAGAAATTTAGGGGTAAAGTTGTCTTTTTATATGCACTTTAAGGGGTAATATGGTAATAAAGTTTTCTACTTATTTACGAAAATATCATGTGATTTGCTATTTATACATATCACAGTGATTGATTAGATATTATCCAATTCCAACTATGTGGAGCACCGGAACGGATCGGGTTTTTGTAAAATGTTGGGAAAACGAGAAAGTGCAAATTCGCGGAAATAAATAAATGTATAAGAAAATAAATAATTTGTAATTTCAAAAATAATGTAAATAAAAAATTATGAGTTATTATAAGGTAAAAAAAAATACTCACTCAGTCTTTTTTAGTTGCTACATTAGTGTTTTGACATTGTTTATATTGTAATTTTGGCTCAATTTGTTGTTTAATACGTAACGAAAAACATAGTCATATGGGATCTTATTATAATTCGTCTCGATGTATATTTTCCGAAAATATAATTTTTATAATTTTTTATTATACCAAATTCGAATTATTAATTTTATAAGTTACGTTTTAAGAGATGTGAAAAAGTAAATATAGCAAATAAAAAAGGCTGATAGAGTGTTTTAAAAAAAAAAACATTGTCTACTATTAGTCAAGAAACACTTTTAAAAACTAGTACAAATATTATTTTAGTGTCTAGAATGGAGAAAGTGGCTAACACAAATTATGTCTACGAAGAACGACATAAAAATATAATAAGTCTTACCCAACAATAGTTGTTCGCAATGAATTAGTACATGTAAAAAAAACTTATATAAGATGGTCTTATTCGGTAAGACCACTAAGTTGTTAGACAAAAAGAATATTAATTAAAATAATAAACCTAATAGCTTAAGAAAACCCACAAATAGTTGATGATCTTACTGTAAGACGGACTTACCAGAGACTTGTTATTAGTACATGTTAAGAATTTTAGTTTAGGGCTTGTTTACTTCAACTGAAAATAGCTAAACTGAACTGATTGGAGCTGAATTGAACTGAACTGAAAGTTTTTTTACGAAGGATTAATGGATAGCAAAATAAGGGAAGAGCTGAGCTGAACTGAACTGAGCTGAGATGAACTGAACTAAACGGATTTTAAGCTGAAGTAAACATGCCCTTATGTTTTCGAGGTAGGATCAACACATTGGCGTGTTAAATGAGATCTTTTCATTATTGGTGTATTTGTTTTCTTATTTTGAAAATTCTCTAAAGAAGGAAAAAATAACTCTTTTGTGGCTGAAATTGATTATGGAGTGTCTTGATAACTATTACACATGGTAATAAAAAAAGAGGCAAAACAAGACAACCTCTAGGAAAATCTCCCATAAATTGAAATTAAAGGTTATAATTCACACTTTTTGTGGTTTCTAGAGTCCTAAGAAAATTTGCTATTTATAATGTCTATTATCACAAAGGGCCCTCGGTAGCCTCTTAGGTTTAAAAGATCATAAGACGAGTCCCGAGTAAAAAAAAATAAAAATAGTGTGCCCTTTTTTGAAAATTGTTGTATAACAAGTTTCTAAAAGCTTAAACCGAGTATGAGGCGTTCTAGAGTCACCAATAAAACGTGGGAGAAATACAGGGAGAAAACAAGATGAAGTCCAAGACAACCACTCAAAAGTCGAAAAACACAAAGGCTATAATTAACACTTTTTAAGGGTTAGTTCTTAGATCCCAGGAAAAAATGTCGAAAATTTTATAATATAGCCCGGTGATCAAAAGTGAACTTAAAACAATTTTTCGAAGTTCGAGAGGTCACAACTCAAAAGACAAGGACAAATTTTTGTATTCGGTGCAGAGCAAAGTAGGATGGGAGACGGACTGAACTGTGTACACGTAAGATTGTAACAATATGTACGCAGCCCGCAAACAGAAGAACACTATGTAGCATTTCAGCCCAAAACCATCATCTTTCTTCTCTCTCTACTAGGGTTTAATCAAAACAAACCCCTTTTCTTCCCTCTCCTCCAACCCCAATTCAACCATGGGTAAATCAGAAACACCCCCTCAATCAAAAAAATCAAAAAAGAAAAAGAACAAAACCTCCAAATTTGAAGCCACAGTTAACATGGCAAAAGAAAAACCAGACAAAAATGCTCCAACTTTAGGGTACTATCCATCTGGGTTTGACCCGTTAGCCCGAACAGGACCCGATTCGGATTCCCTGAAGTTGTATAGGAATCAAAAGAAGGTTAAAAGAATTGAGGTTGTTGTTAAGCCAAATGGTTGTAATGTTGATTTTGTAGGTACTAATTACTCTGGTGAAGCTGCTGCTGGTCGTATGAATAGCTTTGCCATTGGTATTCTTGATAAATCTTCGCAATCGCTGACGATTGCACCCATTAATTCTAACAGGGTATTTGATTTTAAATTTATTTCTTTTTTATTGTTTGTGTTTTTTTGTTTATTGATTTTTTTTATTGTGAATAAAATGTGGAAATTTGAAGATTGTTTCTTGTTTAATTGAGGGTTTTTTTTTTTTTTGAGTTTAATTATTGTTTTATGAAGTTTGGTGAATTACAGTAATTGAATTATTAGGTCAAATTGTATAGGAGGATAAAAGAATTTGGGAATTATATATATTTTTTTACCTTGGGAAAGTGAGAGCTTTGATTAGTACTCTTTATGTGATGAAAAGATTGTTTCTTTGTTAGGTTGAGGAATTTTGATATTTTTTAATGGTTTTTGAGTATAAATATGTTTTTAATTATAAAGTTTGGTTAATTTGTGGAAGAAGGAAAATGTTTGGAATTGTTTGAATTAGTTGTTCATGGAATTATGGAAAGGATATTGTGAATATGTGATTAGATGAGGTTTAATTGGTTAAACTTGGTGCAAATTATAAATATTAAGGCCTTAGTAACTTTGTTGGATAAGTGGTTTAAGTTGATGTATCTTTTTTTTATTTTTCTTTCCTTCTATGTTATTCAAATATGAATTAAGTGACCGTTTCGATACGGGTGTTTCGAGTGTTGGACTGTAGTATTGGGCCATTTTTTAGACAAAAGGTCAAGCTTTTAGTTTAAAATGGAGTATCTTAAGTGTTGTGTCCAACAAAGTACAACACAAGATGCAATTTTTGAGGTAAACGAGGGTGTAAGAGCAGCATAACTTTCCTTACAGCTAGGAATACCATTGTCAGAATAATGATTAATCAGGAATTCAGGATTATTTACTGCAAAATCATAGACCTTCTCAAATTGCATGTATATGGGATTTTTATTGTTAGGCATTCTTTGGTAAGAAGTCTTGACTTTTTTTTTTCCAACACTTTTGTTTAGGTATTCAGGCTGCAACCATTGCCTAGAGCATCACGTGCATCTGAAACAGAACCGGAGACTCCAGCCAAGACTGCTACTGCAGAGGATTTATTTCAACAGAAGGGCTCACTTTTAAATCGCTACGGTACCAAGGGTGCAATAAGCAAGGTCGGTATTCTTCCTTTTTTGTTATTGCGTTAGCTTCTGTTTCGAGGCATCTATGTGATATTGAGGCATTTATATTAATAGTTAGGGGCCCTTTGGTTCTACTACGGGAATGGAAATGCGGGCGAGAAAAGGGAACAAGGTGAATGGAATGAAAAATAGCTTAGATTTAAGATGTTTGTTTTACATAAGAAAAAGAATAGCTTAGAACATTCAACCACTACACAACCACCACTTTTCCAACATCCAACCCTCCCCCCCTCCCCTGCCGCCCATCCCTGCACTTTGTCGCACCTCCCCCACCACCAAAAAACTTCCGGCCATTAGATGAAGAGATCGGAGTTATTCCACAAGGAGTTGAAAGTTGACTAAGCGGCGAGGTTTGTTGGATTTTAGGGTTTTGTAGGTTAGGGGAAGGGTTTTGGAGGAGTTTCTTAGTAAGAGGAGGATCGACAAATGTGATGTGCAGCGGGGTGCAGGAAGAAGTGTCGAAGAGTGGTGAAGTGATTTCGTGTGAGGGGAGGGGCATCAATGAGAGAGTAAAGGGTGGTGTTGAGGGTTTAGGGTGGGTGTGGCGGTGGATTTTGGGGGTGTCGACGGGAAGAGGAAGGGTGTGAAGGTGGGATAGATATGAATAGGAGGGGCGGTTGGCAAGGGTGAGGGGCGGCTGGATGGGGAGAAGGGTGGCTGGAGTAGGATGGTTTGGTGTTTGTGGTGGGTGTTAGGGGTTTGAGGGTGGTGCAGGTGTTGGGGTTGGTGGTATGGTTTTTGACTAAGGAATGGGAATGGAAAAGTCTAGGGGGGAGGGGGAATCAATTTAGAAGAGTGTGGGGGTGATGAGTAGGGGAAAGGGAATGAAAAAAATGGTCGAACAAACATCAATGGGAATGAGGCTTAGTTTTAAAAGCGCAAGTCTAGGCGCAAAGCGCACCAAGGCACCAGAATTGGGGCTTCAGAATGCATAGGCGCAAGGGGATTTGAAAAGCGCACTGAGGCACACCTAGGCGCACCTAGGCGCAGCTGTGGTGCAACTGAGGCGCAAGCGCGCCTCTAGGGTTTCTTGGGGTTTTTTTTCTATTTTTTATTTTTTGAAGCGCGCCTAGGCGCAAAGCTCACAGCCCTTTTGTGCTTTTGTGCGCCTCTCGCCTTTTAAAACTAAGGAACGAGGACAATTGATTCTCATTTCCATTTATATATACCGCCAATGAAACAGCCCCTTATAATTATTTGTTTTTACGATTTTTTCCCCCTGAATTTTTGCAAAATACATGGGGTATCTTCAATGTATTAGGAATGTACCATGCAAAACGTGCACAACATGCCCTTACTACCGATGGTGTTAAGGTGTTTATTAAATATGTTAAATATGAAACTGTATGCACCATGTGTCCTTGTACTTTTACTAAGTGCACAAGATACTATCTATTAAATATGAAACCTTATGCACCATATGCCCCCGTACTTTTACTAAATGCACAGGATACCCTTCCATATCTATATTTAAGTGTTATGCAAAATTAGCCGGTTGATAAATAATTGGACTTTGGACTGTCATAAGAGGATCGATTTTTTGAGCGAAATGATTAAGAAACACATGAGTTACCGCTAGAATTATGTTCATACCGCCACTACCTCTGATGACTCCAGCCAACTGACTTTCCTGTCAAAATATAAATCAAACACAAAAAATGATCAAAGATCACATTTTGCGTTTATCAAACCTTGAGTATGATAAGGGGAGTTATAGAAGACAGGTCGTTTTGCTGGTTGTATGAAATTTGCAAGAGGAAGCTCAGGGCTTTCTTCTGTAGGAGTCAATAAATCATTCATCTCATTATTCAACACAATCCTAGTTGATGGAGATAACATCCCACCTCCAAACAGATAGTTCACAGTAGTTGCCACATTGCATTCCTATATCCATCGACAATGCAGAAATGACTGGTTCCTTTATCTTGCAGCTGACTCCACCTACAAAATTCAATAATCAAGAACATAAAATGAAAACAACCATAAAATCTTCTTAAATTTCGCTCTTTTTCTATCCTTTGTTTTCCTTTTATTTGAAGATAGTTAAAGCATCCTTCCTAGTATACCTGCTTAGATAATACTCAGGGGGGAAAGTTGTGTTATCATATATCTTATGCCGGATTTCCTCCCCAAATGATGGGAAATTCATATTGGACATATATTTATTTTTTAGTAATATTAACGAAAGCAGGACCGCCCAAATTCATAATGATAGCAAACATATGCTTTACTGCCTCAATCAGTTTATGTAAGCCTAGAGATCCGGTCTTGAATCACATTGAAGCTCCCATAGTTGTTTAGTATGTTTAAAATTTGTTTTACGACAAAAAAGGAAAATGAAAAGTTCAATAATTTGACAACAATACCATATGCCTCTAGACATTCTACTTGCTTACTAATTACAAAACAAAACAACAATTTTTCTGTAATCTTTTAGTTATGAATAAAGAGGAAGGACAAGCATCATCGCTGGTATGCATCAACACAATCTTAGTTTTGCTATCGACACTACATATGCATGTATATATATAGCGAAAAGAGAAAAGCAATAATAATGGCTAGCTTTGCATCAACAGTTAAAAACTAGCCGTTGGAATATATATTGTACATTTAGTAAAAGTACAAGAGTATATGGTGCATTATGTTTCATACTTGACAAACACCTTAATGTTGTCAGTAGTGGGCATGCTGTGCATGTTTTGTAAAGTTTAAGGGTACATGCATTTTGTAAATGTTCAAGTGTACCTCATGAAAAATTGTTGTTTTTATGTTTTGTGCATGTTTCATCAACTTTTGAACTTCTTCTACGAACTTTTTGCAAGTTGTGTGGTCAAAGCAATGCTTGTTTAATGATGTTTTAGTGCAACTGAATGTCTTGCTTGGATGCAAGTCCGACTTATATCAACTCTTTGACATC
The DNA here is from genome assembly GCA_016808085.1 of Suaeda aralocaspica. Lineage (NCBI taxonomy): Eukaryota > Viridiplantae > Streptophyta > Magnoliopsida > Caryophyllales > Amaranthaceae > Suaeda > Suaeda aralocaspica. Next base: position 1,027,775 of record PYUH01000120.1, on the reverse strand, counting down.
ATTAAGAAATGTTAATGATATATTCATTACATGGATGCTCAATTCAATCATTTGCATTTGTGGAGTAAATATTATGTAACTAGGAGCTACTTGTATTACAGTTCACAAGTGTGAAGTGAGGGAGTCTTCGATCTCTAAAGTAAAAGTTATTTTATATTGAACCAAATATAATACCTCTGTGGAGCATCCAAGCCATGCAAAAGGGCTTACGAGCACTCTTGAAACCTTGATCAAGTTTGATTTTGTAAAAACATTAATTAGATGTTATTCTTGCAGGCAAAGAAAGCAATGCAGCTGAGACAAAAGGAAGATCCTGATGCCGAGGTGACTTGGGCTTTAGAGAATACTCCTATAGACAAGTCAGCAGTTAAGAGTTCCACTTCGGACGACAATGCACATGATATTCCCCCATATGATCTCTCTGCTACAACGCCAGAAAAAGCCTATCTGCTTGATAAAATTATTCTCACAGGAGAATGGGCTTATCTGGAGGACATTTTGGGGCTGCTGCAGGAGGGGAAGGGAATAAAAGCAAATGAATACCCAAGCTTTGTGTGCAATCGATATTACAAATTGGAAATAATTAAGGTAAGTTGGCCTGATTAGAGCCTGCTCTGGACATTTATAAGGAAATCTGACGAGTTATTATTTTATTTTTTTGTTGAGATGGCATGGAAATTGTCATTAGAAACAAATTCACATTTTTTCCTTAATTGGCAGTGTTGGACTTTTGGTACATAGATATTATAGCAAAAGGCAACAATTGCAGTTTGCTGCTAGGAAATGGATTGTTTAATATGGGTTGCAAACTTGCAGTGCTTATATGTGTTTGTTGTGGGGTGATAATGGTGGGAAGGGTAAAACAGAAAGGAGATTTGTTCATTTGCTTGACTTGAGACTTGAAAGCTATTGCCTACCCAACCTGCATAAAACGCGGTGTGGGCCTCTGGGGTTTTGTTTGAGAATTTCCTTCCGGTACATTAGTGATGATTAATGTGAGCTATTAATAAATGATAAGTCATTTTTGCAAATGGAGTAGAGAATGGAGATACACAATTCCCAACTTTTGGTTCGTCTTGTAGTAATATAACACTTGTATTGTCGTTACTTATATCAAGTGAATCTTCTTCAAAAACCTGTATACTCTTTATTTATGCATTTGTTTTTGCCTTGAGCCTTGAACCTGGATGAATAATTTGGATATATATTTTTTTTAATCTTGACTATGTAGGATGAGGAAGAGAAGGCAAAGCTTGCTGGCATTATGTCCTATATAAGCCATCTCATATCCTTCAAGAATCGCTATTCCCTTAGCGGTGGTTCGTCTTCAAATAATCAGACATTCATCCCATCCATTCTGTTACAGAAATTCACGAAAATGTTTATGGATGTAGAAAAAAACAGAATCGCCGATGAGAAAATAGGTTCTTTCATCAGTTATTTGCTAGTTCTCACTCTCTTTATTGATGAGTTTCAGACTGATTTCACTGATATTGCCAAGGATTTGAAGATGTCTGCCTTTGGCCTGAGACCTTATTTTGAGAATTTGGGGTGTCAGTTTAAGAGACGAAATACTGTGTATTTGGCACATCTTCCAGTTCCCCTCAAGTTTCCAACTTTCAGCAGGAAGAGAAGAAGAGGGTAAGATAATGAAATGGAACATATTCTGAACTATCCATGCAAGCCATAATACCTACAAAAGTTCTTGCATGAAGCTGTCGTCTATGCAAGCTGTAATTCCTACGAAAGTTCTTGCGTGAAGCTGTATGTTGCAACATGTGATGCTTAATGTGGTCCAAGAGGCCAAGAGCACAGTAAGCAACATTGGTACCTTGATCAAATATATTTTTTGGGTAAAGATGGTTTTGTATAACTGTTATTTTGTGCACTAAAACAGCTGCTGAGAAACAATGTGAAAGCCAAAAGGCAAAAGATGTAAGCAGTGATTGAGAAGTGAGATTTTCTTTGTTTTGTAATGGTCTCGCGACAAGATTTTGAATTACATACAGACAGACAGTACTTGACACTCAACTGCTACTTTAAACACTGTAATGGTTTATACTGTTAGCCGAATTTCCTGACATAGTGACATACAACCTGAATTAGAACTTAGAAGCTCTATCACAGTTCAATTGCATAAATTTCCAACGAACATAAATTTCAGTCTTGTGACTCAACAAAATGCCTTATACATTTAGCCGCCGGGTTTGATGCCTTTCTTATCATGAATTTCTAAGATTTGTATTAATTAAGGTAGTTTAATCTGAAATCTGTAATCTTAGTCGTAAGACGATCAGGGCAGATTCGTAAGAATCGCGTATATGTACTCATAATTTAAGAGTTGTATAATCTGAAAATATCATACTGATGAGACGATTATAAATATATTTAAATGGATCTTAAGATTATAAACATCAGTATGATATTTTCAGATTATACGACTCTTAAATTATGAGTACATATACACGATTCTTACGAATCTGCCCTGATCGTCTTACGACTAAGATTACAGATTTCAGATTAAACTACCTTGATTCATACGAATCTTAGAAATTCATGATAAGAAAGGCATCAAACCCGGCGGCTAAATGTATAAGGCATTTCTCTCCGCCTTACCATCATATTCCCAAGCCCCTCTTCCTCTCTTCTAATCTTGCTTGAAGGAAGGCGAAGATATATGCAGGAATTTTATCTCTTTTCCCTAAAAATAATACTCGTAATATGCTCTTTATTCTGGCTTAATTCAAAGTATTTTCGTTGGCCAAAATGCCATTCATCAACTAAGTACTGCTTTTTATAAGCAACTCAATTATAAAAATCAATACTTTTAGATTAACTCTAAATTTTTTATGAACAACTAAATCAAATAATGAGAAAATCTCCGGTAAGACCATATAATAATAATAATTACTCTTATGCTTTTTATGCAAATTTTAGTTGGTGTTTTTTTTTTTTTTTTGGTGCTAGGGAGCTACAAGAGCGAGGATGAGAATCGATCCCAGGATCTCCTGGAATCGGGAGAGAAGCTTTTACCACTTGAGCTACCCCTCACTCTCTTTTAGTTGGTGTATTTGATATCCGTGATACATAAACCATCTTTGGTGTCTAAATAGAAATATTAACTTTTCTCTAATTAATCGGTGGTTGACAAAAGCTAATGAGCATTTTGGGGTGTTCGTTTAAGTAGCTACTCTGTAAAAGTAAAATTTTTAATCTTGATTAAACATTAATTACATTGATCCGTTGACAAAAGCTATATGAAACATTAACTATATTTCTAAGTTGATACTTTTATGTTTGTTACGTTTGAACTTTGAAATTTGCACATGCATTAAGGTTTGAGTTAGTGGGTTGTTATATGTTAATTTAATTGAAAATAGATGATTTCAATGTTTCAATGCTCATGATAATATAATGAGAATTTTAATTTACCTAAGCCAATTAATATTAAGAAAAATTTGACCATGAATTTAATATAAGTAGTAAGATTTTTTAAGTGTAACATAAGGAAACATAATAAACGAAATACATACTTCATAACAAATTTTGTGAAATGGAGGGAGTGTCATTTTAGAAAACATATACGGAGTATATTACCCTTTGTGTTCCTTTTTGTTTGATACGTTAGGAATCTTGATACTATTGATAAGATAAAAGAATCTTTTAAGTTACTCCGTACTTTCAATGTGTATATAACATAATATAGTCATATGGGGTGTTGTTTGATTCTTCTCAATGAGTGCATTAATAATATTCAATTATTATATTTTTTACATAAATCCAACCAAAAATATTTAAGATCAAACAAGTGCATTGATATAAGTGCAAGTTACTCCCTTAATTGTTTTATACGTTTTGACTTGCACATACGTTTGACCTTAAATATCTTTTGTTGTGTATTTGTAAAAATTATAATAATTGAATATTAATAATGTACTTATTAAGACAAATCAAACAAGACCCTTTTAATTATATTATATTTTATGTGTTGAAAGTAATTTAAAAGATTCTCTTATCTTATGAATAATGTAAGGTTCCAAATGTATCAAACATTTAGGAACGGAGGGAGTATTAAATCCTTAACTAACTTTGAAGAATTCTCGTTGCCATTAATTCAAATGACGAATTTTTGTTCTCCAATTATTGTTTTTAGCTATAATTATCATCTTGTCATCAAGTCATCAATGCTGGAGATTTTTTGTTCTCTATTCTTTGTATGATCTTATAAGGTGGGTAGTTTTTTGAATACATGCCACAGCCGGACAGATCTCGTCATGTGTATGCGTGATTAATTGTACTATAGTTGACTTAATAATATAAACACGTGATAAATTGGATGAAATCAATCAACTATATGCAAATACATGAATAAGATTTGGGATTTCAGATCTCGTTTTAATTTAGGCATTTCACATTATAAGAGTACAATTTTTATACTCTACTCAGATTGTAGAGTGACTAAGTCAAAATAAGTTGCGATGTACCAATAGCATGGTTGGCCCACAACACGATTATGCCTTCTATTAACTTGAAAACTTAGTATTCTGAGTTAAAATAATATATCTCTTGAATTTGAAATCAAATTTGTGACTTGAAAATTTANTAAGGCATTTCTCTCCGCCTTACCATCATATTCCCAAGCCCCTCTTCCTCTCTTCTAATCTTGCTTGAAGGAAGGCGAAGATATATGCAGGAATTTTATCTCTTTTCCCTAAAAATAATACTCGTAATATGCTCTTTATTCTGGCTTAATTCAAAGTATTTTCGTTGGCCAAAATGCCATTCATCAACTAAGTACTGCTTTTTATAAGCAACTCAATTATAAAAATCAATACTTTTAGATTAACTCTAAATTTTTTATGAACAACTAAATCAAATAATGAGAAAATCTCCGGTAAGACCATATAATAATAATAATTACTCTTATGCTTTTTATGCAAATTTTAGTTGGTGTTTTTTTTTTTTTTTTGGTGCTAGGGAGCTACAAGAGCGAGGATGAGAATCGATCCCAGGATCTCCTGGAATCGGGAGAGAAGCTTTTACCACTTGAGCTACCCCTCACTCTCTTTTAGTTGGTGTATTTGATATCCGTGATACATAAACCATCTTTGGTGTCTAAATAGAAATATTAACTTTTCTCTAATTAATCGGTGGTTGACAAAAGCTAATGAGCATTTTGGGGTGTTCGTTTAAGTAGCTACTCTGTAAAAGTAAAATTTTTAATCTTGATTAAACATTAATTACATTGATCCGTTGACAAAAGCTATATGAAACATTAACTATATTTCTAAGTTGATACTTTTATGTTTGTTACGTTTGAACTTTGAAATTTGCACATGCATTAAGGTTTGAGTTAGTGGGTTGTTATATGTTAATTTAATTGAAAATAGATGATTTCAATGTTTCAATGCTCATGATAATATAATGAGAATTTTAATTTACCTAAGCCAATTAATATTAAGAAAAATTTGACCATGAATTTAATATAAGTAGTAAGATTTTTTAAGTGTAACATAAGGAAACATAATAAACGAAATACATACTTCATAACAAATTTTGTGAAATGGAGGGAGTGTCATTTTAGAAAACATATACGGAGTATATTACCCTTTGTGTTCCTTTTTGTTTGATACGTTAGGAATCTTGATACTATTGATAAGATAAAAGAATCTTTTAAGTTACTCCGTACTTTCAATGTGTATATAACATAATATAGTCATATGGGGTGTTGTTTGATTCTTCTCAATGAGTGCATTAATAATATTCAATTATTATATTTTTTACATAAATCCAACCAAAAATATTTAAGATCAAACAAGTGCATTGATATAAGTGCAAGTTACTCCCTTAATTGTTTTATACGTTTTGACTTGCACATACGTTTGACCTTAAATATCTTTTGTTGTGTATTTGTAAAAATTATAATAATTGAATATTAATAATGTACTTATTAAGACAAATCAAACAAGACCCTTTTAATTATATTATATTTTATGTGTTGAAAGTAATTTAAAAGATTCTCTTATCTTATGAATAATGTAAGGTTCCAAATGTATCAAACATTTAGGAACGGAGGGAGTATTAAATCCTTAACTAACTTTGAAGAATTCTCGTTGCCATTAATTCAAATGACGAATTTTTGTTCTCCAATTATTGTTTTTAGCTATAATTATCATCTTGTCATCAAGTCATCAATGCTGGAGATTTTTTGTTCTCTATTCTTTGTATGATCTTATAAGGTGGGTAGTTTTTTGAATACATGCCACAGCCGGACAGATCTCGTCATGTGTATGCGTGATTAATTGTACTATAGTTGACTTAATAATATAAACACGTGATAAATTGGATGAAATCAATCAACTATATGCAAATACATGAATAAGATTTGGGATTTCAGATCTCGTTTTAATTTAGGCATTTCACATTATAAGAGTACAATTTTTATACTCTACTCAGATTGTAGAGTGACTAAGTCAAAATAAGTTGCGATGTACCAATAGCATGGTTGGCCCACAACACGATTATGCCTTCTATTAACTTGAAAACTTAGTATTCTGAGTTAAAATAATATATCTCTTGAATTTGAAATCAAATTTGTGACTTGAAAATTTAACAACTAGATTAGTTAAATATGTGGCAAAAATGCAAAATTACATATTTCTAACTTAAATATTTTTTTTTTTTGTAATATTACCAAATTGACCTCCCCTTAGATTAGAGGTGCTCTGATACTTTCCCAAATCAAAATAAGCAGTGCCAAATTGAGTTTTCCATATACACTTCTCAAACTTTTGTAGGAAGTGTCAAACATTGAAATTTTAATCATAAATTCTTATTCATATATAAGAAAAAAACATTATCATATTTGATCTCATTTGAATTTTTATAAAGCATAAAATCCAAATATTTACTCCGTACTTTTTACTCTATAATTTTATTAGCTCGTAATTAGACATATTTATGATCAAAGTGTCAAACAGATATAACAGAAAACAATTAGGAACTAAGGATTACTTGATAGTCAACATAAATTAGTTGGTCAGCGAAACGTGGTGGAACCATCGACTCCTCAAGCCCTCTACTATTAGAATTGGTACGGTAATTTGACTTATTGAAATTTGCATAGGTTCATAAGCAATTGACTTGTAGACAATTGAAAATTATGAACGACTAACATATTTACATTAATACGTAATTGAGTAGTACACCTAATAGGGGAGAATGATAGGCTAGTTGATAAGTTGAAAACTTGAAGACTCCCACCGTATCATACTCAAAATTTTGATGTAAACTAATGTTACAAAGAATCGAGCTAATATGATTTCATTTCTTATTAACATGCACAAGATTATACCCGAAGTACAATACATATCTATAATAAATGATAATGCATGTCACATACTGATTTATTTCAAGCATTGTCAATTTGTCAATAGGAAAAGTGATATTGACACTTCTCAGTGTGAAAAAAGCTAAAAAGTTTTGCTATTGCTCGGGCAATGCTGAATACTAATAACCAAATTAGAAGTATCAGTAGCAATCTTTCATCACTTGCTACGAGTGTGCTCCCAATTATTGTGGGATGCCCCAAACCTAGAGAAGGATTGTGATAAATAACAATTAGGAAGTCTAACTTTAATATTCTTATACTATTTCAATTTTTGTGGAATAACAACTAGTTTCACATAAAAAACTTGGTCAATATGACATGTTCTATGTCATTATGTGTAGTACTCCGTAGTTTCAATGTTAAAAAGATCTTCCTAAATGGAATCACAAATAATATGAAATATGACAATCGGAATATGTATGTACATATTAATCAACCGTGTCAATCACCAAAATGATCAATAATCACAAGATACAATATACAATATGATCATATCATGTTGTTAACTCTTCCCTAATAAGGAGCTTAAAAGAAGGAGATGATTGCCTGAAATCTTGTTTATTCAACCAAACACACAATCTATAAGAGGTATATATAAAATGTTAAAATGACGACTTCATGACTTAGTTTAATACAAATATATGATGCTTGAAGATCTTATTACAAGTTACAATGAACTAGGAATTGGTCACCAATGACAAAAGTCTTGCAACTTTTATTTATTTTTTAAAAGGATGTCTAAACCTTGGGGCATAAGCAATTACATAATCGTACGAAAATCAAGTTAATATGGAATTATATATGAACTACCACATCAAGGAATCAAAGAGAGTGACTTGAATTTGTCTTGAGGCTAAGTTGTTATTAATTAAAAAGTTATTATTACGTAATTATGCTATTATCTGTCATTATCTAATATCCTTAGCATGTGTGCTACAAGCAATGACAATTTTAGTTACGTTTTTCAACAATTGCATTATCTATGTGTTATATATATACATAGCTTTAGACCTTTAGTTCTTCCCACTTGTTTGTTTGGGGTGATTATTTGTTTTCTAATTTTACATCATTTCTTATTTGAAAAAATAAATAAATATTTTCTTATATACTCTTATTTTGTGAGCTTGGTAAATACATATTACCACGCACACACTCTTAATAATAAAAAACAAACCATAAAACTAGTTTACACTCCATCTCATTAAATTATTGTTGATACATCTATTATGGTAGAACAAAGTGACAATTCTGACAACTAATTGAGAAGAACATTATGAAATAAGAATATCAAAAATAAATTACAATTTTGTTGAGTTACACTATTACCTATTGGTACATCGTACACCCGCCGTAAATGCATAATATAGGTGACAAAGTCACTATTACACAATTAAGCTAGTAGTTAATTGAAACACTCAAACACTTTATTAACAAAAGATTGTCTAATAAAACCTAATTTCAGTAGGAAATTTAAGACTTTCCTTCCTACTACAGAGGGGGTGATATATAATGAATTCATGATGCTTTCATAGCAGTCACACAAATAGATTAAGATAGGACTGTATTGCACATGGATTACACATTTCAACCTTAAAAGGTTTCCACACCACACCTATCTCTAGAAAAATTAATACTGGTAAATGATAACGACTTTTGAAGTTGGACTATTCAGCAAAATATCAGTGTGCTTACAAGTTACAAATTGTTGAGTGAAAGATATTAGCGTCAGAAAGTAATGGTCCCTCCAATTGCTGTTGTCTTGTTAATGAGTTAGCTTACGCCTTTATTAAATTTCATGTTAAAGATAATAGGTTTGGGTATTCCGACAAGGAGGAGGAAACCAATCCACAAGAACAAGGAGGTTTCATCCAAAAACTAATTGGTAATAAGAGTAACTCCTAAGTATCTAAACTACTTTAACATCTCTTCTTTCTCCGATATGAGACAACTCAAGAGTACGTATAAATCACATAACGTTCAACACAAATCATAATAGTTTTTCACATTTCAAAGTTGATCTACAGAACACAATATTATGACAAAACTATATAAACCCCAAACTGCAGTGAATGACAGCAAGTATAAGCAATAAAAATAAAATAAAAGTTAAGGTAGCGTTAAACAAGCTGGACACACTAACCGCGTTGAGTCGTTGTTTTGCAAGAATACGCGCCCCCTAAACCAATTTTCTTAATCCTCTAAAGAGGAAGCACGTAATATATGGCCCACAATCATATGCATTTTATTTCACTACTTAGAAAATTAGCAGCCGTTACCATATTATATACACTTTATTAATTAATTATTTTATTATATGGTATAAAAATAATCCAATCATACTCTTTTTAATCATTTCCAGCATATTTATTGTACCACAAAGCAAGCATAATCTATTTATACAAGGGCATTTATAATAACCCCCAAATACCAAACACAACATAAAATTTGCGCAAATCAAAACAAAAGACACCCACTTAAAAGAGAAGAAAAACGTTGTAACAACTTAAAAAAGGCACCACTTGTTAGTCTTCAAAAGGCAATAACAACCCAGAAAGCAAAAGAAGCACAAAAGAAAACTCACTTTTGTTTTGTTTTTCACAGTACATACATGGAGCAAAAGGAAGAGGATCCACCTCCTTTTTGGCTGCAGAATACAGCCACCATGCGTCGAGCTGACCGTCGTCGACGTGGACAGAACCAGGCGTCAAGCCTGTTCCTTAACACAGGAGTTTTGGTTGTACTGCTGTTAGCTGCAGCTGTTGTGTTCCTAGCCATAGTGATACCTTCTGTTCTGTCTCTTGCTAGGCAAGTGTTTAATCCTAGCTTAGTGAAGAGCAGTTGGAACTCACTTAATTTACTACTAGTACTTTTTGCAATTGTTTGTGGGTTCTTAGGAAGGAAGGATGATGATCAAACACCAGTAAACAGTCCTATGAGAAAGGATTCTGGTAAATCTTCAGAGTCATCAGCAAGTCCGCGTCAATGGTATGGATATCATCAAGATAATAGAACAGCATACAACAGTTTTGGTAATGTTGATACTATGAAAACATTGAGGAGGAATAGCAGCTCATACCCGGATCTCCGGCAAGATGGACCTTCGGTGATGAATGAGAATCGGTGGCGATTTTATGATGATACACATGTGGATAATTATCAGGTTCAGAGATCTGATAGTCGTATCAGTCGCAGCAGGTCTATGGGAGTGTTGGATGAAGAAGATATTGATATAAAAAACATTGAGGTGGATAACTTTGTAAGTGGTGCAAAAGAGGTGACACCACTATCACCTTCACCGCCACCAGTTGCTCGAAAACGTGCACATGTTAAATCAAGAGAAGTAGCTGATGAGGAAGATCAATATGTAACCAAAAATATTGAGATGGATACTGCCGTAAGTTATCAACCAAAAGTTCAGAGACGTGAATCATATCCACAAATGGTCTATCGACCTGCTCCATCATCACAGCCATCTTACTCACAGCAACCATTGTCACCACCATCGCCAATGTCACCAAACAACTATTACTGGCCACCACCACCATCACCTCCTCCACCACCGCCACCTCCACCACCCCAAAGAGCATACTCATCAGTGCCAGCTAAAAAGAAGCAGGGAAATCAAAGGAACAAAGACAAACCAAGAAGGGAATCCCGATCAATGGAGGAAATTCAAATGCCACCACCACCGCCGCCGCCACCAGTTTATAAGCATCAACCACCATCACCACCATCTCCAATCAATTATTACTGGCCACCACCATCACCACCACCTCCACCACCCCCTCCGCCACCTCCACGAACTCATTCAAACTTAGATAAAAAGAAGCATGAATACAAAAGGAACACCCCATCAAAACAAGAATATAGATCAAAAGTCCAAACTAAAATACCAACACCTCCACCACCTCCTCCTCAACTACGACCAATACTAGGAAATATATCAGATGTAACAGAAGACACAAGAGAGAAAAAGAAAGGGATTGTAATTAGAACCCTCAATCGTATTCCTAGAAGGAAAAGGAGACAATCTAGGAGAAGCTATGAAAACTTGTCAGAATTCATAGATACTCCAAAGGTATCAATCCATCGTTCAAAGTCTACTCCAGAGTTCCCACCATCGTCTCCTCCCCCACCTCCACCTCCACCTCCGCCACCTCCACCACCACAATTCAGGTTCCATAATATTTTCTCCAAAAAAGGAAAAACTAAGAAGAACATCCATTCCATTTCCACTTCCTCCCCTCCAACTCCACCTCCACTACCTAGAAGGCCACCACCACCTTACACTAGAATTCGAAACAAGCCACCAACTACCAGAGGATCAGACCCACCAGTCAAAACAGATAGTTTCAGCAGCATAGACGAAAACACTGGTAATGGCAGTGAGTCGCCATTAATCCCAATACCACCACCTCCTCCACCACCACCATTCAAAATGCCATCATGGAAATATATCATGCAAGGAGACTACGTGAAGATAGTGAGCAACAGTAACAGTCCACGCAGTGGTTATTCAGCATCAGATGACGAAGGAAACTCCCCTAGCAATCAGAAAACTAGCATGGCATCACGCTTGTCGTGTCCGAGTCCGGATGTGAATACTAAAGCTGATGATTTCATTGCCAGATTTCGAGCCAAATTAACACTTGAAAAGATGAGTTCAATCAAGCGGAGTGACAGTGATCCTTCACCGTTAGGACCGGATTCAGGCCGAACTCAATTAAATATCAATGCCAAAGCAGACCAAGATTAGCATCAAGTCCATACATATTTCTCTAAGTATTAAAACAAAAACATTTTTCTACCTCTATATTATTTTCTTCTTTAAATTTTGACTTCATTGATTCTTTTTAGAACTGTAGATGTTGTTGATAGGTGACAGTTTGATATTATACCCATACTAGTAGGTGGAATGTACACAGATTTGAACGGTTTTTTTTTGTCCTCTGTTTTTCCTTCAGTGGCCAGTACTGCGGAGTACTAGCTGCTAAGTTTTGTTTTGTTTTTTTTTAAAAATAATGTAATACTACAAAATTCTTGTATGTAACACATTAAAAATATTAGCATATGAGAGATGGATGTTTTTATTTGTATTTTAGTTGTTCTAAGGGCATAGAACACCTTATCAAAGCACAACAGATTCATTGTAAAAGAAAGCATGTGGCAATCTTAGATCAAGGATTGTATAAATAATAGGTACGAAGTATATGTTAATTTTTTTATTCATAGTGATCATGGTCGTGAATACTGTCAATCTAAATAGAGTTCAAATGCTTGGGAGTATGAGAGGTTTTATAAGAGAATCACTAATCCCTAAACACTTGTAATTGGTGAGAGTCAAACCCGAGTTAGAATAAATGCATGTTGATTGCTACTTCAATATTTATCATATACTCGTAGGTCATATTATCATATACTTAACATACAACCAAATGCTCACCGCCTCAACGGATCTACCTGGCCATGGTTCCTTAGTTTTCAATGCATTCAATTATACAGGTATAGTTAGAATAAACATTAAATTTTAGATTAAAAACTGCATTACCTAACCAACCTCGACATTAACCTGTTTATGACACAAACCCCACAACTGATGGCTACCATAAATTTTAGGTGATAATAAAATCAGACACAACAACTATATCCAAGAATTGCCAACTGGATATCATAAAAACCTCTTAATTATGGATAATTATTTTAAATGATACATCGTATTTTACTAATTTCAGATTCCATCATGCAGGAAACTTGTAGTGCAAAACTCCATTGTTTTAAAAGTTTCTATAGATAATAGACTAATAGTACCTTGAGTCTTTTATTAGAAAGGCATCCTTCAATTGAAGGTATTCATACACAGAAAAGATATAGCAAATCGTCAATCAGCTTGTGACTGCATTGGCTCTTGCTTAATAATCAACTTGCTCAATGCTTGGCTTTAAAGATATAGCAAATTTAGTCTTGAAGACACTGCCCGTCTTGTGAAAAGTCTTCCATCTAACCAAGTAACCGGTTACATAGCCATGAGAGAATCAAATCGCTGAACTGAGTCATATATCAACCAATCAATCAAAGTATTAATCACAGAGGTGTGGTAAATTCATAGATCAAATGAAATCTAATTGTACAAACAAAATGTATAGTATGTAAATTGAAAAGGCTTCGAGCTAGGTTAGTAATGCCTACAAGTCTACAACTACTTTCTTTTACTATGCCATATGCAATTATGCAAGAAGTGACTTGATCTGAGTATTGATTCTGCATTCTCATGCCAAAATATCAAGAGTGTACTCAACATGCTAAACAAACTTGAGCAATTATACACACAATTTCATGACCCCGATACTTGTATACTCCACTTTAAACCAAAATCATGCAAAATTTAGCTGAATTCTTTCTTTAATCCTAGGACAAGGACATATATTGTAAAGAGTAGCTGGCCTAGTAAGTTTGACACGAAGCCAAGCAATATCCCAAAAAAAGGGAGGAAAAACAAAACAAGCAATTGCAGCTAGAAAACACATTATCAGCATTTGGCAATAATACTGCGAATGATTATAAATAATTACTGAAATCAGTCCACAGTTGGGAGAGATTTATCATAGAAAACAACAAAAATAGTATAATTAGTGGTCATGTTTTATAATATGTATAAAGCAAGATACAGAAATGTCTACAAGAGGAATCCACTGGCAGCAATTACACTCATTCATTGGAGTATTGGACTCCAGATGGACTTCCTCATCTAACATCTTAACAAAACCTTGACATTTTATTTGATAAACATTCATTAATTCAGAAAAGTAATAGGTTAGTGAGTAATTATATTAGAGATGTTCCAACCATGTAATTATAGCTGCACTGATCTTCAATATTATCGATTACCTCCTACATATGAATATGGGTGGTGATGCAAAACTAATGAGAGTAAGATTCTGAAATGTAAAAGGGAAATGCACATACAGTACTATGGACATCATCTTTTGCATGCACATATAGAATTATTATACACAGATTCATTATGATTCCCTTAGTCTATGGCCCTGCACCAAACAAGAATTTCAGCCATTACAGTCATTACCATTAATCCATTATCCAGCTCCAGCTCAAGACAGGGAAAAGTTTTGCTCAAATATATGCAACCTTACTAAATAGTTGATAAAAGGTTATTTAATGAGAAGGAATGGCAGCATTAGTTATAGGAAACAATCAGACAAGTGTGATTACCCTTGGACTGTGTTAGATCAAACAATTTCACAAAAATATCCCATAATTGTTTCTCCTCGTTCCTCATTCCTAACTAGGCCTATTAGGCAAAAGCACAACAATCTTGAATTTCTAATCGCATCTTGTCTCATTTATCAAAAGGCAATAAAACATTCTTTCAACTATAGCTATATCCAATATGGTCCTCTTAGATGGCTAGTTGAGAATGAAGTGAAAAATAAATACATGGGTAGGCATACTGTGGAACTGTGGGAGAACTAATCTTCAAGCCAGCCAACCAACCTTCAAGTTGTAGTGCAGGGCTTTCTAGTTCCTCGGCTAATAGATCCGCAATTGTTTAGGTTCTGAGTAAAACTATAGACAATAGACTTATTATTATTTTCTGACCAAACTCTTTCTGCAAGACATATATGCTTTGTCATATACAAGCTCTAAGCTGTTGATTTTCATTTTTAGGTAGGACTAACATGTTATTCCCTTGGCCCCAACTCCATTTCTGGGCCATACAGCTGTGTCCTATGTATAAGTATTGCACAAAACTACTACAAGCTAAGCATGTCAAGCACTCCAATATCCACTTGCCAGTATAGAAATATCCCTATAAAATGGTTCAATTGAAGGTATTCATACACAGAAAAGATATTGATCGCATGATGAAGAAATATAATGTTCAAAAATTTATACCTCAGTACTTCAATTCGTCAATTGACAGCTGCACAGGAAGGAAAAAATCAAGTGTTGTGCCTCTATCTCATCTACAAACACACAATCTGCTACTTGTGCCTAAAGTATGTGAGTGACGAAGAATTGTTTGTCAAAAGCTTGACACACAAGCAGAGTGTGTGATTTCTGAATTCTATAAATTCTTATAAACCAAAACGTAGATTTACTCAGCTTATATTGATATTACCATTAAACTGAATAGTTAGAGAATGAAACATCCGGTGTTGAAAATTCAATATTATGACAAATTAAGTGACATGAATTTCTTACAGATCAAATGAAACACCACTTCAGATAATTATATTGTCACGAATTTCCCACTTCAGATAAACAACTGCTGCTATAGTTGCAACAAGACACAAATCAAGAGCCACAACAAATTTGCAACATTGGAAAATTCAAGTGCCACAAGAAATTGCAACAGCTCAAGTGCCACAATAATTGCGAACTTGAAAAACAATAAATGCATCAATGGTTCAGAAAAACCCGATTCAATAGTTTCGATAATTCAAGTGCCTCAATATTTCTGTCAATTCAAGTTCAACTATATTTCCGTCAATTCAAGTGCCCCAATGGCTTAAACAAATTTAGCGCAAAATTAATGTGTCACTATAGTTCCAACAAATCAATTGCCACAATAGTTTAGACAATTCAAGTCCCAAAATAGTTCAGTCAATTCCTATGCCAAAATAGTCGTGACTACGTACCACAATAGTTCCAATAAATCAAGTGTCACAATAGTTGCAACAAATCACGTTCCACACTAGTGACAACAAATAATCAAGTTCAACAACGTTCTCTAGAAATCAAAAGCCACGAATCCCACGATAGTTCCATATTTCAATAGGCGGAACAAATACAATGCCTAATGAAATGTGACTAAGTTCCACACTATTTGCAATAAACCCAGGTGCCATAAAGTTGGACAATGTAAATTCATGTCTCAGCATGAAAATCCTAAGAAGAACAAATGTCTTATGATTTCGACATCAGAATTCAGATTAAATAAATAAACATTAAAATCATCGAACTTAATAATATCAACTATATAAAATAAATACTTCAATAATCTGACCCTCCATAAATTTTCAATGTCAAATAATAAAATCGAATAAACTGAAATTTGTTTATTCGATGATTAATAATAAACAAATAATTTTACCTCAGAGTTCCTCGATGAAGCACATAAACTCATAGTGGGCTTTTAATATTGATTTCAAATTTTCAAGTGTACCGTTACGAATTGGGCTTTCTGCTTCGCCCAATATTGCAGAAATCCACCTTTTGCCCTAAGGGCCTCGTCCATTTAATGTGATGTGATCACTGAACAAATCCAAATTTATTTATTTGATCATATTTTTGACGAAATTACCTTATTTTTAAACAATTTATTTAATTAATAAAAAATCAAATAATACATTATATATTTATATTGTTCATATTGACGAATATTTTTTAAATAGGTAATTTTTATTATTTATTTTAAAACGATATTAAATATATTTATTACTAAATTAGATGTAAAAGAAAAATACACTAGATTGCTTTAATAAGTTGAATGGAACATAGTCGTAATTAGTTGCATGCTTTGACGGATACTTGAGGGATTTCTCATACCACAAATTTATATTGGTTATCTTGTGAAGCATCCTGGGTATAGTCTTTGTACATATAGCTCCAAAAAAAAAATCTTGCAAATTAGATTATTTAAATAGTTTTATGCATGACAATATAAAATGTTGAAATTCTAAGAAAGAGTACTAGATTTTACAAAATTTGATGATAAAATTTGTAGATGTAGTACAACATCTTGGGAGATGATACATCTTGATGCTAATCAACAAGACAACTAGAAAACGCTCAAAAAGAAATTTGTAAAATCTCATCTACCAATGTAAATGTTATCTTACGAAATACTTCCTCTGCTTTGTATTACTTGTAATATACCAATTTTTCACACATTTTGAGTTAAAGATTTAAAGGTTTAAACTAGTGAATTTATCGAAATAAATTTAACACATAAAAGAGGGTGACTAGAAGTTATTAATGTTGGAATTATTTCAATTACTTTGTTAAATAAGGCCTTCAAAATTATTCTTCATTGAAGTATGTGCTAAAGTGGTACGTTGCGACTAATACGGAACAGCAAAAATATAAAGTTTGAAATTTACAAGTACATAGTAATTAAGTTTCACCCATTTAAAGATATTGTTGTACCAAACTACTAAAGCTCGCAAAATCCTTTTACTCCGTATACTATTACACTGCTAGTTAAATAATTTCTGAAGGAAATTATACAACGATTTTTTTTTATTACATTTTAAATTTCAAAACGTGAATTAAATGTTATGAATATCCGCATATGAACACTAGTTGAGTGTGGTTGGCATGCCTAAGCTTGCCTATTTTTTGGGTATGATGAGCTGGGATTCATAGGACATCTCCTATATACAAATCTAATTTTTTACCTTTTTTTTATATTTTTTATATGTGAGGGAGCTACAATGACAAATAATGAAAATCGATGCTATAATATTTTGAAATCGGGAGGACAGTTCTATGGTCTTCTAATCATTTGAATTACCACTCACTCTCTCATAAACAAAGCTATTTTAACAATTCATTCAAGTGAACTATTCTCTAGAGTTTATATGGTTAAGTTAGTCTTTAGGGAATCAATTGAGGTTGGGATATAATAGTTATACTACGATTAAAACAAAACATTTTGTGCGCGTGAGAATGAAGGGTAGGTCAAGTGGTAAAAACATCTGTCCCGATTCTAAAAGATTCTTAAGTTGATTTTCACACGCCCTTGTGACTCTCTAGCACCCAAAAAAAACATATTGCGTGGAAAAAATGTCTTTATTGATTTGTGTATGAGACTAATAAATGTTATAACTAACAATCTAACAAAATTGTCATATGTTTTGAACATCTGATAGGGAAAGACAAGACCAATTTAGTTCGAAGTATTATTACATTCCTTATCAAATTACGCAGTAGTAAGTTATTTAAATAACAAATGTTGCAATTAAAAATCTACAGAACTATTATAACAATTTCATTAAATCAAATGTATATAACATTGATTAAATGTACATATTATAATGTGTTACAAATTTGCAATACCATAATTTAATCTATAATTCTTTTCTCGACCTGGTGGTTAAGATTGAAAACTTCAACATACCACATCACAAGTTGGAAAGTACGAGAGATGTTATATGGAGTATAATAAGTATAATCAAAATCTAAATTTGTATTCATTTAATTTGAAGCCAATAATTATTTCAAATAAAATAAACAAAAACTTTCACCATCAGTTATACGTAGCAAGATACAACTCGTATAATATAAATTGTCCGATTACCTTCACTCCATACAGATGCTCCATCAGTTATACGTAGCAAGATACAACTCGTTGTATAATATAAATTTTCCGATTACCTTCACTCCATACAGTTGCTTTTGTTTTCAAATTTTGTGGCAGTGTAGCACTCCTTTCCTATTGACCGTTGGTTCATTACTTCATTCATTCTGAACTCAATCAACCGTTTCTCAAAAGAGAATTTTAAAGTCTTCACTGTTCACATACAAAGGCCAATTCTGTCATTTTTCCCCCTTTTTTAAAAAAAAAAAACTGCCAAACAAATACTAACACAGTAGTAAACTAGGGTAATTAGTCACAATAATTTCGCTCTAATGT
Source organism: Suaeda aralocaspica (assembly GCA_016808085.1). NCBI lineage: Eukaryota > Viridiplantae > Streptophyta > Magnoliopsida > Caryophyllales > Amaranthaceae > Suaeda > Suaeda aralocaspica. The sequence continues at coordinate 1,008,729 of PYUH01000120.1, read as the reverse complement.
CTTCTGTAATTGTCTTTTGTTTATCTTCAATTTCATTTTTTAATTAAAAATGTTTAATTAATTGTTATTTAAAAATTCTTATGAGAGAGAAAAACAGCAGCACAAACACAATTATACAACCTGGGTTTTTTTTCGAGTGAGAATTAAATTTCATTTTCAAGCTTTCAAAAGAAAAAGGAAAAACAAAATTAATATTTTGAAAATAAAATTAAATTTAAGTTATACTCCAGTATTTTTCAATTTTTAAAAAATTATCTGAAAATTGTCTTCTTCATTTTTCTTCTGCAAATTTAAGCTTTTACAGTAAATTTCTTCAAGAAATTCAGTATTTAAAGTTGTGGGTACTTGTATTATTGGTTGATCTACGAAGTAGTTTGCTGAATTCCAGTTAAGCTACTTTTGGGTTGGTGGGTCCCCCAACTTGGGGGAGAAGAGAAAGAGAAAGTGGGTTTTGGATGAATTGAAGATTAGGGTGAAAAATATCATTTCTTTGATTAATTTAAATGGTAAATTTTAGTTTCTTGATTGTAATTTTTTCTTAGAATTTTTTGAATTGATATTTATTGTATGTTAATTAGCTCAATTGATTGTTTTTTATATTTATGCTTTATTTTATTATATGAATTTATATTTGTTGTTTAATTTTTGTGTTTTTTAACTTTTGATTGTTAACCACTTATGTTCAAATTTGATTTTCCTTTCTTCATAGTTTTAGTGAAATTTCTAGCAAATTGAATTTGGTTGTAGTGGTTGTTTTGGGGTTATTGCTGTTTTGTGTAGCATGAACTTCTGGGAGATGGCTTGTTGAAAATGGGTGTCAATTTTTGATAAAGTTTGTTCTCAAATTTATTGATTTTACTTGTTTTGTTGCTAGGTATAGGGTAAAAAATGAATATTTAGACTCAATTGTGGTTGAAGGAATTGGATTTTGTTTGATGTTTTGAGGTAATTGTTGTTTAAGGTAATGTGCTGTTGGGGAATGGCTTGTTGAATAATGTTGTAGATTATATTTTAGTTGGAAATCTTAGGTACGATAACTTTAAAATTACATGCATATGCATGAGCTTGTAATGTGTATTTAGGATTTTAGGTTTATAGACCGGAACCTCGAGTTTTTTGCTAGAATGCATATTACGTAGAAAAGATCAATATTTGGCTCACATATTTATTATTGATTAAGTGGTAAGCTAGTGAAAAAGGAGATTTCTTTTTTCATTATGATTGCAATGAATGATGTTTACTATATTTGGTTTAGAATCTAAATAATGCATGCATGGTAGTATTACTACTAGATGGAGAACTCCGACATTCTAGTGATTGAATTTAAGGAACCTAATAGCTACCAAGAAGCTTTGGCAAGTCAAGACTCTGAAAGATGGCCTGAAGCCGTAAATAGTGAGATGATTTCATTTCTGAAAATTAAGTTTTTGAATTGGTTTAATTGCCTGATGAGGTCAAATCTATTGGCTGCAAATGGGATTATAAGATAAAAACAGACAAGGATGGAAAAGTAATTGTATTCATGGCGATTCTGGTCGCAAAAGGTTTTAAACAAGTTCATCTTATAGACTATGATAAAAATTCTTCTCTATTATCAATGCTTAAATTCAGTAGATGAGCTAATTTTGAGCTGAACAACTTTTCTTGTCGTGTTCTAAGTGAGTTTATGAGTACCTTGCATCAATCATATAAACTAGGAAAATAAATTTTGCAGGAGCTTGCTATGCACTTCTAACAGCCGATTCAGTTTAATATATGTTCAATAAGCATTTTACTTAACCCTTAACTAGGTTATTGCATTGGATGTGAGGTGAACAATAATCATTGTTATATTGGTGTGTTCCATGGTTTTGGTGATGGAGACTTAACTAGTGACATTCCTCTGAGTGTATCTGTTGCTTCTGTGAGCTCTTAGGCATCTATTAAGAGTTATCACCATAAGTGTACATGGAATGCATATGGGATATAATGATCTGTGACGGATATCTAGGGATATTCCTCATCCCCGTCGTGGAGAGATTTTTCTAACTATAGCACACCAGAAATAAAGGCATTATTTTGGTGTTGCTTATATCATGTTTACTACCTCCGTACACCATTAGTTGCAACAAAGGGGTAATATTTGTGAGTATTTAAAAAATAATATGTTGCAACTAATTGTTTACGGAGGCAGTATTTATAATATTGTTACCAACTGTGTTTGTTCTCTGGTTTTACTTGTATAATTGACTGCTTGATCTTTCTGGGTTTCAGTGAAAGTGATTACTTGTTTTATTTCCCAATTTCAAGCTCCCTCCATCCCATTAAGATGGTAACACTTTGAGATACATGAAAATTAACGAACCTATATTCATTGCTTTGTCATCCATGTTGATGACTTAGTGACTCACACTCATAACACCTAATGCATGTCATATGAAATTTTAGAACTGCCTTTGTTTTTTTTTTTTACAGCATGAGACGACAGGAGTATGAATTTATTTTCATTGCAGTCATGGTGATTTTCTAGCATTCAACAGTTAAGCTAGTAATATGTGAAATTAGTTGATCTAATCAACCAAGGATATTGTTCTTTTGTTGCAGGCTTCATCAGTCAATATAATTATAGGTTCACATGTATGGGTGGAAGATCCTACGTTGGCTTGGATCGATGGCGAAGTTATTCGAATCAATGGTGATGAGGTCCATGTTCGGACTGCAAATGGAAAAACAGTAAGTTCTTTTACTCATAGCATTCAGTTTGGGAGTTGTTTAGTGAATTTCAATTGTATATTTCTCCGTTGTTCTGGCTGTAAATTCTGCTGGCTGTTTCTTGCTCCTCTCACTCTCTGAGGTGGGGAGTGTTTTAGATTTATCATAGATCGAGTTTCTCTTTGTAGCCTTTTCATGTATCTTTATGGACCTTGATTGCAACGTGTTAAAGTGCTGGACATAGTATTGTTTCCCATTTTGTATTGCATTGATATCTCTAAAGATAAGATATTGTTTCAGTTTCTCCTCATCTACCCATTTTGAGTAAACGAATCTTCAATTATTATCTTATACACAATATTTGACTGTAAGCTACTGTTTAATCTTATACACGATATTGCTGTATTTTCTCATTTTTTTTCCGGAGTTTTGCTGCATGTTACACATTATTCCTTGGACAACTTGTATTTAGAAGGCAAGTGCTACTCTAGAAGTTAGCGCCTAGAAATAATCCATTGTGGCATTTTTGCTTTCTGATTCCCTTCATAAGTCATAGCCCTTAAGGGACATTTGGTTGACATATATCTATAGGCTTGAAACACAATAGATATGTTTGTTTAATAGGAATTACGTTTTGAGTTAGATACAATTGGTTCCCATATATGACTTCCAAGGTTGGGGTTTCTCTAACTTAGAGAGAATTACCTGTATCCCCTAGCAATTCTCTTCCAAAAGAATAAAAAGCTGTCCAATTCATCCATCCCCTAAAATTTATTGGGAAAAGCCATTCACCAAAAGTCAATACAAGGAGAGGGAGGAGATGCAAAGGAGGTATAACTTTTGTGGGAAGTACCGAAGCACACCAGCTCTTTGCTCACACACTAACATCACTCTAATGTCTCCATTTTCATGCTAACTATCTCCCAAATCCAACAAAGGCTCCTGAGATGGGAGTTTGTGAATGAAGTGACTTTTTTGTAATGGGTCATGAGTTCGTTTACTCATTTATGAAATCTATAAAGTATGTGCAATTTGAGATTCCATGTGGAGGCGTGATCAGAAAGCATGGGTTGTCTTACTCACTTCCTTAAAGCCTATTAAGGTCATCTTCTCCAATAACTTTCAAGCCTAAGCACTTTGCTAATATAAACTTAATCACTTGTATTTCTAGCTTTTCATCTTCAACATACTATTTCACTAGGGCCTTGATGAAATTCTCTAATGTATTTCAGTTTCTTAAGAAGATTTATGGTCTTGAATTTGAAAATAAAACATGTTAAAATTTGACTTTTGATGTTCATTGCTTTAGGTTGTCACGAAGACTTCTAAAGTATTCCCAAAGGATACTGAAGCTCCACCTGCAGGAGTTGATGACATGACAAGACTCTCTTATTTACATGAACCTGGTGTCTTACAAAATTTGGCTACTAGATATGAATTGAATGAAATCTATGTAAGTAAAATTAAAATTGAAAATTGATTTTTTATTGCTTCAATGGTTATGAATTGAAAATTCGATTAGTTATGTTCCACAACAAAGAGTAGTAGAGAGAAATCAAAGATGGAGTATTAATAGTGAGTTTACTTCTCAGACATATACCGGCAATATCCTCATTGCTGTGAACCCCTTTCAAAGATTGCCTCATTTATACGATACCCACATGATGCAACAATATAAAGGCGCAGGTCTAGGGGAGTTGAGTCCTCATGTTTTTGCAATCGGTGATGTTGCCTACAGGTATGTTATACTTGTGCATTTGCGATGAAAATACTATTCTTTTACTGGACTAGAGAGGGGTAGGGTCGGGTGGAGGGGAGCTAGGGTTATCTGCTTACTGTTTCTCTTTGTTAGTTGTAACTGACTTGATCATTAATGAAAAAAACAGGGCCATGATTAATGAGGGAAAGAGTAATTCTATTCTGGTTAGCGGAGAGAGTGGTGCTGGTAAAACAGAAACGACGAAGATGCTTATGAGATATCTCGCTTACTTAGGCGGGCGATCTGGGGTAGAGGGAAGAACTGTTGAGCAACAAGTTCTGGAGGTAGATGAAATGATTTTTGCTTGTATTGTCTTTGTTCACTTATTATTGACTCGTTGTATTCTAACGTGAATGCGTTTGCATGATGATTGAAAATCAGTCAAATCCAGTTCTTGAAGCATTTGGTAATGCAAAAACTGTCAGAAACAATAATTCCAGGTGTGATATATTTTTGGAAAGTAGGGCTTTGATGTTCTTTAAATTTAAAAATTGTCTTGCTGCCTACTTTGAGTACTTTCTTGAGGTATTCTTTTCCAAGTCTTTTTTATTCTGATCGTTCCCTTTATATATGATGTTCCAGTCGGTTCGGTAAATTTGTTGAAATCCAGTTTGACAAGAATGGAAGGATATCTGGCGCTGCAATCAGAACGTATCTTCTTGAAAGATCACGTGTATGCCAAATTTCAGATCCTGAAAGGAACTATCATTGCTTTTATCTTCTTTGCTCGGCACCAAGTGAGGTAACTGGTTGATCATGTTCTGCATTTCGGGGTTGATCTTTGTTCCAAATCTGCCAAATCTGTAAATATTAGCTGCTGCATTGTATTTCAGGTAATCGAGAAGTATAAATTGGGGAACCCAAAATCGTTCCACTATTTGAATCAATCAAGTTGTTATGAGCTGGAGGGCATAAATGATGCTCACGAGTATCTAGCCCTTAAAAGGGCTATGGATATAGTAGGAATTGGTGAGGAAGATCAGGTTAGTGCTCTTTGTAGCATGCTTGCTTATCATAAAGTAGGTCTCTTCAACTAATTAAATTTTCTTCAGGATGCAATTTTCAGGGTTGTGGCTGCTGTGCTGCATCTTGGAAATATCAATTTCATGAAGGGAGATGAGATAGATTCTTCTGCTATCAAGGACGAGAAGTCTTGGTTTCATCTCAATATGACAGCAGAACTTCTTAGGTATAGATACTTCTAACCTGATGTCTTTTGTCTTGTAATTAGTTGAACTTGCTAATATTCAGGATCGATGGGTAGGTGTGATGCCCAGAGCTTGGAAGATGCTTTGATAAAGCGTGTCATGGTGACACCAGAAGAAGTGATTACGAGAACTCTTGATCCTGTTACTGCTCTAGCTAGCAGGGATGCATTGGCTAAAACACTATACTCTCGCTTGTTTGATTGGTAATTATCTACTGTTACTGTTTACTCTCTCTCTCTGGTGCAGTTTATGACTTGCTGCTGAATGATATTAATTAATTGCTTTTCTTTGATGTTACAGGATTGTGGAGAAAATCAATAATTCTATTGGACAGGATCCTCATTCAAAATCAATTATTGGGGTTCTTGACATCTATGGTTTTGAAAGTTTCAAGTTCAACAGGTGAATTTTGGGTTTACACCTATTAACATCAAATCTAAATAAGAAATAATTTTAGCATGTGCTTCACAAGCATGTTACTTCTCATGTGACGAGAAGTGAACTGATGGTCCATAATAGTATTCAGTTTCTTACTTTTGCATTATATGGCGTTACAGTTTTCTTGCTCTCTATAAGTTGTTTTTTGCTTATGATTATTTTATTTTATTTTTTAATTTACTTTAATTTATATTTTGTGAAACAGTTTTGAGCAGTTCTGCATCAATTTTACAAATGAGAAATTGCAGCAGCATTTCAACCAGGTTAGCCTTTTCATTTTGGTGGGTTGTGGGTTAACATGAGCGAGATACTCAGAGTGAATCCACATTGCAGCATGTCTTCAAAATGGAGCAAGAGGAATATTCCAAAGAAGAGATAAATTGGAGCTACATAGAGTTTGTCGATAACCAGGATGTGTTAGACTTAATTGAGAAGGTGTGTTAGGTTAAGATCTTTATGATACATATGTGTTTTGATTAGTCTTTTGACTGTTTTCTTCTGTATCCAGTTTCTTAGCTGGTTATTTATCATTAATTAAATCATGTTTGCATAATTATTTTTAAGAATTAGTGTGACTGAAGCCTTGATCTTATGCAGAAACCTGGAGGGATTATTTCTCTGCTTGATGAAGCCTGGTATGATAGGATTTCCATTTCTATTGCCTGCTAAACTTTATGGTTTTCTATGAAAGTCAAAGTGTTCCACATTATATGATGAGGGTGTACTTTAAATCCTTGATGAACTTTCACCTTTTTGGAGAATCTTTTTGTGCCTTTCCTATGATGTTAGATGCTCAACAGAATTAATCATGGTTTTGTTGTGTGCAATGGCAGCATGTTTCCTAAATCTACGCATGAGACGTTTGCTCAGAAGTTGTACCAGACATTTCAGAAAAATAAGCGCTTTACCAAACCTAAACTTTCTCGCACCGACTTTATCATCTCACACTATGCTGGGGAGGTAAGGTCTCTTGGCTGTGTTGACATCTTTATTGTTATCAAATTATATCAGTGTTGATGATGTCCCTTGCTATTTTCTTAGGTTACTTATCAAGCTGATCAGTTTCTTGATAAAAATAAAGATTATGTGGTGGCAGAACATCAGGGTTTGCTGACAGCCTCAAAGTGTCATTTTGTAGCTGGACTTTTTCCTCCCCTTCCTGAGGATTCATCAAAGTCATCCAAGTTTTCTTCAATTGGATCAAGATTTAAGGTCTGCACAAATTTATTGCTTATGCGCGATCTATCAATCTACCATCTATACATATTCTTATCATCTTTTTTGCGAACTGTCCTTGCCTTATCCATTTATTGAGAGTATTTATGCCAATCGGTTTTGGAAAGATTCATCTTTGCTTTTATGTTAATTTTCACTTTTATGCAATTGAAAAAGAAAAGAATTTCACTCTTGGCAAATTCTTAGTTTTCTGTTGCTAATACACTTCTTGTTCCTTTGTTATTGATGCGTTGCATATATTTTGGATCCAAATTATCAATCAAAGTTAGTGTTATGTGTAGTGACTAAGATGTATCAAAATTGATTTTGCAGTCAATATCCTTCTATGATACGCAGTTTTATAATTGATTTTATAAACCAAATTGGAACCTGCATAAAATTTGCTTTGAAATTCTATAGTTTCTCTCCATCCCTCAAAGATTGCCTCCATTGCAATTTATTGGTCAAGCTTTAAAACAGTTATCAGGAATTATCATTCAACAACAACAAAGATTGCCTCCATTGCAATTTATTGGTCAAGCTTTAAAACAGTTATCAGGAATTATCATTCAACAACAACAACAACATCATCAACATAGCCTTAGCCCCAAAGTAATTTTGGGTTGGCTAGACATGAATCAATAAGAGGAATTGCTAAAGTCTTTTGCATAATTCCTCTCTCTCCACTATTTTCTGTTTAGCACCAAATTCTCTTCAAGCCTCAACAACCTCATATCTCCACCAATCACTCTCATCCAAGTTTGCTTGGATCTTCCTCTACCTCTCCTCCGTCCATCATGTTGCTCCTCTTCTAGTCTCCTTTTTGGTGCGCTACTCGGTCTCCGTCTTATATGTCCAAACCATCTTACAATTTTCCCTCATCTTATCTTTAATAGGAACCGACCTTTACCTTCTTGCTATAACGTCATTCCTTATTTGATCATGTAAGATGTTGGCTCGTTTTGAGATTTTTTTTTCTATATATTTATTTTATTTTAAGTATCCACTTTTTACAAGTCCATAAGTGGAGTTTATTAATGGTTTGAGGCTTGTTTTGGAGAGCGTTAAAATCCAAATGAAGCAATAATTAGGGGGCGGAGGGAGTATCTACTTGTGTAGTCATTTGTTCTCATATGCTTGTCTCATTGTTCTCAGCTGTTGTTATCAGATGATTGTTGATGGCAATGTCTTTTTGGTTTTGGTTATTTTTTCCTTACAAAATTTCACATAATACTCCACATTTAGATCATAGTTTTTGTATTGAATCAAGCTGTATTTTGTTTATAAATATGCTATGCATTGCAGCTGCAACTTCAATCTTTGATGGAGACGTTAAGCGCAACTGAGCCTCACTACATAAGGTGTGTGAAGCCAAATAATGCATTGAAGCCTGCCATTTTTGAGAATGTGAACGTCATCCAACAATTACGTTGTGGTGTAAGTATTGGTTTTGAGAATGTTCTCTTCAGTTATTTCAAGGTCAATTCTTCTTATAATGAGGCTCTCAAACATTCAGGGTGTCCTTGAGGCAATCAGGATCAGCTGTGCTGGATATCCTACGAGAAAGACATTCTATGAATTCCTTCTTCGTTTTGGTGTGCTTGCACCAGAAGCTCTAGATGGGAAGTAAGTCATATAGTATCCAAATTATCTTATGTGTCATTTGCTTTCTACTCTGTCAAATGTACTTGGAAGCATCCTGTTTTTTAAATGCCTAAATTGGTATTTTCTGCTTTTTTCCCCCTTCCAGTAGTATCTCTTATCTGGTATGAAAACTCCATCAAATCATTTTTCCATAGTCCATAGTGATATTGCTATGAGTGTCATAGGGGTTTCAGTTTTCACTTCTATAGAAATTTGTACCTAAGTTCTTGTATTGTGTCCCTATTGCAGTTATGATGACAAGGTTGCATGTCAGATAATACTTGATAAAATGGGAATGCAAGGATACCAGGTACCACTGTATTTTTAGTGCCCTGTTTTAGTTGAACTATACTATCGCTACTTAATGACTTGAGGGCTTTGCTTTCTGCAATTCAGTTCAACTGTTTTTTTTTCCTTTGGGGGGGTGGGTGGGGGGTGGGGGGGATTGTTTCAAGGATTATTGGGTACAGTTGACATGTCATTTCTGGTGTTTGAACATTAAACACAGTTACTGTGGTCTGGTGATCTTTCGAGGGACTGTTCGTATTGCATAAGAGACTAGAAAGTTTGAGAGGATTTTGGGTGTCTGAGGGATTCTTTGGATAGTAGATATCTTTCCTGTTTTATTCTTTTCCTGGTTTTATTCATCCACAGACGTTCAATGGATTGTAAGCCACCCACTTTGCTGATCCTGCATTTCATGTGTCACGAAGGAATGTGATGTTTTCCTTGACAAGGCCCGTAAAGAGCTGCTATGATCAGTAAATGGGTGTCTGAAAAAAGTTCTCGTTACTGTGACCTGTTATGCAACAAGCAACACTGCAGTATGCAGTAAGTACTTTCTGTGAGTTAACTGTGAGTCTCTGACCACTATTGCTCATCAAAATGTCTATGAAAAACTGTGGTCCTTCGTTCTTTGAAATAGAAGGCTTGTTGTGATTCTATGTTGACATATTGAGTTGAGCTTGGCCTGGTACTTGCCCTGGTTAAAAATGTGGTTAGGGAAAATGTGGATGTGTTAAAAATTTATGCTACCTGGTACTTACCCTGGTTGAAACTCACAATATTTTTTGAGATATTAGCAAGTCTATTTGTTCTTCAATCAAGTCATTTTATGCTGGCCTCACCACTTTCTAACTCTTTCGCATTTCTCGAAGTTTTGGCCTTACCTGCTAGTCCAGTACCTATCTTGAAATCAGTGTTTAAGGCTTATACATCTTTCCAGTGTATGGTGGTGGATTTTGACTGTTGCTCATGTTTCCTGTGGTCTTTTGTTTAACTATTGTACATGCATGATGCATCCACGCCTCGGTTTTGATTGTCCCTGACTAGTTGGTTCTTATTTGTTTAATTATTGTTCAACTTTTGTGTGTAATCTTTTGATCTCTGTCTGCTTATAATCTGACAGATAGGCAAGACAAAAGTTTTCTTGAGAGCTGGCCAGATGGCTGAATTGGATGCTAGAAGGACAGAGGTGCTTGGAAATGCAGCCAGGAAGATGCAGCGGAGGATTCGCACTTATATTGCTCGAAAGGATTTTGTGGCTCTCCGAGAATCTGCAATTCAGTTGCAGGCTTTATGTCGATGTATGCTTTGCTCTTGGAAAATGCTTGCTTTTATTAAATGTGTTACCTATTTCTTGGACAATCTTTGCTTTCAGTAAATTTGATACCAATTTCCTTCTGTAGTACGGTTCCTATCTTAAAGGCCTGGTCTTATTTTTTATATGTATCCATCTGGGCTTTGATAAGAGTTGTCTACATGTTATATGATGATCGTTCAGAGAGAAATGAGGATAATTTACCTTCGAGTAAGATTTTATTTTATGGGGTAAAAGTGTTTGTTACTATAATCGAAGCTGCCAAAATTTAAAATTTGATGCTCTGTATTTACACATAATGTCTTATCTTGTGGTCTGGCTCATGTTTTCAGTTGTACCTTGTGTGTTGTCACTTGTCACTTTATGCTACTGGTTATGAAAGTTTGATATGAGCAACCTGTCTTTGTGTCTTTGCCAGACAGAATGGCTTGCAAGCAATATGAACAGTTCCGGCGTGAAGCTGCAGCTCTAAGAATTCAAACGAGGTTCAGACAGTATGTCGCCAGAAAAGCTTATTTGGGGGTACGAATGTCTGCAATTTCCTTGCAGACAGGATTCAGGACAATGGGTGCACGCAATGAATTTAGAATGAAGAAACAGACAAAAGCTGCCATCCATATCCAGGTAACTATAGGTGTTCTGTATCACTTCTCTCATGTAATAGCTTTATTGCTGTATTTATGCTGTGTGAATACTGAACACTGTGATCCAGAACTTAATTTTGGGAGATTTTCCTGTTTAAATGTTCTTGAATGTAATTTCAGGCTAAGTGGCGTTGTCACCATGCTTATACTTATTACAAGAAACTGTACAAGGCAGCAATTGCTACACAATGTCAATGGAGGTGCAGAGTTGCAAGAAAGGAGCTCAGAAAACTCAAAATGGTGCAAATGTTGACCTTCAATTTTTCATTCTGCTATGTCTTCTCATGTTGCAATATTAATTAATGCTATTGGTTTGCTTAGGCTGCAAGAGAAACAGGTGCTCTTAAAGAAGCCAAAGACAAGCTTGAAAAGCGTGTAGAGGAACTGACTTGGCGGTTACAACTTGAGAAGCGTTTGCGAGTAGTATTCTTGTCAATTGTTTTTTTTTTCTTCTTCTGTGTTTCTTGATTCTTTTGAATAGTTTCTACATTTCAGCATTAAAATTTTGAGATCTTCAAATTGCAGACTGATCTTGAGGGGGCAAAAACTCAAGAGACTTCACAATTGCAGAAGGCACTGCATGCCATGCAATTACAACTTGAAGAAGCTAAAGCTACAGTGATTAAAGAAAGGGAGGCTGCTAGGAAAGCAATTGCGGAAGCACCTCCTGTAATCAAGGAGACTCCTGTGATTATTCAGGATACAGAGAAGATTGACTCACTGACTGCTGAACTTGAGACAGTCAAGGTAAATTTTCAGGCCTGCAACCTTTCCTAGAAGAGAAAAATTCCATCTATCATGCTCACAGTCACATTAGGATTGAGACTATCCTAACTTTTTTGCCTAGTGCTGTTTTTGTTATATAGATAGAATACTGAAGGACCCACTTCTAAATTAATTATGGGTTACTATATCATGCTAAAGTATGTACATTTTTATAACGATGAAAATTATAATGATGAAGTTTACAGTAAACTATCGTAAAATGTTTAATCTACATGGACGCCTCTTAACTTGTTCATTGGCTCATGATGGATATTAAATCATGATGTCAAGCAGTGAATTTCTCTTTAAAGGCTAGCATGAGAGTTTGTCCGTAACTCATTTATTAAGGCTTTTTTTTTCTGTTTTTGTCAATGGCTGGGGGTGGGATTTTTGCCATTCGTTGATATTGGCCAATATGATAGCCTAAATGCACACCTGAAAGAACTATAACCTACTGTTTGGCCAAACCGATCTTCTAGCTTCTCAGTCGAAATTCTTCACTCTTATAAGAAATAACATTGTTACTTAAAACTTTTGGATTAATGGGTTGTTGCAGGCTTTGCTTCAGTCTGAGAGACAGTCAAAAGAAGAGGTGAATCAATCTTATGCGACAATGTCTCTCAAAAGCGAAGAATTAATGAAGAATCTACAGGAGGCTGAGAAAAAGGCAAACCTGCTCCAAGAATCGTTGCAGAGGTTTGTTGGAAAGTGGAAACTAATCGTTATAGTGTTCAGTTTGTTTAGTGAACTGGCTGACCTGTGCACAAGTCCCTCTAGGCTTCTAGTACTGAAACCAGGTACTCCTCCCCTGTTTCAGGTTTGAAGAAAAGGTCTCTAATTTAGAATCTGAGAACCAAGTGCTTCGCCAACAAGCAATGGCCATATCTCCAACTGGAAAAACTTTAGCCAGTCGGTCAAAAAGTACAATTATACAGGTATTCTTGGCAGGCAAATATAATGCTTTTTTGTACATTTTGTGCTGAAAGAACTATTTTAATTTGGTTTCCTATTATTTCAGAGGACTCCAGAGAACGGAAATGTTGTGGATGGAGAAATGAAAAAAGCATCAGTAAGACAGCCCCTAATACTTCAGGGACTATATTTCCATGTTTCATCCATGTATAATATCTCAGCTCACTGATTTTTATTTATTATTATTTTTTGCATGAAAAACTAGGCGCTTGCTCCAGTTCCTTACACTCCGGGGAGTGAAGCAAAGCCCCAGAGATTCCTTAATGATAAGCAACAGGTGTATAGCACAAGATCTACAAGTTTAGTTATTTATATTAGTGACTCGTATTCTCTTGGAGTTTTTCGAACTCACGTTCCTTCTGCTCATTCTTGGATATTGTGTTGTTTCTAGGAGAACCAAGATCTTCTCATTAAGTGTATATCACAAGATCTAGGATTTTCTAAAGGCAGGCCAATTGCTGCATGTTTGATATACAAATCTCTTTTACAATGGCGATCATTTGAGGTTGAAAGAACAAACATATTTGATCGTATCATTCAAACAATATCTGCAGCTATTGAGGTGTGCTCTCACATTTGATTTTCTTGTCAGCGTATCTTTTCTATCCTTTTTTTTAGTAAACCTTTTATGGAGGGGACGTGTACTTTCTAGATTTGGACTTCTGCTCTGCTAACATAGTAATTTTCATGAATCTTGTCTACTGAAGAGCCAAGAGAGCAACGATGTATTGTCCTACTGGCTATCGAATTCGGCCACATTGTTGTTACTGCTCCAACGCACGTTAAAAGCAAGTGGAGCGGCTAGCCTAACTCCACATCGTAGGAGAACCTCTTCAGCTTCTTTATTTGGTAGGGTATCTCAGGTAAGCTGCTTATCTATATTTCAATCAGATTATTAAGTTTTATGCTAAAAATATCACCTTGATGTTCAGTAAAAATTCATTTCTCTGCCTTTTCTTTTTTGTACTTAGGGTCTTCGAACATCTCCACAAAGTGCTGGGTTCTCAATTTTCAATGGTCGTGCTCTCGGCGAAGAGTTACGACAGGTTGAGGCAAAATATCCTGCTTTGCTTTTCAAACAACAACTTACTGCTTTTCTTGAAAAGATATATGGAATGATCAGAGATAATTTGAAAAAGGAGATCTCTCCGGTCCTTGGTTTATGCATCCAGGTAAGCAGTTGTGGTTAATGAAACACCAACATCCAATAACTAATCGTGATATAATAAGGAAATTCATTTGCTAAGCAATCTTCACTATACTAGTGCAAATTATTGAACTACTAATGGGAAAACTCTCACAGATAAAAGATGTTAATCAACTCTTCAGAACAAGTTAATTTAGGTAAAATTGAAACACAATTAGAATTTCCCTCTAGCTATATATGGATTATTAGTTCTTTTAGTACTTTGCTAGCTGATATCTACAGATGAAAATTGTATTTTCAAATGTATGTAATTTATAGATTATGCTGATGTGCAATTCCTGTCAATTTATCTTGTTGGCTGTAATACTACTTTGGGCTGGGCTGAGGCTTCATAGAAGTCTGAACAGGGTTAGACTGTTGGTTCAGGCTTGGTGTGTTGGTAATAGAGATGGCTCTGGTACTTGAAAAGGTTTTAGATGAGTTTGTGGTATTTGTCAGATTAAGTACTCATACCGTTGAAGTTCCGTTTTATATGACAGTATTTTCATGTACTTGCCTTAGCTGTAGTTGATGAAAAAGCCACATTCGGTTTGATTTCGCCGGTCTTGTAGTTCTACTTTAGCATTTGCTTTTTGATGTTAGGCATGGCCGATGATGATTTTTTTGCATTTTGGGTTGAAATGCTGAACAATTAATGGCTTTTTACTTGACTGCAGGCACCTCGGACTTCACGCACAAGTTTAGTTAAGGGGCGTGCTCAAGCAAATGCAGTAGCTCAACAAGCATTGATTGCTCACTGGCAGAACATTGTGAAAAGCCTAAATACCTATTTAAACACTATGAGAGCGAACTATGTGAGTGGAATAACTTTCAAAATGAATTTGGGCATATGGCCTTCTTTAGTTGCATATATGTTTTGATGTTAACCGTTGCTTAATTGTAATATTGCAGGTTCCTCCATTCCTTATCCACAAAGTGTTTACACAAACATTTTGTTTCATCAATGTCCAGCTTTTTAATAGGTATTTTTTACCCTATACTTGATTCAAATGCTTAGGAAAACTCAACAGTATAAACAATATCATCACCAATATTAACGGCCCATTTTGCAACAAGATGTGCTACTGTTCTCCAGCTTGGGAATATAGTTTGGCTGACCATATATTAATTTGGTTCATGCTTTCAGTCTTCTGTTGCGGCGTGAATGCTGTTCTTTTAGCAACGGGGAGTATGTTAAAGCAGGCCTGGCTGAGCTAGAACAATGGTGTCATGATGCTACAGAGGAGGTACATTGAGTTCTATTTTTATGCTTTTTTTCTCATGTTATTAATAAACTGCTTCTCACACCTCCCTTTTTTAAATTCAGTATGCAGGATCTGCCTGGGAGGAACTCAAACATATAAGACAGGCAGTTGGATTCCTGGTCTGCCTCCCGAATATTCTCTTTCCTTTGCTAAGATGATTTTGTGGATCTTGTCTAATTGCATGTTATTTTTTTTAATATCAATCAACAGGTTATTCATCAAAAGCCCAAAAAGAATCTGAAGGAAATAACAAATGATTTGTGTCCTGTGAGTCAAATCTCCTTCCGGATGTTCTAATATTGCAAATTTGATAATGTCTGCTATTCACTGTGCTGTATACAGTATACCCTCTTACTTCAAATGTCCTGATCTTCTTTCAGGCTCTTAGCATACAGCAGCTGTACCGCATCAGTACAATGTATTGGGATGACAAGTATGGCACACATAGTGTATCTGCTGAGGTTAGTTGAGTATTATTGTTGACCCGGCAATCAATCAAAGCCTTAGTTCCGCTAGTGGGGGTCAGCTACATGAACCTTAAATGTTATCCCTTGTGGTCACCAATGTTGATCCTCTGTTGCTTATTCTAGTGATCAATTGCTATATGCTCCTTATATTTGTTTTTTTTTTTCCATACTCTCATTGGTTGTTGCTGAACATGTCAATGGACCAGCGGCCATTTAATATATTTTTTTGAAAAATTGATATGGCCATCCTCGGCTGTTTCTTTATTGTTTAGATAGCTGTATTTTAAAGGCTAGGGTTTTTTAATATTGGACCTTTTTGACTTTCATCTTGCTTGGATGAACACTTGTGCCGAACTTCACTGTACAGTGACACATTTTCTAAGGCATGTTATATCTTATATTTATGAGATTTTCTTTTGTCTATTGGTAGGTTATTTCAAATATGAGAGTCATGATGACAGAGGATTCCAACAATGCTGTGAGCAGCTCGTTCCTTTTAGATGACGACTCGAGGTAATGCTATAAAATGTTCCTGAAATCATTCTGGATAATGTAATTTTTTTTACTCTTTAGAACCCATACCTGACTTGGAACTTTCTCACTTGCCAATTACTTCAGCATACCATTCTCAGTGGACGAAATCTCTAAGTCCATGGAACAAGTGGAGTTGGCCGATGTGGATCCCCCACCTCTGCTTCGTGAAAACTCCGGATTTTCTTTTCTTTTACAACGCTCTGAGTGAAAGTGCACTTCCATTCCTCTTGCTGCATTACTCTTTGTGCAAGAGATTTTCGCATGTACATTGTTCTTGCAAAGTGTGTTTTTGTAAATCCGTACCCAGACACTCATTTAGTATGTCTGGGTCAGTTTTTACCATCTTTTTTTTTCTGTCCTTGTAATATTTTGGGGGTAGTAGCGATTTTTTTATACAGAAAGGGGGGCAGCCATAGAATGTTTATGATGTTGCTTTTATATTTTCACTAATGTAAATGTGCATCAACCTTGCACAAAGCGGTGATAGGGATCAGCACAAGATACGCTCCTTTGGACGTCTGTTGTCTGCTCGTGATGGCTCCTCATTGAAGTAATCATGTATATATAATGTGTTATTGTTTGCTGTAATGGTGATGTAATGAAACCCCTTTGATGGAAAGGAAAATACTCCGTATTTAATATTTCAACATTATCCTTTCTCTTTTGAGAGTCCCAACTGTCCAAGGCGTTGTTACCTCAACATTATACTCTACACTTGGATGTATTGATGATCGTTACACTCACGAAAGAACATACAAAGTACAACCTCTTCACCTAAATCGGCCAAATCCAATTCATTTTATTCATGTTTAGATTTATCCGGTCTAAAAGAACCTAGACATAAATACATAAACAACTACTCTTATCTCCATAAATTAATTTAAATTACAGAGTATTTTTAATACTACTACTCCACACAATGCATAGTCTCTAAGGTGCGTAAGAATGCCAAATAACTCTAAAAACATGTAAAGGTTCGAATCATCAATAACAATATGATCCTTTTTTATTATTTTATTATTTTTGAGAGGATGACAATATGATCTTGCCATAACATAATATTTTTAGGATTTGTTTTAGTTGATTTCTCAATAAAATTCCAAAATATATTTTACTATCAAGAAATCCATATCAGCAGTTCTATACAACAAAGAAAGTTATCAATGCATGCATTCTATTTACTAAATTTTCACTAATTGTTTAGTTGGAAATTGTTTTTGGGTAGCTATCATTTGAATCTATTTTTCTTAAAATATCTAAAAATAAGTCAAAGCAAACAAAACTATTTCATAGAAATTGAAATGAAAAATGTTCATATTAGGGGTGGTTGGAGTAAAAGCTTTATTCTTATTAGGCTATTTTTTATTTTTATTATTATTTATTTATTTTTTTAAAATAGGGTTAAGGTAAAACTTAGAAAATTAGGTTAGGGTAAAAATTTAATGGCTCAACTAAAAATTTCAGCAACTACACAAATGTACGAAGTTAACTTTGATATCGAAAAAAAATAAAATTACTCGTACATAAATGGTGATAACCGGGAGCTCTTATCCACAATAATGCTCATTTCTTC
This sequence comes from Suaeda aralocaspica, assembly GCA_016808085.1. Lineage (NCBI taxonomy): Eukaryota > Viridiplantae > Streptophyta > Magnoliopsida > Caryophyllales > Amaranthaceae > Suaeda > Suaeda aralocaspica. The sequence goes on along the minus strand of PYUH01000120.1, from coordinate 990,768 downwards.
ATCAATTCCATAATTGATGCTATACTTTTGTTTATTCCCAAAGTACCATCCACGTCACCGTTTTTTTGTTTAAATTTTTTTCCCGGTTTACAGACTAAAGCGCTATTTAGAATAACGATTTTAGCTACAAAACCGCCATTCAGAATGACGGTTTTATAATGTTTCAAAATCCCTCCAAAATACGACTCTCAAACCTCAAAACTCAAATGTCTGTTTAGCAAACAGATTTAATTTGCAAATAGTACGGTACAAACCGCCATCCTAAATGGCGATTATTAAGCTCAAAATTGCCATCCCAAATGGAGATTTATTAAGCACAAAATCGCTGTTTAAAATGGCGATTTAAATCAAATAAACCGCCATTATGAGTGGCGGTTTTAATGGTGATAATTCATTAGTATAAAATTGATTTTGCTAATAATTTAAACCGCCAACTTAAACAACATTTTATATGTATAATTCGCCATTCTAAATGGCGATTTACCTGAACCGGCAGAAAAAAAAGNTACTCTTTAGAACCCATACCTGACTTGGAACTTTCTCACTTGCCAATTACTTCAGCATACCATTCTCAGTGGACGAAATCTCTAAGTCCATGGAACAAGTGGAGTTGGCCGATGTGGATCCCCCACCTCTGCTTCGTGAAAACTCCGGATTTTCTTTTCTTTTACAACGCTCTGAGTGAAAGTGCACTTCCATTCCTCTTGCTGCATTACTCTTTGTGCAAGAGATTTTCGCATGTACATTGTTCTTGCAAAGTGTGTTTTTGTAAATCCGTACCCAGACACTCATTTAGTATGTCTGGGTCAGTTTTTACCATCTTTTTTTTTCTGTCCTTGTAATATTTTGGGGGTAGTAGCGATTTTTTTATACAGAAAGGGGGGCAGCCATAGAATGTTTATGATGTTGCTTTTATATTTTCACTAATGTAAATGTGCATCAACCTTGCACAAAGCGGTGATAGGGATCAGCACAAGATACGCTCCTTTGGACGTCTGTTGTCTGCTCGTGATGGCTCCTCATTGAAGTAATCATGTATATATAATGTGTTATTGTTTGCTGTAATGGTGATGTAATGAAACCCCTTTGATGGAAAGGAAAATACTCCGTATTTAATATTTCAACATTATCCTTTCTCTTTTGAGAGTCCCAACTGTCCAAGGCGTTGTTACCTCAACATTATACTCTACACTTGGATGTATTGATGATCGTTACACTCACGAAAGAACATACAAAGTACAACCTCTTCACCTAAATCGGCCAAATCCAATTCATTTTATTCATGTTTAGATTTATCCGGTCTAAAAGAACCTAGACATAAATACATAAACAACTACTCTTATCTCCATAAATTAATTTAAATTACAGAGTATTTTTAATACTACTACTCCACACAATGCATAGTCTCTAAGGTGCGTAAGAATGCCAAATAACTCTAAAAACATGTAAAGGTTCGAATCATCAATAACAATATGATCCTTTTTTATTATTTTATTATTTTTGAGAGGATGACAATATGATCTTGCCATAACATAATATTTTTAGGATTTGTTTTAGTTGATTTCTCAATAAAATTCCAAAATATATTTTACTATCAAGAAATCCATATCAGCAGTTCTATACAACAAAGAAAGTTATCAATGCATGCATTCTATTTACTAAATTTTCACTAATTGTTTAGTTGGAAATTGTTTTTGGGTAGCTATCATTTGAATCTATTTTTCTTAAAATATCTAAAAATAAGTCAAAGCAAACAAAACTATTTCATAGAAATTGAAATGAAAAATGTTCATATTAGGGGTGGTTGGAGTAAAAGCTTTATTCTTATTAGGCTATTTTTTATTTTTATTATTATTTATTTATTTTTTTAAAATAGGGTTAAGGTAAAACTTAGAAAATTAGGTTAGGGTAAAAATTTAATGGCTCAACTAAAAATTTCAGCAACTACACAAATGTACGAAGTTAACTTTGATATCGAAAAAAAATAAAATTACTCGTACATAAATGGTGATAACCGGGAGCTCTTATCCACAATAATGCTCATTTCTTCATCAATTCCATAATTGATGCTATACTTTTGTTTATTCCCAAAGTACCATCCACGTCACCGTTTTTTTGTTTAAATTTTTTTCCCGGTTTACAGACTAAAGCGCTATTTAGAATAACGATTTTAGCTACAAAACCGCCATTCAGAATGACGGTTTTATAATGTTTCAAAATCCCTCCAAAATACGACTCTCAAACCTCAAAACTCAAATGTCTGTTTAGCAAACAGATTTAATTTGCAAATAGTACGGTACAAACCGCCATCCTAAATGGCGATTATTAAGCTCAAAATTGCCATCCCAAATGGAGATTTATTAAGCACAAAATCGCTGTTTAAAATGGCGATTTAAATCAAATAAACCGCCATTATGAGTGGCGGTTTTAATGGTGATAATTCATTAGTATAAAATTGATTTTGCTAATAATTTAAACCGCCAACTTAAACAACATTTTATATGTATAATTCGCCATTCTAAATGGCGATTTACCTGAACCGGCAGAAAAAAAAGAAAACAAAAACCAAGCCTTAGATGACGTGGACGGTACTTTGGGAATAAAGAAAAGTATAGCAGCAATTGTGGAATTGAAGGAGAAAGAAGCATTATTGTAGGCAAGAGCTCTAACCGGTGTTATCAGCTTAAGTCGACTCCACTAAACAAACAAACAGCTTAAGTCGGCTAACTGGCTAAGTCGATATTTAAGCCCTATGTTTAAGCCGACTTAAAATAAGCCGCCCTTTTATTTTATGTTATTTCCAAAAAATATCATTTCTGTTAAACCCTAAACCCTTCATAAAACCCTCAAATACCTCCCTTTAACATTTATGCTCTTTCAACTCTTCGTCTCTAGAGCAAAACTCATAAGAAATTCCCAAATTTTACACCTTCAAATTTTAGGTTAAACTTTTTGATTGCTAATATTATTATCTGTAAATTATAGGAATTCTTCCCTATTAATTTCACCAAATTTTGAGCTTTTGATTACTTCGACTATTCAAAAATGTCGATTGACGGTAGTTTTAATCTGACGTCAGAGTTTCAGAGGTTAATTGCTCGTTGTCCTAAGCTTGGAACCCTAACTTCCTTCACTTCTCTTATAAACAAGGTACAAAATTCAATTCAATTGAATTTAATTCAATAACCAACTTTAATTTTGGTTTTTAATTCAATTAATTAATTGTACTATGTTTGATTATTGATTGATTTTGAGGTTGTGGTTGCTTTAATTGTAGGGAAATGAATTGGAGGAAAAGGAAGTGGTGAATGCTTTAGCTTCAATGTTATTGCACCCTGACTATACAATACCTATAATCGGTTGTTTTCGAGCGATTGCGAAGAAAATCGTGGTACGTGTAGTGGAATTGCTGAAGCTAGTGCCGAGCTTGAAGTATGATTATCCCGGCGGACTCGTGAATTGTAGGGAGGAGAAGTTTTTTGTAGCTTGTGATGAAGTTAGTGATGTAAATGTATATGGAGTGGTAGAGGCATACTGTAGGTGTGGGAGGTATTTGGACCTTCATGAGCTTGCTCATTTTGCGTTTTGTCGAGCACTCGATTTGGCACCTTTCTTGAAAGGGTAAGCATTGCTGTTAATACATTTAAATTCATAGTATTTTGTGAATTTCAGTCAATTATGTGTGTACTAGTAGCCTTTTCTGTTTAGAGGTATGAATTGCAGTTGCGTTCATTTATTTTCGCTTATGGAGTATAAGATTAATTATTTTTTGGCTTAAGGTTTTGGCAATTAATATAGACTTGATAGGTTTAGCATTCTTTGATTTCAAACAAGCTTGATTTTAGCTGGAAAGTTTTCATTTATGATTGGCAGTGCATTGCATTATGTGAAGCGCACTCGTGAGCTAGTTGGCTTTACCAAAAAGAATTTGTTGTACATTTCAGTAACTTTTATATCAGTTCTTCGCACTATTTCACTTGAATGAACTTTAGAAGGCTTGGGTGTTAGCATTATGGAGTTATATGCTGTATGTAAGAAACTATGCCCTGATGCCATGTTCTTGCCCTGTTCTTGCCTTATTGTTGTCAACTGATTGAAACTTATTTTTGCTGAACTGAACTTATTTTGGCTGAAATCATTAACAATTTATTAAAGATTGAAACCGAGTTTTGCTAAACTGAACTAATGTTTGCTTGAGATAAGTAAAAATAAGACGAGGAGAACAAAGTCTAATAGTTGTAGATCATAGCCCCTTCTTTCTAAAATGGTGTGATTAATAATTGTGACAATGAAGTTTAAACTTGTATCGTATCCTAGTTACTGAAAAGATGCCAGAAAACTAATGCAAAATTGCCCTTATGCAGCATGGTCTGTTTTGATGACTTTTTTAAACCAAGAACTATGACCCTTTTATAATTCTTTTTTTTTTTTGAAAAATAACCTGTTAAGGAATATTTCTCTCCATTTTAAAAGTAGAAATTAAGTGTCCCTTTCATAAATTAATGGTTAAATATACATGAAGGAAAAAAATAGGTTTCTCTTTTTGACCCCATTTTATTTTCATCCTATATTAAGTGTCAAAAACATAGGATAGAAAATAGAGAAAAGGATTGGAGAGGATTTTGATATGTGAGGCGGGAGCAGTGTTGTGGTTTTGATTTAAACCTTAAAGTGGAATTTTGTATTTGAATTCTCTCACCCTTAATTCATTGCAATTTAATAAACGATGTTATTAATGGTTATTTGAAAATGAACTAAACGCTAAGAGCATGTAAGACTTGGGGGTGACATCATTATTGGTGGTCCCCATTAAAAATGATGTCATCAAGTTCTTCATAAGACTCATTAAGACTTAATCAAATTTATCACTTTAGCCCTAAAATACTCAAATATATGATATATTGTTTTTTATTTTATCTTTTTATATTTACTATAAAATAATAACATTAATGAACAAAACTAAATAAAACTTGAGTGGTCCCAATCTCAAGTCTTAAGTTGAGTCTTGGAATTTCAAGATTCAACTTGAGACTTGGTTGAGACCTTAAAAGAAAAATGAGACAAGTCTTAAAACCCAACCTGATGATGTCTCCCCAAATCTTAAGACTTAGGGCTAAACATGCTCTAAAAGGGGGACAAGGTTGATTATTGTAATTTAAGAAGTTAAGGCAAGGTAGGTAAAGGTATTTATTGTCTCCTACTATTTTTTTATAGTTTATTGTGATACGAAGTAATGTCTGAAAAAGTTTATTTTGAGAAAATAATGAACACATATTTTTAGGAGACTACTTTTGCAAGACGTCCAGTTCATTGACATTTCTAATAGTTTCTTTCAATCAAATTGTTGGAATCTTTAAGAAAAATTTGTGGAAATGAACACTTTTTGAATAGCGTTAGTTTTTATTTTTGCATGGTATCTAATCTATGGTTATGATATTATGTCCAATTATTGTTTCAGTTCTGTAGAACACTACTATGAATTTGGGGGACCACCGTTTTATCGCATAATTGAGATGGCATACATTTCCAAGGTGAAAGATGAGGTAAGTTTCTAGCACTTTTGGTCCCAATATATTTCAAATTCTTGAGTTTTAGGATATCACTTGGCTGCTTACTATCTTCTTTTGGTTTTCAAGTCAGATCTTTACATGGGCGACAGTATTGTCTTTGTCAGTCTATATTTTTATTGTGCATAAAACATAATGCCCAATAAAAAATTATTTACCCAAAAATGCATGTTAAGTTCATGGCTATTGTTCTCATAACAAGTATAGCTCATTTTGAGTATGTTCTTTAGCTAGCTTACTATTTTTATTGTTCTCATAACAAGGATAGCTCATTTTGAGTATGTGCTTTTGCTAGCTTGACCATGTCCTTATTAAGGCACTTCGTTCCCTTAATTCCTTTTGATTTACTGACTTTGTCTTTCACTGCATGTCTTTTATGTTCAATTGTGATTTTTATGTTGAATAATTCTATAGAAGTATGAAACATAATTTGTGGGACACCTTATTTGGTTTTATAAACATAAAGTGTTTTTAATGGTTATCCATCCACAACTACATTTATAAGTGGCCGATCTTTCAATGTTGTGCGCACCAAGTGTAAAAGCCTAACTGATTAAATTTTGTAGAGGTGAAGAAGTAATGCCTCTTATTTATTTATTTATCTATTTATTTATTTATTATTTATTTATTTATTTATTTATTTATTTATTTATTTATCTTTAAAATATGTGAGTGTGCCTCTTTTGCTTCATAGGTTTAGTAATCATTATATCACATAGGTTTTTTTCCCCTTCTTCCCTGTCTTCTCCATTTAGGCCTTGCAATATACCATGATCTCTTGTTGTATCCTTTCTATTGACTGAGGATCAATGGTTACAATAATGGAAAACAAGCTGTGATTCTATAGCACTGTCAAATCGCTATTCCGTCTGTTTATGAATTTATGTTCATTCTTTACCCATGTTTTTGTTAGACTGTCTCAGTATCGTGCCCCATTCTGTTATCATAATCTTTTTTTGTCCTACTTTTGATGTCTCAGGTTTCTGCAAAGCATCTTCGGGACCTTGTTTGGACTTCTTATCGTCTCATTCTTTTGAACCCGGAATATTTTTCAAGCCGTTGGAATTGGTGTTGTTTTTTGGACTTGGTGCATCAGTTTGAGAATTTTGACGAATGTATTGATACTAAGCTCATTCACGATATAAGATGGTGTGGGGTGCAGATACTCTGTGTCCTTCTGAGGTTACCGAGTAGAACATCTGTACTTGGTATGCAGCCTTTAGACATTTTACCCTGTTTGTTGCGGTTAGTTCTCATATTTAAACTGTTATTTTTATTTCGTTTATTTATCAGTCAGCAAGCGCTGTATAACTTATTTTGGAATAGGGCTCAGCTAATTGTATTTTAATCTTCATAGTTGGTATGAGTTCTGTTGGGATGTAACAATAGAAAGAGCTGGCTGGATTATATCCAGCAAAGAAGCTCCAGATGTTGATGATGGTTTCTGTGGAGTAGAGGCTATGTCTATCAATCTGCTGAAGCTTCTTGAATATGAACCCGAAAGTTTTAGGAGGCAGAAAAGGTATGTTGCTTAGTGCGTTAGTCACTCTCAATTGGATACGACTAAAAGTTTGTGAAAAGAAGTGCAGGTGTATCAGATGTGTTTTTGCATGACTATTGCCTATACATAGGAGAACAAAAAACCTTGACCAGCATGCGTATGGAGGATATCTGATTAAAGCATTTAAGCAAAAAGTATTAGGTCTCACTGTGCACAAATGTGAATTTTATTATCATATCTGCTTGATTCTAAAGCCACTTTCTTTTTTCTCTTGTTATGTTGGTATGATTGAACATCTTTTTGTGATTGCTTATTATATCTTTTAATTGTTAACCTTAGTAGACTAAATATATTTGATGGCTAAGTGGATGTTGAATTATCTGAACAAATTTTACATGATTTTGCCCATTAGTCTGACTAAATTTGCAGCAAATGATTCAACTTATCGTTGCTAAATTCTTACTCTTTGAAAAATTCAGTATGTTGATGAACTTACCGCATTTTCTAATTATTTTTCTCATGTTTGTGAAGCTTGTGTTTATTACCATCTGATAATGTGATCCGGATTTTTGTTTGTGTGATCTGATCAGGGACTGTAATCCATTTCTATTGACATCTTCTATAAAGAGTAGTTTTGAGAGGGTCATCTTAGCTGTGAATCAGAAATGGCCTGTTCTTTTATACGGTCCACCCGGCTGTGGGAAGAGTGCACTTATAAGCAAATTAGCTCATGAAACTGGAAATGAAGGTAATATTTCTGTCGCACTCGTTCCTCAGTGCTGCCTTTGTTTGATAACTGTAGTGATTGGTATTTGTCTTTCTAACCCAATTGCCGCCATTTCATGCCGGTTGCATTCTGTAATATCCCAGTTTTCCTCTTATTAGTTTTTATTCCTCATCAGATTGCTTTTGGTTGTTGTAAGTTTTGGTTCTCTTGCTGATTTATCTAACAATTCACATTTCTGGTTATGTATTTTCTTTCTTTCTTTTTTTTTTGGTTAGTTTTTTCAATTCACTTGGATGAGCAAATTGATGGGAGGACATTGGTTGGGAATTATGTCTGTACAGAGCAGCCTGGCGAGTTTCGATGGCAACCAGGTCCTCTGACTCAGGTTGTTCTAGTCTGTAAAGAGTGGTTGCTTTGCTAGTTTTCTATCATTTGTACATCTATGTTGACATTCATTTACTAACATGCTGTCAAACTTATACAGGCAGTTAAAAATGGATTCTGGGTTGTCTTTGAAAATATAGACCAAGCTGCTTCAGATGTGCAATCGATACTATTGCCTCTTCTGGAGGGTGGAAGTTCTTTTCTGACTGGTTATGGAGAGGTAGGGTTTTCAGTTGCTCTTGCTTTTGATCCACCCAGACATGACCGTGTATTCATGTGGAAATGTGTATTGTTTTTGAAATTTTTATTGTGATACTCAATAATACTAGGTACTTGTTATGATGCTAATACATAGCAAAACGTGTGGCGCCTATACTTATTTTTAAACTGCTAGACCAATATTTTTATGAAGTTTGTCTTACTTTCCTCGGTTGTACAATAAAATAAAGGAAAAATATCCTTCTGTTTCCCTGTAATAGTTTGATATGATAAAATTGAACAGTGAGTGACCTCAACTCCTGATTATGTGCACATGATTTGCTCCCATTATCATGCTAAGTCATTTATTTGAACTACATTCAGCTTAAACTCACATATCCTGGGCAATTTAGTTCAGAACCTGTTGCTGATGTTTCAGAGTTTTTTTTTCTTTTTTTCTTCAGGGAATTAGAGTGGCTGAAGGATTTCGATTATTTTCTACAATCTCAACTTCCAAGGATGATATGTGCTACCACGCTGCAGGTTTGTGGGATTGTTGTTGTCTATTTGTGTCATGTAGAATCACGCTTTTTGTGTCAATCCCAAAGTAGCTTCCTTAATTGTAGTAAAGGAAGCTTGTTAATTACGTAATTGTTAATAGATGTTTTTCATTAACAGTAAGTCAGTTAGAGCTAGAAGTTTGTTACTGACATTGGTTTCTCACACTGGTCATCAGGGAAAAAAATGCTCTTGTTATGAATTTATTGCTCATGTTGTGAATGACATCTGACATCTGTAAAAAAATTAAAAGAAGAAACATTGCAATTTGCAACGTATAGCATCACTTGTAAATGGGTTGTTTTCGTTCCAATTTTTTTGAGAGAAATTCTTTGCCAGAATTGTGATTATTTTTATTAGCTTATGTAGCCAAACTGAGTTTCCCTGCAATCAAATAGAGTAGATGCTGTCATGTCTGAAGAATTCATTGTTTTGACGTCTTTCATGGAGGTTTTGACTGTCAATGGAAATATTTTACTGTCTTTTTGATAGGTAAAAATGCTCTGTCTGCACTTTGGAGGCGAGTGATGGTCAGGCCAGCAGCTAGCACAGAGTTGGCAAATATAGTGACTACATGGTATCCGCATTTGGAAGCTATAGCTGTGAGGCTCATAGGTAACCTCTTGACTGAAAAGTTTTGATAAGCAGATGCGGTGAGGATGTTTATAGTTATTTTGTTCTTGCAGAAACATTTGACAAGCTTACTGAATCTGATTCACTTGGATTTGGTTGTAAAATTTCCACCAGCAGGTTTTCGTTGAGGTTTGTTGATTATTTCATGGCTTTGATTAATTTTCATATGCATTGGACTCCATTTGTTTACTCAATTTATTCTATCTGATCGTTTCTTTGTGATGGCAGGGATCTTTTGAAGTGGTGTAGGAGAATTGCCGGTTTAGATTTCAGCTTCAGTGCTGATGGTCTATCTGTTGACTTGCGCAGTAGTATTTATCTTGAGGTTTGATTTTTTTTATTTGAAGCTTACTCAGGATTATATAATTAGGTTGCAAGCTTATCATTGTCATGTCTTCGTTATAGGCTGTGGATGTATTTGCTGTTAATGTAGCTTCACCTAGAATACGGTTGAATATTGCAAAGAACATTGAGAATATGTGGGCGGTGCCTGCCTCGGCAGCAAAGGCTTTATATTGTCTTAACAGACCTGTTCTTGAGGTTGGTTTTGTTTTAATAGATCACTATCTAGCCTATCTTATTTGTCAGTTTATGTAATTTACCTTATTCCATATAAAACCACAGGATTTGCCTGGAGCTATACAAATTGGTAGAGTCATCCTGCAGAAATCTGATGAGGCTGTAAGTTAAGACAAAAAGTCAATGCGCTAAACTTTATGTCTTATTTTGGGTTGGGTTTTAATTCTGAATGAAATCTTCTGTTTTCAATACAGTTTTGCCTTGAAAAGAAACCTTTCGTTGAAATTCGCAGCTCTTTTCTTGTATTGGAGAGAATAGCTTGTGCTGTTAAATGGAATGAGGCTGTACTTCTGGTCGGTGAGACTGGTACTGGAAAGACTACACTAGTTCAGATTCTGGCTTCAAAACTTGGCCAAAAACTTACTGTTCTGGTATAATTTGACATAACCTTTTTGCATTCTTTGTACTATATACAAATGGTGTTATCATATTTGCGTGCAATTTATTGTCGCTGATCTATGTCTGTCTGTTGATTGCTGTATATTTCAGAACCTAAGTCAACAGAGTGATGTAGCAGACTTGTTGGGAGGCTTTAAACCAGTGGACCCACAGTATATATGCATACCCCTTTACAAGGAATTTTTGAGCTTGTTCTCCATTTCATTCTCTGTAAAGGTATTGTTATATGTTAAGTTGTTTTCATCCTCTTGTACAGAACCTTGCCTGACACAGCTTTTTTTTTGGGAACATGTTTAGATTAATGAGGTGTTACTTTGTCATCTGAAAAATCTTGTCAATGATAAAAATTGGACTGCATTGTTGATTGGGCTAAAGAAGTATATACGGGAAGTGTTTGAAACAGGGAAATGTGGGTCTGGAACAAAGCGAAAGCGACCATTGGAGGAGAGTGTTTTGGGAACCTGGGAATGTTTTTCTCATAAAGTGGAAATAGCACACAAACAACTTGCTGCCTCATCGGGAATGATTTTTTCATTTGTTGAAGGAGCATTTGTTACAGCTCTTCGAAACGGCGAGTGGATTTTGCTTGATGAAGTCAATTTAGCTCCCCCAGAGACATTGCAAAGAATCATTGGTGTCCTTGATGGGGAGAACGGTTCTTTGTGTTTAGCAGAAAATGGTGTTGTTGTGGATAGACATCCAAACTTCCGCTTGTTTGCCTGTATGAATCCAGCAACTGATGCTGGAAAAAGGGATTTACCATATTCATTGCGAAGTAGATTTACGGAATTTTTTGTAGATGATGTGTTGGAAGATGAAGACTTGACTCTTTTTGTTAATCAGTTTCTTGATGACAAGCACACAGACAAAGTTTTGGTAAACAAGATAGTTCATTTTTATAAGGTTGCTAAAAAGGAATCTGAGGAAAAGCTTCAGGATGGAGCCAATCAGAAACCTCAATATAGTTTACGATCTCTTTATCGTGCTCTAGAATACATAAGAAAAGCAAAGAAGCTGGGGTTTAGGAGAGCAGTGTATGATGGATTTTGTATGTTCTTCATGACATTATTGGAGGATCATAGTGCTGAATTGATGAATGAAATGATACTTTCACACTTGCTTGGAGGTCCTAAACAATTACCACCGCCCATTCCTCTGGAGCAGCTATTAAGCATCAATGAAAGACCTGGTTCTGAACATTTTCTGAGGGAATACATAATAACTAGAAGTGTTGAAGAACACCTACGGAGCTTGGCTCGAGCAGTATACATAAAAAGATATCCTGTTCTCTTGCAGGGTCCAACCTCTAGTGGGAAGACCAGTCTTGTTCAATATCTTGCAGCAAAAACTGGTCATGAGTTTGTCCGTATCAATAATCATGAACACACTGATTTGCAGGAATACTTAGGATCTTACATTACTGATGCTGGTGGGAGACTTGCTTTTCATGAAGGTGTATTGGTTAAGGCTGTTCGATATGGACACTGGATTGTCTTGGATGAGCTTAATCTTGCCCCTTCTGATGTTCTAGAAGCATTAAATCGACTGTTAGATGATAATAGGGAACTTTTTGTGCCAGAGCTACGCGAAACTGTACGTGCTCATCCAAATTTTATGCTTTTTGCAACTCAAAATCCTCCTACTTTCTATGGTGGTCGTAAGATGCTTTCGCGTGCCTTCCGCAATCGTTTTGTTGAGATACATGTTGATGATATCCCAGAGGACGAGCTGATTGACATATTAGAGAAAAAATGCAAAATCCCACGCAGTTATGCAAAGAAAATGATTGAAGTGATGAAAGAATTACAGCTCCGCAGGCAGCAGAGCAAGGTTTTTGCCGGAAAACATGGATTTATAACTCCAAGAGATTTGTTTAGATGGGCCAACCGATTCAGTAAATTTGGTATTTCATATGAAGACTTGGCCAAAGATGGTTATTTTCTTTTGGCAGAGAGGCTGAGGGATGGGATTGAGAAGAATATTGTACAGGAAGTTTTGCAGAAGCATCTGCGTGTTAAATTCAACACAGAGGAGCTGTATAAGCAGGTTTTTCTCTTGGTTTCTTACAATACTGCAATCATCCCACTTTAAATCTCTGTTGCATTCGCGATTCATCAGTTTTTTCTCTATTGTTGGCATTGTGTCCCTTCATCTTCTTCTCTCTCTTATTTTTATTTTTTTTAAATCTTCTTTCTTTTCTCCCGCCATTCTCCCTGTAATTGTCTTCTGAGTTTTATCTATTTGCTTTATTTATCTTCATTATTCTTGTGCACTTAGGCTCCCAATCATCAAGTTAATTGAAGAGGCTCAAAAGTTTGGAAGATGTTCCTCTTTCAGCTTCAATCACTTGAGTTGTTAACGAATCATTATTGCCCTACACCAAAGGGGAAACATTCTTATTTTACCCTTTGATTGGTAGAAGGAAACGGAGGGAAAGAGAGGGAAGGGGACAAACCTATTTGTTTGGATAAAGGGTAGGGGGAAGGAAAGGGAGGGAGAAGGAGGGATCCATTTTCTCTCCTTTAATGATCACTATCCCTCCAAAAGTGGAGAGATTTGTTGGGAAAGTATAACTGCACTTTCTTCCTCTCCCTTCCTTTCCATTGCCCTCCTTTCTTTTCCTTCTATAGTTCTATGTTGTTATCCATATGTAGTGTCAGANTAGAATACATAAGAAAAGCAAAGAAGCTGGGGTTTAGGAGAGCAGTGTATGATGGATTTTGTATGTTCTTCATGACATTATTGGAGGATCATAGTGCTGAATTGATGAATGAAATGATACTTTCACACTTGCTTGGAGGTCCTAAACAATTACCACCGCCCATTCCTCTGGAGCAGCTATTAAGCATCAATGAAAGACCTGGTTCTGAACATTTTCTGAGGGAATACATAATAACTAGAAGTGTTGAAGAACACCTACGGAGCTTGGCTCGAGCAGTATACATAAAAAGATATCCTGTTCTCTTGCAGGGTCCAACCTCTAGTGGGAAGACCAGTCTTGTTCAATATCTTGCAGCAAAAACTGGTCATGAGTTTGTCCGTATCAATAATCATGAACACACTGATTTGCAGGAATACTTAGGATCTTACATTACTGATGCTGGTGGGAGACTTGCTTTTCATGAAGGTGTATTGGTTAAGGCTGTTCGATATGGACACTGGATTGTCTTGGATGAGCTTAATCTTGCCCCTTCTGATGTTCTAGAAGCATTAAATCGACTGTTAGATGATAATAGGGAACTTTTTGTGCCAGAGCTACGCGAAACTGTACGTGCTCATCCAAATTTTATGCTTTTTGCAACTCAAAATCCTCCTACTTTCTATGGTGGTCGTAAGATGCTTTCGCGTGCCTTCCGCAATCGTTTTGTTGAGATACATGTTGATGATATCCCAGAGGACGAGCTGATTGACATATTAGAGAAAAAATGCAAAATCCCACGCAGTTATGCAAAGAAAATGATTGAAGTGATGAAAGAATTACAGCTCCGCAGGCAGCAGAGCAAGGTTTTTGCCGGAAAACATGGATTTATAACTCCAAGAGATTTGTTTAGATGGGCCAACCGATTCAGTAAATTTGGTATTTCATATGAAGACTTGGCCAAAGATGGTTATTTTCTTTTGGCAGAGAGGCTGAGGGATGGGATTGAGAAGAATATTGTACAGGAAGTTTTGCAGAAGCATCTGCGTGTTAAATTCAACACAGAGGAGCTGTATAAGCAGGTTTTTCTCTTGGTTTCTTACAATACTGCAATCATCCCACTTTAAATCTCTGTTGCATTCGCGATTCATCAGTTTTTTCTCTATTGTTGGCATTGTGTCCCTTCATCTTCTTCTCTCTCTTATTTTTATTTTTTTTAAATCTTCTTTCTTTTCTCCCGCCATTCTCCCTGTAATTGTCTTCTGAGTTTTATCTATTTGCTTTATTTATCTTCATTATTCTTGTGCACTTAGGCTCCCAATCATCAAGTTAATTGAAGAGGCTCAAAAGTTTGGAAGATGTTCCTCTTTCAGCTTCAATCACTTGAGTTGTTAACGAATCATTATTGCCCTACACCAAAGGGGAAACATTCTTATTTTACCCTTTGATTGGTAGAAGGAAACGGAGGGAAAGAGAGGGAAGGGGACAAACCTATTTGTTTGGATAAAGGGTAGGGGGAAGGAAAGGGAGGGAGAAGGAGGGATCCATTTTCTCTCCTTTAATGATCACTATCCCTCCAAAAGTGGAGAGATTTGTTGGGAAAGTATAACTGCACTTTCTTCCTCTCCCTTCCTTTCCATTGCCCTCCTTTCTTTTCCTTCTATAGTTCTATGTTGTTATCCATATGTAGTGTCAGAGTTGGTAGTGCACAAGGTTTGGAAGAGTGAAGTTGAGTCGCATCTGATTGTATCATTCTTTTTTTTTTTTTTGGCCTACTATATTTGACAATATGCTGCAGTCTGAAGGTTTATGGTGTTATTTTCTCCGGTTTTAATTTGCTGTCAAGTTCTTGTGATGTTGCTGTTCCAGTTTTTTATAGTGATTTGTTATCTTGATTTTGTTGTCATTTAAATTACAGTACTTGGTTCGTAATCAGCATGTTTTGGTGCTGGTATTTTTATCCTGCTGTAATGGCATGGGTTGATTTTTGATTTTTTTTGGGTGAAGGCTAGTCTTATTTGTATCTGTGGGAATTGTCTTTCAGTTATTCTCTGCATCTGTTTAGTGTATTATGTGAACTTCTATGAGGAATTGAGGATGGAAGAACAAATCAGGCTACCTGAGAGGGGCTTTAGGATATATACTATGGTGATTGATGCTGTTTTTATTAGTTGGAATTCATTTGGGCTTTTTTGAATAAGTTATAAGCTAAATTGGTGGTAGAAAAATAAATTTTGAACTCCTTTTTCTTTTAAATGAATACAAAGCTATTTGAAGATCTTGTTCCTTCAGGAGAAGATTTGTTTAATTGCTATTGCCTTTTTTCCCTGGATATGGTTCTGCTCTGTATGCAACAGTTTTTTATATTCCTATGTGTTTTCTGTTATTGTGGTTTCTATGTATCGGTTATTCTAAACAAATTCTTGTTTGTTTTATCTATGGGGCTGTCTTTTTGGAAGCATTTTTTGGTTGGCTTTGGTTTTTGTCTAGCTCTCCTTACTTTCCTTAGTACTAATGTAAATCGATGACAAGTTGACAAGCATTTGTAGTTTATCTAGACATTGTTTATCCCACTTGTTTACTTCTCTTAAATGCAGTTCCTGAGTTGACTATAGTTGTGCTGTTGACTTGTGTAGGGATTGGCTGAGGCTAGCTTCTTTCAGGAAAATGCTGCAAAGTATGTATATAATTTATGGATTTCTGTTTTGATGTATATATTCCATGGTTTTCTGTTATTTCACATATATGTCTCTAGTTTTTGGCAGGAAAAGTATCCATGGCAATATGTTGCCATAATTTATTTTTGTTCTTTGTGTAACTTGAGATTCTTAATTGCTGCAGTATTGTGTGGACCAAAAGTATGCAGAGGCTTTACTTCCTTATTGACCGGTGTTATCAGCTGAAAGAGCCTGTACTGCTTATAGGTGAAACTGGTGGAGGAAAAACTACCGTGTGCCAGCTACTGAGTATGGCTTTACGTGCCAATTTACAAATCTTAAACTGTCATCAGTACACAGAAACATCTGATTTTATTGGTGTATGTCATCTATATTTTAGTCAATATTTTAATTTAGTGCAAATGTTGAGAATTCCCTGTTGATGTATAATTTGATTGGTTGATGACAGGGATTCTATCCAGTTCGTGAGAGGTCGAGAATCTCTTCAGATTTTAAGAATCTGGTTGAACAGATAGTTTTGTCGAAGACATTTATTCATTTCCAGAATGATATTGTATGGTTCTTTCCACTCATTGTTGATGCATTACGTGGAATAATTTATGTTGATTTTAAATCAATGTTTTTGTGGCTGCAGGAACTTTCCACAGATATTGGTAAAGCTCCTTCCACTCTTAAGCAACTTGGAGAAATTTTGGATAAGGTTAAACATGGTGTGGCCCTGTTGACTGATGAAAGTGAAGCTGATTTAGCTTGTTTTGAGAAAATGAATAGAGAGCTGTCTCAGCTGTATCAGCAGTGGCAAACAATTTTTGTATGGCAAGATGGGCCACTTGTGCAAGCTATGAAGAATGGAGACTTGCTTCTTGTGGATGAAATCTCTTTGGCTGATGACAGTGTGCTAGAGCGATTGAATAGTGTGCTTGAGCCAGATAGGAAACTGGTGAGTATGCTGATTCAAAATTTGTGTGAACTTTTTGTATATTCTAAGCAACAGGTTTTGCTTCTGTTTATCCTGTGGCCTGCCTGGTAGAGTATTGCTGCTGTTTTCATATGTATGTCGTCAGCATGTCCTGATGAGCTACAATATGAAGAAAAACACGGTTGAGTTGCACCTTCTTAAGTCTTTGAATCTCCTTTGTTTACAACTGCAACAACAACAACAACAAAGCCTTGTCCCAAAATAATTTTGGGGTCGGCTAGATATGAATGATGAATCAACTAAATGAATCACTAAAGTTATCCGTAGAAATCCTCTTCCTCCAATCTTCTCTGTTTAGCACTAAATTTTCTTTTAGCCCAACACCCTCACATATCCACTAAAACCTCATCCAAGTTAGCATTGGTCTTCCTTTATCTCTCTGTCCATGCTTTTGCCACTTTTCCAACCTTTTTACTGGAGCGTTATTTGATCTCTGACTTCTATGTCCAAACCATCTTGGACATTTTCCCTCATTTCTATCTAATAGAAGCAACCCCTAACTTCTTCCTAATAACCTCATTCTTTTGTCCTTTCTTGTATGCCTACACATCCAACATAGCATACACATCTCTTCCAAATTTTCTCTTCAATTTGTTGGGCATACCCAATCACATAAAGATCCAAAAGTTCCTTCCACCTTAACAACTTGATTTGATCAATTCACCGTCCTTTGGATAATGGATCCTTACTATTTAAAGAGATCGGAACATTGGACACTTTTTCCATTCAAACTAATTAAACTCGGGAGTCCTATTCTTTGTCCCACTAAATACACACTCCATATATTATGTCGTATTTCTACTAGACTTAAAACCCCGTGATTCCAACATTCTTTGCCATATTTTCAACTTACTTTCCACTCCAACTTACTCTCTACAATATTATCCACATACATAATGCACCAAGGGATACCGCATTGAATTTAACTTGGCAACTATGGCAAACATCATGTACCAAGATTTGAACCTTAGTTGTACACCACTTTTGATAGGGAACTCTTGTTTTTCCAACACTAGCTGGTACGCTTGTGCTAACCCCTTGTACATACCTTTATTGATATGAATATATTTCTTCTGAGATACCTTTCTTGGTAAGAACCCACCATAGCTCTTCTCTCAGTACCTTATCGTATTCCTTGTTGATATGATGTGAATTTTACCATATACCTCTGAACTATTGCAAAATGCATGAAATACCCTCATTGTTTCAAAAATGCACCATATGCACTTAAACATTATACTAAATTCACGATATGCCCTTATTTTTCTAAATTTTATCTAATTACTTTCAAATAACAAAAAAAAATTAATTAATTGTTAATTGTATTAATTTAAACCAGTTAATTATATGAACAAGTTAATCTTACCCACTAACCACCAAAACTACCTCTCTTATGTCACGACCTACTCACCACCACCTCACTTAGTCACCACTACCACCTAGTCACTGCCACCGCCCACTATGCAGTCACTGCCAACACCGACGCCACCAAAGTTAAACCACCACCACAAAACAACTCAATCATCGCCTCTCTTTCACTCACCACCCAATTAAATTAAACCACCACTACAAAACCACCAAATTAAACCACCTTCAGACTACCCCACTACCACAACCATCATCAGCAAATCAAACGTACCTCCACAAGCTTTGAACCCACCTCTAACAAAAATTCGATCCACGCCAACAACTACAACAAGAAATACAATCCCACCCAGCCAACACATATAGTACACTAAAAAATCGAACCCACCTCTAACAAAAATTCAATCCAAGCCGACACATACACCACAAAATCGAGCTTAAACCATATCTACACTTCGATTCAATCTTCCTTCGAATTTGGGTAACAAATATGGGTGGTGTTCGAATTTGAATGAATTTATTGGATGGTGTTTGAAGATTTTCGGATTTGGGCGGTAAATGAAGGTAGTGAATTTGGGTGTTTGAAGATTTGTATGGGTGGATGGTTGGTTCTATTTCAACCGACGATGGGGGTGGTGGTCTACCTCAGTGGTGTGTTTGGGGTGATTGATGAGGGAGGGTTGTGGTGTTAGTGGAAGCTAAGAGATTAGTAAGGAAAGAGAATGATGCATGTGGTGGTGATTGTGTGGTGATGGAAGAGTGGTGAATGTGGCTATAATTAATTTAGATAATTTAATTAAGTAATTTTAATTAATATATTTAATAGTTTATTTGATTTGATTTTCAATTTGTTGGTAATTAGATAAAATTTAGTAAAATAAGGGTATATGGTGAATTTAGTAAAATGTTTAAGGGCAATAGTTTAAGGGTATATGGTGAAATAGCCGTTTTCTTTTTGTCCCTGTATTACTCCTACATAAGCTACCTCGAGATAATTGTTTCCGTAGTTGACTTTTCGGCATAAATATAAATCCAACTGATTCTCTGAAATTTGTATAAATCTTCTCTACCTCTTATCAATAACTCGTTCCCAAAGTTCCATGCTATTGCTCATTAGCTTGATCCTTCTATAGGTGCCACAATCTTGAACATCACGTTTGTTCTTATGCATCGGGATTATTATGGTGCTCTTCCATGACACCATTGGCATCGTATTACTCTGCCATATCTTGTTGAAGAGAGCTATCAAACACTCAATTCCTTTGTCTCCCAAACATGTCCATGCCTCAATAAGAAAACCATTTGGCCCCACTACTCTCCTTTTACCCCATGTCTTTTAGTGCCCTTTTAACTTCTCCCTTTTAAGTCCTCCTCATTAAATCCCGATTTACCATATCATGACTCATGAGTAATAGCTACATCTTCAATCTCTTGCTCTTGAACCTCATTACATAACTTATCAAAGTTAGACCACCATCTACTCTTTATCTTGTTATCATCAACTGACACTCTTTGATCTTTCACACATTTAACAGCATGATGTCTCTTAAACGGGCGATTATGTAGATGTTGAAGAAAAACAAAACTTTAAAGTTCAAATAGTAAGGCTTTGTTGAGCGGAGGAGAGATACAAAGGAGAGAGAATTTTGGTATTGTCGACATACTACATTTTAGCTTTTTTAACCATTGGTCTAGAAGTAGACTACTTTAGCATGAAGTTATTTTGAGACCCTACTACTTTTGCATTCCTTAATGCTTTGTAACTAGTATCTATTTTATCGTTTGGGCATGTAAGACAATGGGTGAGTAACACATTGATAATAAGGCTTGAAGAAAGGCAAAGAGATGGACAAGGATGATGTGGAGATGGACCTAAGAAAAAGTTGAGTGCGATTTGGGGCAATATGAGGGTTTTGGTGTTTTGAAAGAATTTTCTGCTATATAGGGTAGAATGGAGGGAGATGATTATTGCGGATGATTTTTGGGATTAATCTTATTGATTCATGTCTACTCTACCTTGAATTATTTTGAACCAAGGCTTTGTTGTTGTTGTATTTGTCAAGTAATTGTATTGAGCAATAAAAAAGTGCTACAAAAGGCCGAGGAAGTTTCAAAGTGACAAATATAAAAAGGCTTGAGGAGAAGCTAAGATGCCGGTGAAAGATGCAAGAACATCTGTATATTGAGAACTTTATGCAATATTGGATATGGTAAAGAATTGTTTGTTGAAAAAATAATTTATCTGCAAAATTTCTAGTATGAGAGACAAAAAAGTCAGTATTTTGGGACAATAGGACAGTATATTTTGGGAAAGATGTCGACGAGGAGATGGAGAGCTAATAGTGATCTTTTTCTTAAATTGTAAATTTAAGGAGGCTTGACGGCAATATATTGAGGATTTAAATGTTACTCATGATATGGTAAATTGGGTTTTTATAAGAAGGGTTCACAATGGGGAAGTCAAAAAGGCAATGAAATGATAGGGCCAAGTAAGTGGGACTGATGGTATCCTAGTTGAGGTTTAGAGATGTTTGGGTGATATAGTAATTGATTGGTTACCAACTTTCTTAAACAAGATTTGGGGAAGTATTGACATGCCAATGGTATGGTGTAAGAGCACAATAATTACAAAGTACAAGCGCAAAGGTGATGTTCAAGATTTTAAGTCATGCTATAAAACTTTGGGAGCAAGTGATTAATATAATGTTGAGAAGGTCCGTGTGGATTTTAGAACCATTTTAGCCTTTTTCCTCTTTGATTGATTTTGGAGGCTATTCATCTCTAGAGACTACTCATGGAGAACTATAGGGATAATAAGAAGGATATAATATGCACATGTATGTTTGTTTTTTTCTTTTTATTTTTTTAATTTTTACTTGATTTGGGGTAGCTTATAATAAGGAAAGGCATAATTATAAATTTTTATATCAATCAACCAATCAGAGCCTTAATCCCAAATAATTGGGGTCGGCTCCTTTGAACCAAAATTAATCATTCCATGTGGTATCTACATAAATTTTCCTTCTCCATCCCCTACGATCGAGAACCTCATTCTCTTGTAAACCTAAAAGTTTCATATCCTTTCTTACCCCTTCCCACCAAGTCATTTTCGGTCTCCCCCTACCTCGTTTGAGATCTCCATGATCCTACCCTTCCACTCGTCGCACGGGGGCTCCCTTAGGTCTCCGTCTCACAAGTCCGAACCAACGCAAGCGATTTTCCCTTAATTTGCTTGCTATGTCTACTACACCAACTTTTCGGCGTATTACTTGATTTTTGATTCTATCCCTTTGAGTGTTCTTGCACATCCATCTCAACATCCACATCTCCGTAACTCCTATTTTTTGAATGTGTTCTTTCTTGTAAGCCCAACATTCTGTACCGTAGAGCAACATTGGTCTTATGACAATCTTGTAGAATTTCCCTTCAACTTTAACGGGATGTTTTTGTCACAAAATACTCCCGTGGCTGCTCTCCATTTAAGCCATCCAGATTTAATCCTATGTGTCACATCTTGGTCAATATCACCATTCTTTTGGATAAATGACCCGAGGTATTTAAAACATTCCCCTATATCTAGGGCTTTTCCATCCAACCTTAACACTGCATCACTTACCTTACCTCCCTCTTAGTCCTAAAGCAGCATTCCTTATATTCCGTCTTACTTCGACTTAGCTTAAACTCTCTAGACTCCAACCTTTGTCTCTATTACTCTAATTTGGCATTACACCCCTCTTTAGTTTCATCCATCAGTACGATATCATCCGCAAACAACATGCACCATGGTACCTCATCTTGAATTGGCCTTGTTACTTCATCCATAACTATTGCAAAAAGAAAAGGGCTTAACGCCGACCCTTTGGTGCAACCCAATTGTTATAGGGAAGTCTTTAGTCAACCCATCACAAGTCCTAACATTTGTGGACACCTCCTGATACATATATTCTATTCTTAACCAGATCAATATACCTTCGTGGTATACCTTTCTTCATCATTACCACCAAATTACATCTCTTGGAACCTTGTCGGGAAAACAAATGAGTTTCGTGTGGCATTTGGTGTACATTAACTTTTTATACACTCAAGCCATTCATTTTGGCTATTGTTGTAGATGAGTTACACATGTTTAATTGAAGGCTATATTCCTTGGTGCATGATGTTTGCAGAGATATTTTGTTGATTTATGAGGTGAAAGAAATAGCGGAAAGTAAGCTGAATTGTATAATATATGGGGTGTAAAATTTCTGGACAAGAAGCTTGACAACAAGATCAATAAGTTTATATGGAAAGAGTGTTCAATATTCCAATGTGTTCCAATATCTTGGATTTACTATTTAAAACGATACTGTTTTGGATGGGAATGTTGCCAATAGGATCAAATTAGTTTGGTTGAAGTAGGAGCTTTTGGTCCTGTATGTGATGGAGGTATGCCCTTTAACTTGAAAGAAAAACTCTACCGTATAGCCGTATCAAAAAGATACTAAAGCTAAAAATGATACGGAGTAATTTATTACTTGAAATTTAGTTTTCTTTGTACTGCTGGAGTCTCTTCACTATCAAACGTTCTTGGACGGTGCATATATCAGGGTAAACACTGCCATCCGTGAAGGATTTATATTGGCTTGCATTATTGGATCACTTCTGTATTTATAATTGATACCTAATGACATTATCTACTCTGTCCTCTTTTCGTGCTACTTGATATAATTCCTGCTGCCTTGCATGTGCTTTTATTGACTGGAGTTGATGATAAACAATGAGAAACGTACTTTACAGCATTGAGGGATTAGTTTTCTGTAATCAATTTGACTTTTGTGGGCTACAGCCTGTGTGTACTCTGTGAATATATTGCGTGTCATGGTTCTAGTGACACTGAAGGGATTAGAGGCTTCTATTTAGGATCCTTGATCCATAACTCAAAAGGCAGCTGACTAACCACTTATGGAGCATTTTATAGCAGTTAAGGGAAGCTCATACTAAAATACTGCATACAGTCTTTTTCTGATTGGGTGTATTTTACTCCTACATAAGCAATTCATTATGTTGAAAGTGGATTGTTTGCTGAATGGAGTTGCGAAACCTGAAGCATTTGTTTGTAATATGTGCATAATTTGATTCCAATCTGAAATTTATGTCTAATACTCAATGTTCTTCGCAGTCGTTGGCTGAAAAGGGAGGTCCTAGTTTGGAGACAATAACAGCCCATGAGGACTTTTTTATTCTTGCTACAATGAATCCTGGTGGAGATTATGGTAAGAAAGAATTATCGCCAGCACTTCGGAATAGGTTTACTGAAATATGGGTTCCCTCTGTGGATGACCTTGATGAGTTGAGGGGGATTGCTAAAAGGTATACTGGTTTCATAAGATGGTATGTGAAAGGCAGCTATTAAATTTTATGCTCATGACCTTGTTTTTCATCCTTCTCAGGTTTCTGAGCCCGGAGCTTCATCGTTTTGTGAATCCTCTAATTAATTTCTGGGAGGTATGTTTTCTCAGTTGAATTTAATATCAAGTCGTTTCATGATGATTTAATCCTATCTCTGTTCGGGTTGTCTTGTTCTAGTTTCTCTATTTCATTTCCTTGAGAAGACAAATTAATTGTTTTAACAAAAAAGAACAAAAAACAGAAATAAAATTACAAGTTAACCTAGTTCGTCTTGATTTTCCTAAACAGGCAACCCCTATGAAATAAACTAGAAACTGTATTCCAGTAGATCCTTCTATGGTGTGTCTTTTAGAAGAACGTTTTACACCCTATGACGGGGATTAACAAGTACTACGTCAAGTTGCAATACAATTGTTTTCTCCTTGGATCTTCCAAATTGCTGTAGTGTTTCTTTAGGGTGAAGTTCTGGAGCATGTCAGATTGGATGGGTGCAGCACTTCTTTATTGTCTTTTCTTCAAATTCTAGGATTATTTAACTGTTTCCCGCATTTATAGATAACTGCTCCATCTAAATGGAGTTTGTTTTGTGTTGTAAATGTTTCATTCCTGATATGTTTGAACTCTGATATGATTGTTAACACAATATTTTTGAAATATTTTCTACTGCTTGAACTTTTTACTTATGCTTCATCATTTGCAGTGGTTCAACCAGATTGAAGCTGGAAGAATGCTTACTGTAAGGGATCTTCTCGCGTGGTTGGACTTCATTGCAAAGTCAGAGAAGAGCTTATTTCATAATTTTTCATTTTTACATGGGGCATTTCTTGTTTTGCTTGATGGGCTAAGCTTAGGTATGCCATTTATTATTTTTGTCCATTTACATCTTGGTGGCAATTTAGTTTTTATTCTGATTATTTCGTATCACAAAATTTGAATTAAACCAAAATCCAAAACTTAAATGTGAAAAATATGCCTCAACTCCTGCTGCAAATCAAAGTGATTTCATCCACCAAACTCAGCAAATATTTTATTAATAATGAAAAGGTTGGATACAGACCTTCTTTTGAAAGGAAGGCTCTCTCCCAAAGTATGACACTTATATTTTCTAGATATCCTCATTTCTCTCTCCCCTTTCCTATTTAAAGTCCCAATAACCTAACAAACTCCTGACTCACCTAAAGTACATAGAATTTACCACTCATTCTTCCCCACTAGATTCACTCCCTTAATAGAAAAAAGACAAAATCAGTTATTTTCCTGCTGAGCTGGACCTTGAGCTGTCCTTGTATACCGAAACCTGATTGGTGACTTTGGTGAATATGTAGCAACTCCTCAAGTATTGTATAGTTCCCTCTATTCAGATTGTGTACTCCCTTTTTGCTTATATGTAATAGGAGTAATAAATTTTAATGTTTGTTGATTCATACAAATATATTAGATATAATGATACTCCGTATTTCGCATGATCTTATCTGGCTGGATTCGATTGATTTCAATATATATATTTTTAAAAGTAATCTTGATTATAATATCCCACCCACTGGTGGTATTCATCTAGCAGTTCCTCTTTTGTGAAATTCAAGAATCATCTCACCTTTGTACTCCATCTTTTATTGGGTCTTTTTATTTTACTTTAAACCTGAATAGCATGTCACATTTGCTTAATTTCCCTCCAAATTCATTAAGGGGTGTTTTGTTAGGGCATGTTTATTGTTAGTCGTAGGGTGAAACTGTAATGAGTGTTGTAGAATAGTGTAGTGCAAGACGACAAGAACAATAAGAGTTTTAACTCGAGTCTTGCATTTCATAACTCATCTCATGATTCCCTTCTGCACTTGTTATCTCACTTTTTGGCATGTGGGCATGTACCTTCTTTGAAATTATGTTATAGTATAAATTAAAATATATTGTATAATAGATTTTTTAATGAAAAAGGTGAGTCTAAAATGGAGTTTAGAGATGAAGTGTAAAAATAAACAGTCTTGTACGAGTCTGTTTAGTAAATATATTAGTGGAAAGCTAATGTGGCATAGTCTGGAGTATGGAATTGGGTTTGGGAATATATATGCCTTAATACCACTCCACAGTCGATCCCACCACCATGACCACTTCATTGCTCTTGCCCCATCACCAAACGTAGAAACCTGAATAACTAGAATGTGAGTAAAAGGTGTATCTTGTGCTTAAGTTGTTGTTTTAAATGATGCAATGACGATTTCAGCAACATTTGTGATCTTAATCACAATTCCTGATTTAAGTTTATTGTTTTCTAAAGATCCTTTATTTTCGTGGTGATGTTCTCTTTGTTGATAGGCACTGGGATTTCAAAGAATGAGGTTGCTGAAGTTAGGAAGAGATGCCTTGCTTTTCTTGTAAAGCAGCTTAAGGTGTGCTTATTATCCCTGCTATACTTTTGTTTCTCTCTCTTCTGCTGTGTTTTGCTGATATTGATTGTTCTTATCCATGAAACGGTGTCTTTTAAAAGTTGTCATATTTTCGAAACTTGTCATGATTTGCTGCCTTTTTTTGTTATGCTATGTTTTTGTCTTTTAAAAGAAAGTTCTCACAATGTAAGTTAATTCTTTTCACAATGAAGTTCTACATTTTGTATTTTAAATGTGATGTATTACTGTGCAACAATTTTCCTGAGAACCTTTTTTAACTTAAATGCAATTCCACCAGTAGCATCACTTCATCCACCCCCCCCCCCCCCCCCC
>PYUH01000120.1:942663-954591 GCA_016808085.1 Suaeda aralocaspica | reverse complement strand
TGATTCATTTCCTTTACTTACAATTGAAGAGGGACTCAAGTTGTTTTACTCAATTAAATCGTTGTCTGTCATGTATTTCTGGATTTGGTTATGCAGTAGTCTATTATTTTCCACTAATTTCCCATCTAAATTCTGAAGACTAAAGAAAGAATTAAATGAGCATAAGAGATTTGTTAGAGATGCTAATTTAT
Source organism: Suaeda aralocaspica (assembly GCA_016808085.1). NCBI lineage: Eukaryota > Viridiplantae > Streptophyta > Magnoliopsida > Caryophyllales > Amaranthaceae > Suaeda > Suaeda aralocaspica. Next base: position 954,400 of record PYUH01000120.1, on the reverse strand, counting down.
GAGGAAAATGTCTGTATTTATTGATCTGCTGTAGGAAACTCCATGTTTATGAAGATTATCAATTTCTTGCTTCAACTCAGACTTGCCTCGTCTAACATTTGGCGAAGCATTGTGCCTATGTGGTTTGCATTCTTTCTATATGCATGCTGCACGCTACTATTGGTGCAGGTAGTGCCATGCGACAATTCTGCTCACCTTTGTCCTCTCACGTTGGGGCACTTGTCATAGCTTAATGATCTTCTGCTTTCAGATTATATCTGCCCATCGGAAGTCTTTCACTTCGGAAAGCTTTGTGCAAATCAAATCAATTCTTGTGTCACTTAAAAAGAATAAGTTCAAGGAATATGTTTTATTATCTTTACGTACGGAGCCTTCATCACAACATTTAGTTGGAGTCTAATATGTATTAGTTCTATCTTTATTTAGTTGGATGTCAGAATAACTCGTCATTCAGCATCGTGACTGTATAGTAGCGAATATATAAGCACTATGATGAATATGTAAAATTTGAACAGAAGCAGAGATATTTATAATTATACTTGTGTGTGCTTATTTATAATTTTGGATTCTGTCAAGCAGAGAGAACTGAAAGCCTCTCTTCACTACTACTCGTTCATCCAGACATCAGAAATTTGTTGCCTGTGGAAACCATTTATTGAACCACTACTCAAAGATTGCTGATGTACACTTGCTTGAGGTTAGTATTAGTCTCACCTGATAGTGCATTTCCTTAATCTCAATTGCAAGATTTTCACTATTTTTCCCTTTAGGCTCACATTAGCTAAGCTGTGCCTGGTAAGACTGGAGGACTGCGATTTCACCTTTGCTTGCTGTGATGAGCTGGATCCAGCTCAAGATAATTCACAAACAAAAAATCAGAAAATCGTAAGAGAATGTAAATCACTTAAACTGGAAAACAAAGGGCGGGATGGTTGCCCCGCTATAGTATAGCGCATCAGTATCACCTAAATGTGAGCCTTTACATAAGATCAAAATCAATGGGACAGGGCCATACTTACAGCTTAAAGTCTTACCAGAAAGGGGAGGACTGAACCCGTGCCTTGGTGTGGGGCGTCTGTGGTTAACTACATCGTGGAAAGTGACAGGTGGATTCACGAACACAAGGAAACCTCTAAACTTTTTAAATATTTGCGGTTGCCAGAGGCGTATTTATAATTTCTGTGCCCGCAAATGATGTCCATCATTGAAATAACAAACCAATAACAAACACGGGGTAAGAAGACCAAGGCGTGGAATAGGGGCTTACATCTTTGCCTGTTCCGTAGCTTCTGACTTATGTAATGTCCCTTTCCAGAAACGGAAGTGGCAAGGATTAGGCAAAATGAATGGGAATATCGCCACATGGGTTCATTGTCAACAACAAGACAATACTAAGGCGACCAAGAGACAGACTTATGGATAAACCGTAGAATCAAAGAGGAGGAGAATGGCAGGGAACTGTAAGAGCAAAACTCGACACAAATTGAGACAGTTATGCCACACTCTTGAACGCGCGCGGTGTTACGAGGAAGTAGCTTTTAGGGAAGGGGAGACCAGAAAAATTTTTTTTTTTTTTTTTTTTTTTTTTTTTTTTTTTTTGATGCATTTCCGTTACTTACAATTGAAGAGGGACTCAAGTTGTTTTACTCAATTAAATCGTTGTCTGTTTCATGTAGTTTCTGGATTTGGTTATGCAGTAGTCTATTATTTTTCCACTAAATTTCCCATTCTAAATTCTGAAGAACTAAAGAAAGAATTAAATGAGCATAGAGAATTTGTTAGAGATGCTAATTTATGAGGAAAATGTCTGTATTTATTGGATCTGCTGTAGGAAAACTCCATTTGTTATGAAGAATTATCAATTTCATTGCTTCAAACTCAGACTTGCCTCGTCTAACATTTGGCGAAGCATTGTGCCTAATGTGGATTTGCATTCTTCTCTATTGCATGCTGCACGCTACTTATTGGTGCAGGTAAGTGCCATGCGACAATTCTGCTCACCTTTGTCCATCTCATCGTTGGGGCACTTGTCATAGCTTAATGATCTTCTGCTTTCAGATTATATCTGCCCATCGGAAGTCTTTCACTTCGGAAAGCTTTGTGCAAATCAAATCAATTCTTGTGTCACTTAAAAAGAATAAGTTCAAGGTAATATGTTTTATTATGCTTTACGGGAGAGCCTTCATCACAACATTTAGTAATGGAGTCTAATTGATATGTTCTATCTTCTAATTTTATTGGATAGTCAGAATAATCTCGTCATTGCAGTCGTGACTTGTTAGTAGTCCGAATTATATAAGCACTATGATGAATATGTAAAAATTTGAATTCTAGAATTCATGAATATTTATAATTATACTTGTGGTTGTCTTATTTATAATTTTGGATTCGTTTCAGCAAGATGAACTGAAAGCTCTGCTTTCACTACTTCGTTCATCCAGACATCAGAAATTTGTTGACCTTGTGGAACCATTTATTGAACCACTACTCAAAGAAGTTGCTGATGTACACTTGCTTGAGGGTTAGTATTAGTCTCAGCTCTGATAGTGCATTTCCTTAATCTCATTGCAAGATTTTCACTATTTTTCCCTTTTAGGCTCACATTATAGCATAAGCTGTGCCTGGTTAAGACTTGGAGGACTGCGATTTCACCTTTTGCTTGCTTGTGATGAGCTGGATCCAGCTATCAAGTATAATTCCAAACATCAGAAAATCGTAGAGAAATGTAAATCACTTAAACTGGAAACAGAGGTATTGATTGTTTCCCCTCTATATTATAGGCTCATCATTTCATTGTGAACTTTATGTTCAAACATCATTGACAGTTCCATTTATCTTAAAAGTTTACACAACAATGCCTTTTGTTGTGGTTATAGCATCTGTTATTTACATTATTTATTTCTAACCAAATGAAACCTCTAAAACTTTTTAATTTTGTCGTTGCCTTGTTTAATATTCTGTGCCATCAAATTAATTTCCACATTGAATACCATAAAGCAACTGGTAATTAGCAGGGGTTTTTGTTTCTTACATCTTGCACTTTCTTATTCTTCCTGACTTTTATGCCCTTTTAATCTGAATTTTCAGGTTAGGCATTATTGTAATTATCTCATGGGTTCATTTTCAACACAAAAGTCTGATGCGGAAAGAGCAAGACTATTGGAAAAGTATGAAGTAGAGAGTAAAAGATTGCAGAGAAAGGTAATGCAGATAAGCTAAATTGCAAGCATTTTCAATATTTTGACATCATGTTGTTGGGAAGATATCTTTTAGGAAAGATTGAAGACCCAGAAGAGAAAGATATTATTTACTTATAGTATGCTATATCCTTCATATGTTTTTTGCTTATACAGGCTAAGTTTCTGTTAGAATTTCATGAAAATATATAGCCAGATAGTAATGAGTGTAGCTGCCTACTATCTTTTGATAAAAGTGCTAAGTCATCTGAAATTGCGATCTTTTAATGTCATTTATGCACCAACACTAGTGTTAGGACTCTGGCAGTACTTAAATCTGTACACAAGTAATTTTAATACGAGTATATCTTAATTATTAATTACTGATTGAAAATTTTGGATCCAGGTTATCTATCGTTCCGATCCAGGAAAATTTATCAAATTGAAGGAAGAGTGCAGTGAGTTCTCTGAGTATGTTGTCTCAGCATTGAGGCTATTGCAGAAATCAGATCAAATTGCAAGCTTGTCATCTTTTTTGAACCAAGCTAGCAGCTGGCAGGTATGCATCATGAAAAATAAAGGCTTTTGGGTTAGAAATTTGTCCCTACACAAATTTTAGGTTTGAATGTTAGGTTGACAATTTTGACAGGCTTCAATCTTATTTAGTGTTGTAACAAATTCAAGAAAAATTAAAGTAGAGAATAACAAGAACCCACTAATTTAACTCGATTCGCCAATAATATGTTTCCTATATCCACCAGCAGAGGAGAGAGTATATTTTATTAGATGAGGAATTTTCGGAGTACAAAATTAGGCTAGCTTATAGAATAAGGAGTATATGTGGAACCCAGAAACCTTCACACGGAAAGCCCAAAAACAGGCCCTGTACCGAAAATTGTACACCAAATATGTTATACCCTGATACAGAATTAGGCGATAGTGATTGGATTGTGAAGTGGAGGGTCAAACAGATTCAAGGCATATTCCAACATTTAGGCATTATTCTGTGATGTATTGATTTTGGTGCTCTTTTATTCTAATGCTATTGCCATTGTCCTCTTTTAGATTTTGTGTTTAAAGTGCTAAGTCATATACCTTATTCTTCTACCTTATCCCCAACTTTACCTGGACCCTTATTAGGCTTAGGGGTGGATGCGTAAATGATTAGCCTTTTTCATCCATTAAGTTACCTGCCCCCTTTAAAATAGACCTGCCGTTTGACCTAATACTGCTTTTCTGTTTTGGATTGGAATAGAAAATGAAATGAATTCTCAATCTTTTTGTTTCAGGCAACCGCAAGCCATTTTATTGAGCGCTTATCAGAAGAGTATGGAAGTTATGTTGATATTATTCAGCCAATTCAAGTTGCTGTTTATGAGATGAAATTGGGCCTTGCAATGTTCTTTTCATGTGCCCTGCAGAAGGATTTTCTTGATAGAGTGGGAGAAAATAAAGCTGACTCCATTTTGGTACTAGATGCTTTCCTTTGTTATTGATAATTATCTAACTGTTGTTAATTCTTTGATGCCTGATTGAGACTTTCACACAGGATGCAATCTATTCGTTCATGAGATTTCCGCTTGAGCATCCTTTTGAGGGACAAGTCCAGCTTAACTTTGGCGCACCTGAGTTCCCGTTTTATACAGTAGATTTTCCTGTAAGCATTTGGGTGAAGAAGATGGATTTATTGAAGAAGGTTATTAAATCGACTGAGAGGGTTGATGGCGGAAAAAAGGTTCGTGTTTCTGGAATTTCTTGCTTTGTGAGGTGTGGAAAAGAAGGATTTTTAACGAGTGCTTTCTGTTATATATCAGATGACCTCTTTTGGTTTGGAAGCTTCTCTTTTGGATAACCTCCTCGGTCATGTTGTGAAACTTGTCGGTAACACAAAGTTATTGGATGGTACATCTTTCATGGTGAGTGGTAGCTGTTAGGTATGGTGACTTTGTTTATTTTCAAATGTAAAACTAACCGTCCATTTGAATTCACCTGAAAATAGATAGTAGATGAGATATTTTGCTTCTTTACGAGCTTGTGGAGGGATGTGAAAGTCCAAGAGAAGACTGAGAAAGACGCTGAATTACAGCAGTACAAGTTTAGGCCACGTCCCTTTAAGCTACAGGATGTATGTGAAGTTGATTTGTCATCACTCAGCAGTTCCTTTTCAGGTGATAGCTTTGCTGAATGGAAAGAATCTATATATGACAAAGAGAGTGTTCAAGAGGTAAATCTTCTGAATGTATACATAGGGCACTACTAAAATTTCTAATCAGTATTTGAAAATTGAAATAAAAGCTTTATGTGCAGAAAGAATCTATGGACCAGTCTGATACCTCTGGGGATTGGAATCTTATTCCTGAGTCAATGCTCAACTCTATGGTGAAGATGCATAATCAGTTGTATGGGTCAAACAATCTTGTTGAAAAAGTATGCTCCAGAACCTGATGTTCTGTTTTGCTTCATTTAGTTTTACTGCTTGCTTTCTCTCTCCCCCAGCTTTGGCTGATCTGGAACTTAAACCGAGAGACAGTTGATTTAGTGAACTAAAAGGATAGGCTTCCCTTTTTTCAAGGGTTTTGCTGCTATTGGATTTCAATATCATAACATTCTAGCTTGCAAATTCTATTTCCATGTTTTCAGTTATTGCATATTAGCCATGTATTAGGATTTGAATAATTACATGTAGCTTACTCATACGTATCATCATTTATTTTTTCCCTTTATATTGATTCATTCTTTTGTGATATATTTATTCTTTTGTTGTTCGACAGACAATCATATATACTTTATTTCTATTGATAGCTACTAATTCAGTTTTGAATGCACAGCTGGGTATTGTACAATTGTCTAATGCTGACAAGTTGAATCTTTTTGCTAAATCTTATACCCTGGGAGCAGCATTACTCAAAGGTGGAACTGCAACATTTTAAATTACTTGTATAAAATCTTGAATTATGTAAAATAATAGGCTGTTTCTTACTGGATGATTATTTTGTGTCCAGATATAAAAGGAATATCAGCTTCCTTCTTGGATGCTAAACTTGTCGGGGAGCATATACTTCGCCTTTGTCTGGAGCATGAACAAATTATGCCCTTGTTTGATAAATCTTCTGTTGCACAAAATTTTTATAAGGTATTGTATGCCTCAATATCATTCTAAACTTCTATTTGTAAATTCATTGCTATATATATTGAGCGTGAATGTCATATTGTTATCTAGGACCCAAATCCTGCTGTTGTGGCAAGCATGGTGGAGCTGCTAAATGCTCTTAGACAGCGAGTTTTGACTTTGTTACAGCAGAGGGATGAACAGTCAGGACTGCAAAAAATTCTTGATATTATTGAAATGCTCTTGGGTCTTCCTCCAAGCACTTCTGTTGCTCAGGTAAATGAAGCTTGTTTGTCAAGATTTTTTTTTTTGGTTTACTCCTTGTACTGAATACAGGATAGCTATTATGTCTCATTTGGTTCAACATTTTGTATGAGACTTGGGATTAGGTATCAACCTCAGTAGTTAGCTAGTCACTACCTCGGTGATTTTAAACTAATAATATCTCTTAATATAATAGAGTAAAAAGTGAAGACTATAAAAGGTTCATATTTTGAAACTGTCTTTTACAGAGTTATGTAGCTACAATATAACTACTGATCAACCAAAGTTCGTTCCTTCCTGAAGTTGGAAAAGTTTAAATGGACAACTAGCTAAAACAAGAAAAGTAATATTATATTTTACCAAATAATTTGGGAATTGGGAGAGAGGGACTCTCCCACAATGAGTGCTAACACATCTTTGCTTTACACAAACCTTTAGCTAATAAATGGTTGTTTGATTAGTGATTATCTATTGTTTTTTCATTGAAAAGTTGACTTGATAGGAGCTGGTAAAATTTTATTTGAATTGAATGAAACTGTGTGAGAACCAAATATATTTGGATGAGAGAGAATTAAAGTAATCATGGAATCATTTCTGATTATGAAAGCTAAACATGATGCAACAGCTGCTGCCTAGTCTAGTCTTCGATTGCTTAAATTGGTTTCAGCTCTAAGGTGTTCCTTATTGCATCAAGTCAAGACTCACGAACAGGGATTTGTAAAATGTGGATATTTTGTGATGTGATCATTTTGTCCTTTTGACAGTATTAGATGCTTTTTTATTCGTGCTGCTTATTTGTTCTATTTTTTGTTCTTAAGGCTTTGTCAGGTCTGCAATTTCTGCTTAGCCAAGTGAAATTAGTGCAGGAAAATGGTGGGAAGTTGCCTCTTACTGGTGAGGCACTTTACTTTTTTCAATGGAAGAGAGTGTATATTTTACTTCCTTTGCTGATGTCAAGCATTTGCTTTTTCGTGTTTGTGCTGTATAGGTGAACTAGAACCTATTATTGCTCTTATTTCTTCTTTTCAAAAGATGGAGTACGACATGTGGAAAACCATGCTGGATGATGTTCTTATTCAGTTTGAGATTAATGCTGATAAGGTAATGTCTACTATGTTTTTGGTTGGGAGATAGCACTCTTTTATTTAAATACTTCGGTGTGTGTGTGTGGGGGGGGGGGGGGACTCTTGTTGCTTGGGTGTGAAATTGTGACCTTCGCTATGTATTTCTAAACCTTGCAGTAGGCACAACGACATCTTGTATATCAATTCTTCATGATTTGTTTGGCCTTTTTAGACATTGGAAACAATGAGGTGCAGAACGTTTTTCTTATCCCCACTTCATTTATGATCTTGCTATGTGCTTGCAGTGATGATTAGGGCCCTCTTTGGTTTTTCTATGGTATCTCATCATGTTTGATATTGGGGAGATTACTTATCTATCTAGATTATATACCTAGTTCAGGTTCTTAACTTCTTACCAATTGAGTCTGTTTCATTGAAGTCAAGAGATAAGATCAGACAAGGAAAAAGATCATATCTTGTTTTAAGGAGAAGGCTTATTATGTCCATCAATGTTTCTCTATCCTCTAGTTGTGAGAAAAAATATACTTCGTATAAATTAGGAGCTGCAATAACACAGTAGAAAATTGGCTAGAAAGTAACAGATTATTAGTTGATTATGTCATTTATGTGGCTTGTCCCTTTATCTCTCTTTGTTTTGTTCTGGCATCATCAATCGATGGTTTCTGTTTTCATTTATTATGCAGTTATGGTGTCCTCTTTACTTGGTCCTGCATCGAGAAAGCACTACGGATATGAAGGAATATACTCAGTCCACATTAAAAAGGTATGTCAATTGATTCGAAGTGGTTGTTTGATTGTCATGGAAAATCATTTGCAGATATACTTAAATGTAAAAATTTAAGTGCTGTTCGATAACAATAGAACAGGAAGTATGAATCTATATGTTTTTAAACATAAGTTGAAGCTTGTTACTCATTCTGCACTAAATGGAACTTCCTTTTCCTAAATTCCAGCATGCTGAAAAGTGAAAAGAGTGATCCCCTCTTTTTAACTTGATTCGTGGATAGCTATGGAATTTAAATACTGATCCAATTGTTTTTTTTAACATGGATTGCAGTTTGGAGGAGTTCATGAGATCATCAACTGTTGGTGAATTTAGAAGAAGACTGCAGCTTATACTTTCATTTTATGGTCAACTAAATGTCGGCATATGCCTAAAGTCTTATGCAAGGTATGCCATGCTGTAAAATACTTGTGATATTGTTTTCATAGTGGTACTTCTCAGCTTAAGAATAATTTAAACAGTTAAAAAATATTACGTTGATCCCTATCAAAGAGAACTTGATAATGAGCTTAGATTGAGTGTTGTTGCATGAAATAAACATGCACTGTTCGTCACATACTCATGTTGAAGTTTGATCTTTTTAGCTAGCAAATCCGTCTATATAAGATTCATTTCGCTCCAAATTTGAACAGCTGTTACGCATAGTAATTATTAAATAAGGAACACCTGATTATGTCTACTCCCTTTTCCTTCGTCTAATACTCTGATGCAACTCAAAAATTCAGCTACAAGACTTTTGGTGGCCTTTCTGGTTTACTGTCTGTCCTTAGCAATCTTTTTCTCTCCGTTTCTTTTAGATTTATTATTTACATTTCAAATTGGGAATGTCAACAACATTTGTAATGTTTTTATTTTATTTTATTGTGTAGTTGTTCACAGAAGGAAAACAGAGATATCTTATACAATGTCTTTGGCTTCTATATGCAATTTCTGCCCACGTAAGTCCATAAAATTGTGAACATGTTCTTGTTTCAGTTGAATACGTCTTTATTTACCTTTTCTGTTCACTTCTTGTATGATAGCAGTGCGAACTGTTCTTAGTGATGTGCTGGTCTGTTTTCTTTAGGGTTATGAGTCATATTGCCGCTAGCACTAAAAGTATTAAAAAAAAGTTGGAGGAGCATTTAAAGCTGTGTCATTGGGATCGTCCTGATAAGCTATTGTTTGTGGAGAATGCGAAAAGAAATCGTCAAAAACTGAAGAAGCTCATAGAGGAATACACTGTGAGTACATCTGTATTATTTTATGTGAATGTTTTCTGAGCATTGACATTTGTGGTTCAACTTAAAGCCTTTTCTGATTTTCATGTGTGATAAGGATTTTGATAGTTGCTCCACTTGGTCAGTCATAAGTAGTGCCACTTCTGGTGCCATTTGCTGTCTTCTTTTTTTCCCTTTTATTGTTCAATGTATAACATCAACATTAAACTCCTCTAACTTTGAGGAGTTGTCTAATTTGTGTGATGATACAATAGCTATCTGCTTGTCTGACTTTTCACACCCATTTAATATCTAGCTTCCTTATTTTATTATTGTTCTACTTTATATTTCCTGTTTTCCATGTGATTATCTTCATCAAAATACCCTTCAATGTTTGGGGTATGATTGAAACAGTGAAGATATTGCGACAAATTAACGTATCGATCACAACTGATTAGAATCTAGCTTGTGGAATTATCATCTTTGAATTTTTTGCTCCTCGAGAAGATTTGACCCAGTTTATCATGGAATGTGATGCTGGTGAAGGTTACTTAACATATGAACCATTTGTTTTCTGCAACTGGATGAAGTTGTTAGCTTTTTTCATCTTCCTGTTCTTCAATCATAATACTTACATTATAGTTTCTGGTCAACTTTTTGCAGAAAGCACTCCAGACATCAGTTGAGGGACTTCTTTTTGAAAAACCTGGTCAAAGAGGTCTAAAATCTCAAACGCTTGACCATTCACCTATCAAGTATCAAGAACTCTCTTCTTTTGATACGTTGGAATTTGATCAAAGGTGAAGTTTTTTTATTCCTCTGTTTCTATGTTTTCAAATAAGTGTTTGTTTTTCTTACCTGGCATGTTCTGTACAGGACTACATGGTATGAAGATTGGAAGGTGAAAGTTGATAATTTTGCGCAATGCTTGCATAGTGGAAGGATATTGGATATTCAGACTTCTCCTCTGTACTTTGACGGTACTGAAAGCTCTTTTTCCTCTCCTTTTCCTTTTCTTTTTCTACACATATATAGTAGTATATGTCTCCTTTTTTTCATCCCTACTTTTTTCTGACACTAAGCTCATGTTGACCTATGTGGCTGTGTAGTCCCAAAGTATCTCTTTATGTTGTGCTTTAAGTTCTGCCTTTGGCATATGACCACCAGGGCATTTATGATGAAGATCTAACTCTAAACATTTATTTTCTTGTAGCAGATGCCAAGATTATTGGGCACCAGTCCTTTTTGAAATCTTCTGGTTATGCTTACAAGGAAAAATGGAATGAAGTATGGCATGACCTAGAAAATATTTGTAGGACTGTAGCCGAATGTGCAAATATGTGGAAAGATGAAGGAAAATCTCAAGTAAAGATGAGGGCTTTTGCTGTTCTTCTAAAGCTATTGGAGAATTTTGGCTTATTAAAGCACAAATCTAACCTGCAGAAGCTTCTGGAGAACAATTTACTGTTCACAGCCAAGTCTGCATTGGTAAATGTGAGAACTCATTTCTTCTATTTTGCTTATTGTTTCCATATTATCAGTTTGTAACCCTCGCTTATATTTTTAATTTTGGCTGTTTTGACTATTTACCTGAAACCTAACCTAATGTTAGTTGTAATTTGATTGGAATTACGATGACAATGTAGTCTGTGGTGGGAATGCATTTATAGATGTATCCGAAACAAGTTTGACTCCCAATAGAAATTTCTCACATCCAATTGCTTAGCTTTGCGCTTTATGTTTATATTGCTTCTCCTCACTGTTAAGACTTGAATTGTGCAGGATAAATTTAAAGAGGGGCAATCAGACTGGTGGTTTTTTCTTCCATCCTATGATCCACATCATTTGTTGCTGAAGCATGGCTTGTCTATTCAAGAAGTTGATGCGAATATTAAAAGTTCAAACAACGTTACTGTAGATGAGATCTGGAAATCTGCAAATCAATACTATTTCAAGAGTTTAGAGTCGGTGAAGAATTTGCAGCAAGTATCTCTCAGTTTTCACAAAGATTTCAATCCAGATCAGGTGAATCTTGTGCAAGAATGAATGGAAAAACATTTGGTTTTATTATGTTTGTGATGTTAATACTAGATCATTATTTTAAAGCCCCCCCCCCCCCC